>CM051034.1:33411692-34011692 GCA_027627225.1 Congeria kusceri
TTCACGCGTAATTTACTATTTGTCCTTTGCTAAGAAATATTTGCACAGTCCATTAGCAATATATGCCGCGTCGTACTGTATCGTACAATAATTAAAGTAATGGCGCGTTTAACAAGCTGTTAACATTTTCACTTTTCACTTTTCAGACTTGCTGAATTCAGGTGGAGTTCAATGCCAACGTATAAACAATATTACAATCTTCCATTTCTGCACGCATTTCTATTTGATTGTCTTACCCATGTTAACAACGAGTGCTTGGTACTGGAACTTTTAAACAATATGGTCCTTAATGAACTTGCCACATACGTCTGGTGTTACATTTGAATGATTGTTGTTAATACGTCACTAACGGCTACTTCTGTCACACGATTGTTATAAGACGATAAACAACTCCGTTCTATACCAGTTCAGTAAATGGTTGTAAAATGATTCGTTTCTACATACACGCACAATATACGGAGATTTTTCTGACTGAATGAATTAATAGTGGCCACCATCTGAATAAAGCATTCCATCTCTATAAATAGCTCAAATGTTCCATAACTCTACACATATGCATACACATGTGCTGTCGATTATAATAATTTAGTGTTAATAGGTACATGTGTATGACCATTGCCATTGAACACGCGCTATCCTTATGTTCAGTTATTGAAATTAAACGGCTATGAGAGGCGAGTGAACAATACATAACAACTATTTCCATTGTCTGAATTAGTAATTAATAATACTTTATAGTTTATAGGAGAGATCATGACAAGTATGGCTATTTCTTGTTTTAAAGAATGAACGTTTTGTTAATTTGTTTGATAATAACATCTAATAATATAATTATACATTATACGTGTCAGCTGGTTTCCAAACAAAATAATACACCGAATCTCCTCAACATATATTGTACGTTTGATATACGGCATGTATTGTGCTAGGAAAATGTCTTTACAGACCATTAGCATTATTTGCCGCATAGTTCGCTGGTATAAAGATAATTAAACAACGGTATAGTGACATTGCCTAGAATATTTTACCAGTAAATAAAGGCTGAAAATAGTTTCTCTTGGAGGGTTGTACATACTTTACACCTAATGTTTGGATATCCCAAAATAGGGATAGACTGTTGTGTGCTTGTTTAATCGAATTAACCTGATGCCTCTTTAATAGCTTTCCGCAAATGTCTGATGTTACATGTGCACAGAGACCGGTTGTTAATATATCGCTAATAGCCACTTCGTGCTTAGGCGCATAACTTATGTCGATCAAGTCATCCCGTAAAATGGCACGCATTTCAGTAACTGTTTGTAGAATTATTCGTTGGCCTACACACGCACAACATACTGGTTATTTTGTGACTGAATGATTTTTAAGTGGCTGCAATCTAAATAATGCATTCCGTTTCCATACATAAGTATGATGTTCAAAACGTCTGTACACATACATTCATGCGAGGGTGAACCAGCATAAGGTGTCCAGCATAATAATTTAGTATCAATTGGATATGGATCATTGATCAATGATCATTGGAATAATACAACAGCGTGTGTTTTATTTTCATCTACGGCATTTATCAAACTTGGCGATATACCTTAAATACACGAAGCCTGAGCACCGATACAAATCAAATAAAATGTCTATGTCCAATCGAATTTTTGTTTAAAATATATGTGGGGCGTGTCGTGGGAAGAACGGGCTTAATGCATGAGCGTAAAGTGTCGTCCCGGATCAGCCTGTGCAATCCGCACAGGCCAATCCAGGACGGCATTTTCCGCCTAAGATTTTCCCATGACACGCCTCATATGTTGAATATCTTCGAAAAGGGTCATTAAATGTCAATCTAGTTACGAGATCGAGTTAGAAGAACTTGTAGGTGAAGTACTCACTTCTTGAACAATACAAATCTTTTGGGACGAGCTGGTCTTCGTGAATGTGCTTGCATTTACTGTGATATATATGTAAGAGGGCAATAACTTTGCAAACTATCAATATTAGCAATATATTTTGTTTATAAACGAAATTTATAATAATCAAAATAGTGTATTTCGTCGATTAAACTTAAAAAAAACAACAACAGTTCTTCATATTTTATTTTATTTCCATTTTTTATAACTTCCCAAAACAAACATGGCAGACAGAACCGCTAGCTAAAGGTGATATAAAATACATGTATATAATACATATATATGTAACCAGTCCAACTGCCCAGATGAAATTAATTGACGTGGCCGTCTTATTGATACAGTCATAAAATCTTACAGGATTTGGATGAACCGCATAAATTGGTTCATATCTGAAGAGTCCAACAATGGAGGTAAGGGCAGCAAATGAAGTTTCGTCGAAATATTGGTCCACGTGGAATTATTATCATAGACGAACGATTTTTATGTCGCTTCATAGATTTCTTTAGAGATACATAGGGAATATTACATGACTGTGGTGTTCCGGTGGCTTGTATCGCTCGAGTTGATTGTGTAACGCTGTATTCCACGAACCCGCAGGGCGAGTGGAATACAACTTTACACAATCAACGAGAGCGATACAACCCACCGTAACACCACAGTTATGTAGTATTCCATTTATTATATAGCTCCTTAAGATCAAAACATCACAAATACGCTACGCAACAAACAAAATAATAACAAAATAGTACCGTATAAGAACGCGCACGAACACATGTCATGTACATCAATGACGTCATTCAATTCAATCTACATGTTGCAACGGCGTCGTAGTGTCTATAAATAGAATAGGGTGTTTCCCAGTGTCGCTTGGAACGTTACGGAAATACACGATACTCAACGAACGTAAAAGTAGTCCGGTTTTTGCAGCCGTTGAATACGGAAAATTATTTCACAGTGTGAAATACGGACATTTTATCTGGCCTATTGTATTTTATATCGAAAATACATCAGTATTTGAGTCAGATTGTCTATAGGTATATAATATACCACAATTGTATACTGTAATTGTATATGATGTTATACATTATCCTAATTCTTTAGCCAGACAAAACAGCCATTACACACTTGTTAAAAATAGTTAACGGTACGACGATAGCAAAGTATGTCTTTGATACGAATATCTCCTGTTATTGAAACTACTTGCACGAGATTTTAACTAACGCAGTAGTTTGTAAGATACTTTTGTTTCTCATTTCTCTTATATGCATATAGGGCAAGCAGGTGTTTCAATAACGTTTAAATAGTATAACTCTGAAAATAACCTGAAAGGAACGTTCATGGGTATGATTAGAAATAATAGAACTATATACATGTATGATGAAACTATTTGTTTCCGAAAGGAAGTGTTAACAATCTGAAATAGATCGCCGAATACAAGGTTATTGTAAAAGTAATGCAAATAGCCGTTGTCCTATTTTGCCACAATGGTGCAGTGAACTATGAATCCTGAGTACAATCCACGTTACTGACACATTGTATTTTGTTTCTTAAAACCTTATAAACTGGTATTATTTACATGTTAAACAAATTTGAATGTCACATAAACCTGTTGTTCTTTTACAATGGCAAACATATACGTACAAATGTTTCCAAAAATGCAATAGTTAAAAAATAAGAATTCCTAAGATATGTACGTCTTTCAAATATTACCTGTCAAGTACATATTGAAAAGCCTCTTATTCGAACCTTTGTACGAGCATTACATGTTTATATCCATTCATCAATAACAGTTGTTGTATATCGTTTATATTCTTGCGTCTTTTGATTTTATTTAATTGCTTCTAATTTGAACGTTATGCACTACCAGAAAACAATTATTTAACAGCTTCAGTCAGAGAACGCTGGTATTATCGAGAATGTTAAGGATTATAATTTGTTGTTTGGCCAAAATTTCACTTTGAGAACTATAGATTATTTTCGAATTAAGAATAAAAGCAAGTTTCTTTGTAATAGGTTAGGACAAAATAGGAAACATTTACACATTACTTAGTTTTAACAGTATATTTGATAATATCGTGTAAAGTTCATCTGGCTTAAACTCCAATTACCTCTATCGAATTACCGGAATCAATTTATTTATGTCCGTATCGCTGGTTTATTTCATTGAAACATTTAATAAAAGCAATACTGAAATTCGCTAACAAACCGCTACGATTTCAATTATTCAGCAAATAAAATAATCAACCTTTAATACGATATGACGTTCAGCACAAAAACTACCAATTATATAGTAATATAAGCGTTTTTTCATGTACATGTATTTAAAAAACGACAAAATGATCGTTTTCGAATTGTGACTAATGTAAACATAAAAAAGCAAAACTGTTGTAATGAGTGTTACTGCAACAGCAGAGCAATGGCGATTGTTATTTTTTTTATTGTTTCCAGTCATACCTTACTTTATACCAGAATGAAGACTTCATATAAACAGGGAAACATTCATCAAGTCTTTCAATCGCTTGTGAAATGAAATGATGTTCCCTATACTTGAATACACTGTTTGGCAAAAGCGACAACATATTTCTTTTCGAATTTCCAAAACTGCGCAATAACTTAAATATTAACAGGTTTACTTCACTTAGACATCAGAATAACAAATGCATTGTCAAGTGTCGGGTTCAGAAGCCAATGATACAATCTTCTCAATGTGCTGCAAAACAAGTGGGACTATCACGTGTTCGGCACAGGAATATGTCATTTTTTGCCAGACGAATACATGATTGATGGACAGTATGATGCATTGTTGTTTTGTAAGACACAAAGATTAATACTCTTAAATAGATGTATGTACCCAAGGGCCTCATGGTCAATTTAAGTGGTCGTCTCCCAGGCACAGATCTCTATCCTAAACAGATCATGTTTCAGCAATTTTGCTTTTTCAATGCATAAGCGAGGGTGTACGAGCTAAATATGGTTCAGCGACTACAGGGACTAAGTAGTAAATAAACATACTATTAAACTCAGAGTTCTACATTCAGCGAACGTGATCTGCTGTTAACAGTTTTATTTAATAAACAATTAAAACTCATTGTTCTCGTGCCGGGAGAAAGCAGGTTACAAATCGCATCATTGCAGCTGTCAATAAATATTCATGCCAATATTAATTAAACTGGTAAGCAATAAAACAACAGAGGAGCGTACATAAGCAGGTTAGAAGTGGTGGGTTGTTTTCTGCTGACACATTTTCATCAATCATAAGAAAATGGAATAAAAGACAGGACAAAGAGGCGAAAAGGAGCTGGTTTTAAGTGGATATTCGTTATGCATGCAAACTTCAATTTTCTCATATTATGAATTGTATGCAGTGAAAGACGGAGGATTATACAGCTGCTGGTAACAACCCCAAACTTTCAGTTGTTGTTAATCAATATTTGCAAATATTCAATGGGTTTGTAAACCTGTGAGGACTTGCGTGTTTTTATAATTTTATGTTAAGTAGTTTTAATCTGCTTTGCCAAATAATATCAAAAATTGGCGAATCCTTTTAAACTTGATCTATTGTTTCTGTTAAAAGCTCAATTGTTAAAAGAAAAAAAAAGATTTAGTTGCTATAAGATGGAAGTTATGAACTATGCCGAAAACCTTCTGAACTACTCTAAAATTTATTGTTATGGCAACTCCATATTTCATATAAAATGTTTTATACCTTAAACTTGATTATAATCACTTTTAATCAAACTAACAGCTAAACTTCATTGTCTGTGTACCTATTGTTTCGTTACTTTCTATATGTAAGTCCATGCAAGTGAGAATCTTTACAAACTTGGACGAATCGAAACAAGTAATCAGACAATTTAAATACAGACTATTGCAGCGTGTTTATAAACAGAAAGTCACTATTTTCAGTTAAAGGATTGTCCCCTCATTTTCAACTAAATTCAACTAGACTTGTTATACTTTTAGATATTTCTAGCTACTGTGAAAAATAACAACACCACAGTAACCGTTCCAAAAACTATTAAGCCACATATAATACTTAATTGGTCTTATTCAGTTTTGAGAAGTAAATATTTATATTAAATATAATGCACTTTATTTTGTAAAAAAAAAGATTTGCATTGTAAGTTCTACATCAGTATAGATCAGGGGTTATACAACTCCTCGAGTTAGATGTATAAAAAGCCTAAATAAGAAACTTAAATGACATTACCAATAATTGCACCAAATTATTTTTGCTTTACATTCAGAAATAATTTCGTCTTTTGAAACGCACATTTAATGACATGTTTTGTTTTTAAATATGAAGATCGGTAAGCTAGTTCATTTAACATCATAGCTTTTAAGATCATAATATAAGTACGTGGCGTTTAGAACACCGCCACGATTACGTTTGACACACTCCTATGTCGTAAATTATGCAACACTTCGTAAAACAAAAAAGGACAGAAACTAAACGACAACTATAATTCATGCCCACGATGAACGTTGGTTGTTACGGCAACTGTACAGCACCTGCTCGCTAAGAAATAAATCGCAAAGAGTGCGGGAGTATCCCGCTACGACTCCTCATGGTGCAGTATCAGGATATGCAATATCGCCCATTAAAACAACATCAGCATTGTGAATGTAAGTATCCAAACGGGAGTGATACGTTCTAAGCAATACTTACTAAGCAAAACGTGCACATTATATTTTTATAGAAATAATATTTTCAGCACGTCTGTCATTGCATTAGTCACGAGAAAGCTTATTTTGTGTGCTTTTCATGAAAATATTTTCATTATACATGTACTTCTTTGAAACTCGCATCTACGCTTACGTATTTTTATCAAATATACGTCCATTCTGTAAATAATCTGACAGTCTGTAGCCCCATTTAATGAAATATGTATCCGTTCAGTAATTAGTGTTTAGTTACATTTTTGACATATATTTTGAATCTAGACATGCCTAATGGTGTGTCTTTAATATTCGCTCTTTTTTAAAAGTTCTTGAAAAATGAGGGTCACTCCATTGGAATGTCAATGCAACGTATTGGGGTTTAAAGCTGGTTTATGGCGCTCAAATACTTTCACTTCACAGTACTTTCTGAATTGTAACTTCTTTTTTTTAATCGACATAGTTTATTTTCATTCACTTTTAGAACAAAATAATAAACTAATTATGTCGTATATTTAATAATTTTCAAAATGCTCTGTTCAAACACTTCTTGTAAACAATATGTAGTTAATTTGCATCCAGGTTGCTCGTGCTTTAGTGCCAAACACCAATATACTTTCGTGATTCAAAACTATTTTTGCGAGCTCGGATTTCTAGACCTGATGAATGACTGTGTGTAGAACGTGTAATTGCCATTAACGTCAATTGCATAACATCATAATCGTTAATGGGTTACAGTTCCCTAGACGTCGCACAGTGTTGGTCTTCGAACTGACAACTATATTATTTTCCAAACTACTACTACTACTACTACTATTACTACTACTACTACTACTACTACTACTACTACTACTACTACTACTACTACTACTACTACTACTACTACTACTACTACTACTACTACTACTACTACTACTACTACTACCACTACCATCATCACCACCACTGTATTTCGTTCAGGATTAGTCTTATGTTTATAAAAACACACTTATGTTCGGTCGTATCTGTGCAGACTGTGTATTGCATCCAACTAACCAACTAGGTAATGTGGTTTTGAAATAAAGATCAATTCCATCGCGAATTAATTAGCATCGACCTATAGATAAAAATATTGTTTAAGTAGGAACTTGATGATTATCAAATAATTAAATTTTACATTCGAATACGTTATCCCGGTCGTTATGGAAACCTAGATGGCGATCGAATGTTTTATATGTATTATGTGAATTCAATTGGTATTAGATGTCCGTAGATTTGTGGTGAGGAATTATTTTCGATAAACAGTTAAAACAAGACATACTAATTGCATTGAATGGTGTTCTTCAAAGATGCAAGTAAACGGAAACAACAGCAAAATGCTATACAGACAATATGTCCGTTGTTTTTTCGTTAGTATTTTGTGTAAATCTGTGTCTGTCGTTGCAGAAATATGACGCAAATACTCTAAACGTTATTGCCAATGAAAATTGTGCGTACACTTCAGTTGTCGCATTACAATACATTGTATCATTCAACACGAACAGAGCGTAGTGTAAAAGCGTGCATATATCATTTATCACATCATAATTATAACCACCAATCCCATATTGATCAATAACTTACAAAATAAAGACAACAATAAGTACTTAGATCGTCAACACTGCGTTTACCTGTTATATAACACATGATTACGCATTAAATTCCGATTGATAACAAAGGTAAATGCATTGTTTTTTCTATCCATCGTTATTAATCGGAAATAAATGCTTAATCACACGTCGTTGCTCATGCATTATTATGCGACATGTTCCAAAGCTTGCAGTACAAATTATAATCACGGTGAATCAATAACATGTGTAACACCTTACATGTGGATATTGTATATTGTGTCAGACACATCGTTTATTACCTTAAATATAAAATGATTCTTGAACATTGTATTCTAATAATTATTTGCCAACTAATGGATATCATAGAATGTTATAATGTGTTTTTAAATGTCAGAATATTATCGATGGGAACAATTACCTTGGTTATAAAATTGAAAAGGGCGCCATATTTCATCATTTCCTCTTCATTTGACATTTTGAAAATCACTGATGTTTTCTGTGTATCGAACGTGTAAGCTCGAGTCCACTAATGGCAAAATGTTTGAAGTCACAGTATTTTTCTTGGCTAATACATATATTCGGTAGCATTTTCTTCTAAAATAACGTTGGTTGCAAACCGAGAGATGAGCTTAGTATGTTTATGTCTATTGTCGGAAAGGTAATGCTAACTATATAAAATTACATGTTTAAAACAGAGGAATATTTACTCTTTTTTTCAAAAATGAGTGTGCATATGGATTTGTTAGCAAGGTACTTTAAAAGAACTATACTATGATATTAGATATCTATATTAGGTGTATTATACATAATCGCATGCAAAATTAAAGCTCAAACGTTTGTTGAGCTTGTTACTAAGTATTGTTATAAAAATATGTATTACACATTAAAATTAGTGCACCGCACAAATCGATAAAACACTAAATTATTTATATTACAAACACATTTTTGGTGGGTACTTTATTTGTTTGTTGAGCTTTAAAAGATTGAGTTTTTTCCAAGGACTTTTATTTTATAGAAATGAATATTTATGTTTCTAACAACACGATGTGTATAATTATAATTTACCTTCAGTTTTTTTTTTTCAGTTATAATTGTGTCATAAAACGTGAATACGCACGTGAAACCATTCGGAGATTTGACAACAGCTTAAAGACCACAATGCAATTTAATATCAGCAAGAGACTGCTAATATCTATAATAAGGATTAATGGATTTCCAAAATGGTTACAATGAATGAAATTCGGTCAATATAAACAATTTAAAGACGCCATACTGCATTAAGTTACACATTTAAAACATAACTAAGTGTAATGAGAGTTAGTTATTTTATTTTATTTATTATAATTATATTCCAAATGCTTGGTTAAATAACAAGACAAAGCTGGATTTAATATGAAATAAGATGGACATATTCTTATGAGGAATGGGTGTTGTTTTTTTTTCTTGTGGGGTTTTAAATAGCAATGTAGCTATCAAGTTCGTTGTTTTAGTTACAGATAGTGTTCGACTTTAGCGTATACGATAAATTGAATATGATAAATAGTACTATTGCATGTACACTGTGTTAAATGGAGCTTATCTATGAGTATGAGCTTAAATATATTTATTTCCTTAACCAGAATATACGGTAATTTCACAGATATTTTATTTCGGTCATAATATGCATTTACAATATTTGTAGAATATTCTGAATAGAGATGTGCATTGTGAATCTCTTCTCAAGTGTTACGAAGAACATACGTTTGTTTGAAATGAAATCTGGTTTGAAAGATGCCTACTGAAATAAATTAAAAAAATACAGCTAAATTGCATTCAATTTAACCTACAAATATCATGAGAATTCATCTGCATCAGCAGTCAACAACATTCCATTAGTCACGGCCTTGGAGCGATAAATGCCACGCTTCTGGGTTATTAACAGGTTAATACCGGAGAAAGTGAAAATAATGCTCATCTAACGGAGTTAAGCACACCATAATTGTGTGTGTACGGCTCATGACTATAACAAATACCTGTGCAGTCACAAGGAAATATACAAAGTCAATACATTTAGTAAAGTCCCTTATTGTAAGTATATTTCTATGTGTATATGTTTTACCGAGTAAGTCAACGACGGCCAGAAAAACCCAGTAATACTGGAGCTGACATAGGTTCTTTCATAAAATATATACGAAAGTAAAACATGGTTACTCGGTATTGAATTTATATAGCCACGAATTAACAGAACATTAAAACAGACGATTCATACTAAATAGAAAATACACGAAGAATCAAACTACGAAATTCAGACAGCATGCGGCTGGGGGCAATATTTGCAAAATCAAAGAACACACAGATGCCTCTGTGTACGTTAAATATAACCGAGAGATCAACTATTGACTGGTTTGTATGAGCAATAGATTCAGATTCAAATAACCTCTGTTTTAAACACTTGCAACGTACAAGGTGCTAACGTATTTTTTAACATATGGTAAATTAATTAATATCAGGCCAGTAGGTATATATGTCATTTTGCAAAATACCTAATTCTTACATTTTAACATTTATTGTATGTACAAACTACTGTGATATTACAGTAACAGATTCTTTCTAAGTTTGAGAAACTGTTTGGATAGAAAATAAAATGTGATAAAATGGGTTGGGGTTTGTTCTGTAGAACGAAGCGTACACTGTTTAAATAAAATAATATGCAGGTTTTCCAACGTTCTGTTTGTAAATGATTCAGGACTACAGTTTTGCACTTTTGTCACTGGTAAAGTGGTGGTTCGATATAAAATAGTTGTTTATTGATGCTTCACAAGCATAAGTTCATGTATATATTTAGTGGTTTCTGGCAACGATTTCTCTACAATCGTTAATAAAACTTAAATAAACTGTTTATGATTGCCAGTTCATTGCTAACAACACAGAAGTGACAAAATAAATGTGTTGTAAAAAGACTCGTTTAGAGCTGGTTTTATAATAATCGATGGATGAACTTGTCTTAAAACAATAATATATTGTTCTGCATATAATATAGTTAATTGCTGTCGGTCACTGCTTACTATGCAGACTTAAAACAAAGACAATCGGCGTTGAAATTACTATTAAGATGTCATTTTTGCCCTAAATATAATACAAGAGGACCAAGATGATTGGTTTCGTGACTTTTCGGACCCCGTGAATTGTAGATTTGTAATTGCTATTTATAGATCGCGCCGATTATGTAGGCTAAACAAAATAGTTATTTCATTATGTGAATGAATATAACATTCTGATTTTGACATACAATGAGTAAAATTGTTCATAATTATGTTTAGTTCTAGAGTGTATTTCGAAGATAAGTTTATTTCTTTATTTTAACCGCTTTTGTAAACAATACTGTTAATTTTAATGACCAAATGTATGCAACAGATATTGGTTCATTAAACCATTGTTGTACGTTTGTATTCCTCAAAATTAGAAAATTTGCCATATTCTACTGGCATTCAATTTTCCCGCCGCATAGTTATCACACGAAATCTAGTTCAAAAGTGACAGCTACTCCGAAAAACAGATGCATCTGATACACAATCTACGTCTCCACAAATGCCGGTCGATTTCAAATTTACTAGGTGTTTAGATGGTAAAGGGTCAATTCATATTGACACAACAGAGCTCATGGTAACACAGAAAACTCGCCGATAAGATTGAAATCATAGTCTGGCAAATGCGTAGAGAGAAGTTTTATCACTAGTTTAAATGGAAAGGGGTTCATTTGACGCATTTTAAATATTTATCTGGCTAGAAACAACATGTATGTTCAAGAAACTATTTCAACAAATGTAATATTGTCATTCACCGAAGTATTATATGTCCAAAATTACTATAATAAAATCGTTCTCCATTCATTTACAAAACTTAAGTTTCAATTGAAAATATACATTTGTATTTAATTTGAAGTATTAAGTATCACAATTTGATCTAGTACATTCATGATATCCTTTCTAAAGATCTGAAACAAAGCCTGCAAAAATTCGTACCCTCATCATCATTGCAAGAAATCACCTCACTCCTAACAGAGTATAGTCGCGATGAAACTAAAACTATACATGTACATACGCAGCAATCGGCTTTTATTACGCAGCTTAAAGTCATCTACTTGTATTTACATCGTTGTTAACAACAGGTTAAAAGCGTTATGATCTTCTAGTTGTTTGCTGCGTGGCTACCCAGGTCCGACTGGAAACTTTCCAAGGTCGGCTAGTCAACTACATGTTGGGGGAGGCGATTCCAAAGGACGATGGTGGCTGGGAAAATGCTGTTGTGATTTACAGACTTTCAGCTGGATAGCTGGCTGAACTGTTGTGGGTTGCCTCTGGATGTCCTGGCGCTGCATAGCGTTGGGTCTGGTGTAATATCAACAATGTGTTTTATATTGTATAGCATGGTGGTTCTAGCTTTATCTCTCCTCTTTGTAGTGTGTCCCAATGAAGACATGAGGTCATGCCTGTGCTGCTGCTCTGTCGGGAGTAGTCGTTTATGACGAACGCGCCGCTCTGCTCTGCGTTGGACCATTTCTAGTTGGTGATGTGGCATTCGGCGGCAGACATAAGAAGCATGTTCAACTACAGAGCGAACGTATGTTTTCTAAGCTTTGGATTTGGCGTCGCGTGAGCTGAATTTGATATTACGGCAAAGAAAGGCCATGGTAAAATTTGCCTTCATGGTGACGTTATCCATGTGGCTTTTCCAGGATAAATCTGGAGTGATGGTTACTCGCATGTACTTTGCCTGGCAAGTGGTTTGCAGTGTGGCTTGATGGATCTGGTACGGATAGATGATAGGGTTCTTCTTGGTAGTTATGCGGATGTAGGAAATACATATTAAACAGTATAATTATATACATGTGTTCATTCTATGACAGTAACCAAGTTTAAATAATACTAGAAATAAACGAATATTTATGCATGTTTCCTGTTTCAAACGATTGATTATTGTGACATAATACGGTAATACGGCGATGTAGAATTACAAGAACGGATGATTCTTTAGGACTGTAATTGGTTAAATTGTGTTCTAGAAATGATTCTATGATTTTACAGACATTTGCAACCTATATTCATTCTAGACGTTTGATTTTATTTAATTACATTTAAACAAAAAATAGCGACACATTTTTTCAAATGTTTTCAAATATAATTACATATTTGGCTAGAAAAAATGAAACCTTTACACCAGTTATTTATCACAAAAAATCCCATTGCAATTTCTATTCAGCTTGTTATTGCAAGTGTCGTGATCTCCTGACATCAGGATACGAAATTATGTTATATTTTTGGCAATTAACTTTAAAAATTTGAAAGAAATGTCTATGCATTTGACAAATACAAAAAGGGCCAGTTGTAACGGAGTGCATATAGAATAATGTCGGTTATACATTATTAAACGATGTTTTTGATTGCAAATTCTTTATAACGTATTTATTAAATATATAATAAAAAAAACATTTATATAAAATGTGTTGTTGTATTTAAGGAAATATATACTGTTTTCTATACATCAAATCACACTTCCTCCGTTCCTCACATTAATACTATAACAGCAATTAATCGTACCATAATTAATGTTTAATTAGGTACATTAATTAAATATCTTCATAATTCTGTCATATAAATGTGACAGGGTGCATTTCCCGTCATTATTATATGTTAGTAGTTTTTAATCTATTTAATAGGGTATAATATTATGACGTAATGTAGGGAATCGTTTCACGAGCTCACGCGCCAGAACCAAAGACATATTCGAGGAAGCAACATCGTGTTAACTTTTTAACTTAAAATAATTAATAAATACAACTTTAGGTATGTATTATATGTATAGATTTGTATTAGTAATGCTTTTATATTATTGCACATGCTTTATCGTAAGAATCATTTATTATTAAAGTGATTATTAATTCATTTGTAAGATTTATAATTCTTATATGGTTCAAGATGGTTGCTATGTAATTTCACAATTTCATAGATTTATTATTGTGCACGTTTAACAATTTGCAGTTTAACAACACCTGCAGCCACGAAATCTGGACGAAGCGTATAACGCCGGATTCCATAAATTAGTAAGTAATTGTGTATATGTGTGATGTATTGTTTTATATGTGTGTATATGTTGTTCACATGTAAATCTATGTGTTCATGTGTAATTTATGCAATATACTAGGAATATAGAATTTAATGAGTCGGTCGCCACAATGCATTGAACTCATATGAAATACGTTTTATGTTACTCATGTAATTTATATATTGTTATCATTTGAAATGACGTGTACTGTTATTTTGTTGCTGTTACCAGCAACCACGTATGCAATGTATATCATTGTATTATTTTACAGCATAAGGCGTTATAGTAATTACATATGTATTATTTGTACGTAATTGTTTAATTGCAGGTCGTGATTACGCTCGCATCAGTCAACTGCAGACTGAACTCAATATAATATACTTATTTGTAATACACTGAATCGTACCACTATAAATAATAATTGAATACAAACGAACCCAAGACTTTGTGCTTCTTTTCTATTTATTTATACACAAACAGTAGAAAAGTACCAAAAGTTACAATGGCGCCCAACGATACATTGTGAAATTACATAACAACCATCTTGAACCATATAAGATTATAAATCTTACAAATGAATTAATAATCACTTTAATAATCACTATTAAAAGAAAGATACTACTGGCCAAACATGAACATAGATGTGAATCTTGGGTTTCAAAGTGTGATAGATGTCTTAGAAGAAAAACATCTACAAACATCAATAGTGAACTTGTAAATATAGTAACAACATATCCATTCGAGCTAGTGTCTATGGATTACCTTACATTAGAACCATCAAAAGGCTATGGTAACATTCTTGTTATCACAGACCACTTTACCAAATATGCATTAGCTATTCCAACGCGCAATCAAACAGCGAAAACAACAGCGGAGGCATTTTATAATAATTTTGTTGTGAATTATGGCATCCCAACAACTCTACACACTGACCAAGGAGCCAATTTCGAATCTGATTTGATAAAAGAATTATGCAACTTGATGGAAATAAAGAAATCAAGGACAACACCATACCATCCAAAGGGAAACGGTTGCACAGATAGATGGAACCGGACATTGTTAAATATGCTCGGGACACTGGATCCGGACAAAAAGCCAAACTGGAAAGCACATATCCCATCTTTGGTATATGCTTACAATTGTACCAGGCATGAAAGTACAAAAATATCCCCTTTTGAGTTGATGTTTGGCAGGACCCCCAAACTACCTATTGATTCAACATTTGAATCTGCAGAAATAGACAATAACAAAAATCAATCTTCTAAGCAATATTTAGATCAGCTGAAAGATAGGCTAAAGCACTCACAGGAAGTGGCAAAACAGTATGCATATACTGCAAGACTCAAGCAGAAGTCTGATTATGACAGAAAAGCTAAAGCAGCAAAACTGTTAATAGGTGACCAAGTGTTGTTAAAAACCCTGTTTCATGAGGGTAAACATAAAATAGCTGATAAGTTTGAGATGGAAACTTACACAGTTATTGAACAACCCAGGGAAGATATTCCAGTGTACAAGATAAGGTCACCGACAGGAATGGAACGTACATTACACCGTAATCATTTTTACCCTATAGAAACTAATGATGACAGTAGTGTAGATGATGTTTCTAGAGTAGTAGATGGAAGTGTCAAAACATTTCCAAATGATAGTCAGAATAGAGTAGATGAAAAGGTAGATAGTAGGTTAGTAGATAGTGATGTAACTAATACGGATAAAGTATGTGATTGTGATGATCATGGTGAAAATGATCATGGTGAGAATGATGATAACGATGATGATGATAATGATGATTGTGTACTTTGTACATATGAGAGTGGAAAAGCCCATGGGTCTGTGATAAGCAAAGATGGACTAGGTAGTTTAAACAAAAATGAGGATGCGCATCCTAAACCAAAACCTAGAGTTAGATTCAAGAAAAGTACCGATACTAGTAGTCAAGGTCAAGATAGTCAGATAGACAATCAGGTTGATCCTTTAGAAGTAGTAGAAAACAGTGATGATAAGGAGACAGTAACAGATGATGAAAGTGGTAGTCATGAGGTACAAGTTGATGTACATGTAGATAGGGTTACAGATGGTATGCAAGGTATTAAGGCAAGTGATACTATTGAAGTACAGGCTAAGCCAAAACCATCACCACGTAGATCTTCAAGGGTGAGAAAACCACCTGTCAGATATTCTGATTATCAGATAAATCAGATGGTAGTTAGACCTAGAAATTACAAGGTCCATGCATTAGATGTTATACTGTCATCACGTGTATTAGAAGAGATTGATCCAGACGTTGTACAGAAAATTATTAATGCTGTTATGCAATGATGTATTTAATGTAGTCACATGTTTTATGAGCTTTTATCCATATGTATGCTTGACTGTTTTTATATTATACTACATACACTTGATATAGTAAACAGCTGTATCGATTGAATTAAATAGATGAATTAGTAAGTATTACTTGTGGAAATTAAATGTACTTATAACTTGGATTAGAGATATGTACATATATTGGGCTGATTATATTGGTAAGTATAGTTTTAATTTTGTCAGTACATCATGACTAAGTCATTGAGCATGTGTTGGAAGTAAGTATGATGAAAATTACTTAATTTTATAAAAGCATATCTCACCGGAGGTTCTGAGTTGATTCCTAAAAGGGGCGTGTGCTTGTAATCAGTTATGCTTATGGACTGACTGTTGTCGACGACAATGTTCCTTGTATCGTGAGAACACGATGTTTGGTCAACGGGGGGCAACAATGGCGAGGCTTTAGACTGTTGCAACAAAGTTTTGACACAATGGTTTGGTTAGATTGGTTAATGACAATCTTATGTTTTTATATGGACAGTGAGGTTAATATTTATTTTTGACTAAATGACGAGACGTCATTTCACGGACAGGGGGAGTATGTGACAGGGTGCATTTCCCGTCATTATTATATGTTAGTAGTTTTTAACCTATTTAATAGGGTATAATATTTTGACGTAATGTAGGGAATCGTTTCACGAGCTCACGCGCCAGAACCAAAGACATATTCGAGGAAGCAACATCGTGTTAACTTTTTAACTTAAAATAATTAATAAATACAACTTTAGGTATGTATTATATGTATAGATTTGTATTAGTAATGCTTTTATATTATTGCACATGCTTTATCGTAAGAATCATTTATTATTAAAGTGATTATTAATTCATTTGTAAGATTTATAATTCTTATATGGTTCAAGATGGTTGCTATGTAATTTCACAATTTCATAGATTTATTATTGTGCACGTTTAACAATTTGCAGTTTAACCTGCAGCCACGAAATCTGGACGAAGCGTATAACGCCGGATTCCATAAATTTAGTAAGTAATTGTGTATATGTGTGATGTATGGTTTATATGTGTGTATATGTTGTTCACATGTATATCTATGTGTTCATGTGTAATTTATGCAATATACTAGGAATATAGAATTTAATGAGTCGGTCGCCACAATGCATTGAACTCATATGAAATACGTTTTATGTTACTCATGTAATTTATATGTTGTTATCATTTGAAATGACGTGTACTGTTATTTTGTTGCTGTTACCAGCAACCACGTATGCAATGTATATCATTGTATTATTTTACAGCATAAGGCGTTATAGTAATTACATATGTATTATTTGTACGTAATTGTTTAATTGCAGGTCGTGATTACGCTCGCATCAGTCAACTGCAGACTGAACTCAATATAATATACTTATTTGTAATACACTGAATCGTACCACTATAAATAATAATTGAATACAAACGAACCCAAGACTTTGTGCTTCTTTTCTATTTATTTATACACAAACAGTAGAAAAGTACCAAAAGTTACATAAACAAGTGAAGAGTGATATAAAATTGTTGTTGATATATTTTGCTTAGACCGACCAGTTACCAATAAAAGAAAACAGACCCAACAAATAGTTCTGGTAAATGACAGAGATTGAAGCAATGTCTGGTTAAATATAAATGGTGTGTACTATCAAACACGTGAACTTAGTACTTATATAAGCCAATAATGCGTCAATTATACATTCTCTCGAGGTTTTAAGTTGACAGTGATGTATCATGTAATCAAAAGTGTTTGTTGATTACATTATACGATGCTATACAAGACAAATAAACATGGAAAAAGGGTGTAGACTGTCTGTAGTAAAATAATTAGCACACAATTTAATGTAGTCATATATTGGTCAAAGTAACAGAATATTAAGTTACTTAAGTGGCACTGCAGACGAAAAATGTCAAGTGGTTATTTATCTAATAATATATTTAATTGTTGGTCGCAAAGCCACAAACCTTTAAATATTTTTTTCTTACCTCAGTTGAAATAATTATGTCAATGACATAAATACATATCATATTATCGATATCTTCTCTGGGATACTTGCCGTCGAGGAAAATCGCCTATTCGAGTTTTAAGTTAGGAAACCTGTGTCCGAAATTTATATGCCTCAATTGAACCAATTCTCCATCCGATGGACATGTAAGACGTGGCACATTTCCGAATATAATGTATAATCTATTCTACCGCGGCACGCGGCTAGTGGTCCATAGATAAAGAAGGAAAATAACTTTGGATTATTATGCAACAAATTATGGGCGGAGCTTAATGTTTGAAAATAGTTCCGGAAATTCGAAGAAATTGTTCCGTAAAATGCACGCGCTTAAACGCCCGATAGCAAATTGAGACGAACAAATCATGTTTGCATTATGTAGCGCAATTAAACCACATTTGTACTACATATTTTATACTTAAGTTCACAAAAACGTTTACGTTTTGTTAATATGTTTTTAATTTGCGCCTTTTGGCATGATATTTTCACTGTATTATATGTTTATGACTAAAGCTGAGTTCATTTTTAATTGTTATGATTATAGACGTCACATAAACGCACTTGTGAATGCACTTCTCGGAAAATGGGCGGAGTATGGATAAATATAGTTCTCATTCATAACCTTTAAAAATAAGAATTGTATATAAGATCGTGTAGGAATCGAAATAATTGGCGGGTAACAGTTTGTTATTGCATTAATAACCAACGGTTTGTCGTTTTGATGCTTGTTATCAAACCACTCGGGCTACCGCCCTCGTGATGTATTTCCTACGCATCGGAATTCCAAACCGTTGGTTATTACCGCAATAACAAACAGTTACCCGTCAATTATTTCTTAAATATTTGGTATGTTATTAAATTTTGAACAATGAATTTGGAGGTTACATGTCTGCTGCAAAATTCATTGGCTAAAACTTTTGGTTACAACCAAGTTTGAGATTCGGATCTTTCGTAGTAGTGAACCAGGGATTAAAGGGACTCTTGTCACAGATTTTTGTATTTTTCAAGATATGCCATCAAACGTCTTGACTTGACAAAATAAATAAACTGAACTATACAGATCAAGTACTATAACAAAAAAATCATATAAAAAAAGATTTAAACGTCATAACGTCAACCCTTTATTTTTTTATGATTGTAATAGTTATACTCTACAGTTTAATCCATGAGTGAGTAATTGAAGTATGTCCCAAGTTGGTCATTGCTTTACACAACGTGGCATGAGACAAGTGCTTGTACGCAACTTTAGCAACTCCTGTATCCACAGATATGTCTTGGACCATCTCGGGCTCTATTCAGATCATGATCACAAACGGTACATTATCATGCAGCTCGTAACAGTTGGTTTTGTAAAACGACTACAGATGGAGACATGAGACAGTCATTATGTAATATATTTTGTTTGTACAGATGCTTTATTTACATGGAGTTCCTTTCAGATTTACAATGCACAAAGCACGTAGGCGACGGAAACATGACATACTTCTTATTACATGCTTCAGTATAAGTGAGTGTTATTTTTTCTACGTGGGACACCTCCAAACTAACTTACCTGTAAATCAAAATAAACCGACAACCCGTGTTAATCACGTGTCGACGAGTTTTCGATAGAAGCAAATTGTACAATTTGTCATGTTCAATATAGTAATACGATAAAGTAGGCAGAATAATTACGTTTTTTATTGTAGCTAAGTACAACTAAATTTCGATTTAGCAATGAAATCTTTACATGTATCTGTTTGATTTATCGTGCCTTGGTTACGTCAAATACGCGTCTAAATACAGTTTACAGACATAAATAATTATGTGGATGTTCATTTGTTCGTAGACTGTCGCATACAATGAGATGGCAAATAATTTACACACATTGTATCTATACGGATAGCCCGCATTAATAAAACTACACATTTGGGAAATCACTTGATGAACTGTCTCAGATAACCGCCCGTTGGTGACAGTTTTGCGCTTTTATTTTTGACATATTGCATTTCGTTTGATATAGCAAATAGTATTTTATTACTCTTAAAGACTGATTCAAAAAGTCTAAACCAAGAAGAACCAAAAGATAAACTAAAACTTTTGTCTGATAGATTTGAATTGAATTTGAATTTAATGTAGTCTTTTAGACACTCGTGTATGAATTATGCGATATCGATAGATCACATACTAATATACTCAGTCGAGACCGGTCAAATATTTGCGTAAGGTTTAGATCAAAGGCTTCTTGTTGAAATCTGCAAATAATTTCTATCGAAGTAACGTTCATTACCGTTAATGGGTTACATCTCATGAGACGTCTATAATGTATTGGTATTTAAAAGGACACGAACTTTCGCCTATAACACTATTCACTGGTTAATGGTGTGGTGCAGTAACGATATATATAGTATCACAAAACAACAAATACCTAAAGCTTTCCAGAGAGAACAGATCTCCGCCCAGATAACTATCACTACTTAACGAATGTTGACAGTCACATGTTTACTTCTTGGATTATACATTTTGTGTAAAGCTAAAGGTAAAGGTAAGGCTTTTAGTATGATATCAATATACATCTTCAGCCGACTTGCACATTTACCCCCCGATCAATGGGTCCTAAGCCACCCGTCGGCGCAGAATGCAGCCACAGAATGCAACCACATAATGCAGCCACAAAATGCCGCCACATAATGCAGCCACATAATGCAGCCACAGAATGCCGCCACAGAATGCAGCCACAGAATGCAGCTACAGAATGCCGCTACAGAATGCAGCTACAGAATGCAGCCACAGAATGCCGCCACGGCTGATAAATATTTTGCTCTGAAAGATGCCAATGGTCTGGGTGGGATTTGAACCACGGACCCCACGGTGCACTGCATTTGTTGCATAAACTGAGATGCATGGCGTGTTTATGTTTGTTTTCAAAACGGTTATCTGTAATATATGTATTGCAGATCTGTGTTAAATAATTTGCATCTAATCATTGAATGATTTGTTTTTGCAAGTATTGGAGATAATTTCATTTCGGATGTGCAGTTAATCTTACGACATTACGCAATTGCTATGATAATTTCTCGTGAAATAAGATGGAACTATTCTGATGAAGAATTGAGTGCTTTATCCCGGTAGGGTTTTTAATTGCACTGTAGCAGCTTATCACTTTGGTTGTTTTTGTTATATACAGGGTTCTTCTTAAGCTTCAACGACAATAGCGATGTAAACGTACATTTTGTTACCATGCATGATATTGATATGTTTGGGAAATTATTTTTGTATATAGGTTTCAGGTTTATTCAAATATATATAAGACATACAGTCCATTAGTATACATGCAATAGTTTAAATGTAGTTTAAATGCATGCATTGTGGTCATCTGTCAAACAAGTAATTCTCAAATGAAATGAACATAAATACATTACAGTAATTCTAGTATATATAAGATAAATATATATAAGTATTAACATTGCTATCAAAACAACAGCAGAAACAAACGTCAATATGAGCGATAATAAATATACTTAACAATATACGGACACATATATAACGCATATATAAATTTGTGGAATGAAACGATGTGACGTATGTGAATGCCTTGCACAACGGTAAATTTAAATGAAGTTTTTATGCATAATAACGATTATGAAACTGCATCTGCACGAGCAGAATAGTAACTCCTGCTAAACAAAGCAATGTCGTTTGTCAAGGCAGTGACCTGGGACCATATTCACAAAGCTACTTAAGGAAAAGGATGAACATTTCGTACAATTCACAAAATTCCTTAATTCTGTGGCTGTTGTATTTAAGGTCTCTTTATATTATTCTTAACTACTAAATATTGCATTCATGTTTAGTATTTTACCTTTTGTGAACAGAAATCATTGGATTTCACATACAAAATGTGATCTAAAATAAGTTTAACCTAAGTGCAACTTAAATTAAGATTTCCTTTAGTAGCTTTTTGAATACCGACCATTGACCGTATACAACGCAGTACACAACAGGGAGCACACGAAACGGTTTAATTAAACCTGGTGTCACAGCCTTGCAAATGGTCAATGAATTTCATCGGGTTGTAAACCGGACACATCGAAATATCAGTTCAGGAGGGATTATGATAATACATTTATATTATATATATTATTAATTATATATCTATATTTAATAATGGAATAAAATGACTTTATACTTACGTATATTATTCTTATTATAACATGTATCGCATGTACAAGCTAGTGTGATATTGCATTAGAAGTAATATATTCTTTCTGAGTTTTGATTCTACACTTTTTGATAGAAAAAATGGAAAATGCTAAACTTGTGTGTTGTTCACTAGAACAGCGTTCCTTCGTGAGTGTTTCTCATACATTTAGCAGTTACGTGTAGTTTTATAGTTGGATGTAAAGTAAAAAATAAAATGCTTGTGATGTCTAACATTTAAATTAAGGTCGTCAGTTTGCTGTGTATTTATGCTTCCTATATACGAATGTATAAATATTTAAGGTTTTCTGTCCCCGATTTCTACAAACGTCAAAACATGTAAAATAAAACTGGATATGAGTTCATGTTTACTGATAAATACAGACATGATTCATACACAAAAAACGTGTTGGATAAGGATACGTTTTGATTTGACACGGTTTGTTTAGAGATGGTTTTATAATTATTGATCTGGTACTCAATCTGCGTCTCCACCAATGCCGGTCATTTTCCATTGTATTGCACTATCTGTAGTTGATTTATTGTGAACTCTTATAATTTTAAAATTGTTAATATGGCTGCAGAAGATCATAAATAACAAAATTCAACAAACTTTGAACTCCATGAAAGCTTTCAAATCGAACCATTTTTAAACTAAATGATTAGTAATTCCTGAATTTAGCAATGTTGTCATTCAATGACTACGTGCTATTAAGCAGAATAATTTCCAAATTACATTTTACAATTATACGAATCTATTTTAAGTTTAAATCTAAGATGTTTATTAGCATCATTACTACATTCATGGTGGTTTTTCAAACGAACTAAAGTCAAGCTTGCACCTATTCTTGGGAGGAAATTATATACATTGTTGCTTTCTATGAAATAATTAATTAATATCGGCAATGTTTGCTATTTCAAACGATTGATCAATTTTACATAACACAAAAATGACGGCAATCGAAACGGGCCCGGCGATTGCTTCAAACAAAAATGGGTAACTCATCAGTGATCTAGGAACCATCCAATGATTGCCAGAAATGTGCAAATTCAGAAATTATACTTATAAAATAATGCACGTGTCAGATGTTTGTTGAATCGCATGAGTTTATCAATAATGAACATTGTCATTTAAATTTAGCGATACTATAAACACCAGGACTTTAAAGATGTTACATACGAATATAAATATTTAATCACAACTTTAATTAAAATTACGTTATTTTGTTCAAAATCTGAAAGTGACATTTTGAAGCGTTTTTTTCCGTTGTATTGTAAGTACCACCACGAATGTCTTGAGTGATGTGCCAAGTCGTTCTATCTCGATACATCAGGTATAAATAATTTAATGTGCTTAACAGAATTGCGTTTTAGCAAGCAACTTCAAAATTTTGAAAATAATGACTATAAGACAAAGACTACACACAGTTCCGTTTAGCTTGCAGTACTGTCGGTAATATATAACTACATGATGTTGATTATTACATTTATGCAATTTCTAACATAACATGTAAATAAAAATGCAATGTTGTATTTAAGGAATATCATTTTTTATAAACATATATAAGTTCACTCTTCTACCTTATATATCACATAAGAAAGATCACAATTATTAATCAAGTACTAATTACTGTATGATGAGGTTCGTTAATGTTAATACCTACACTGAATATGTTGTCTAAACGTATTCTACAGATGTCAATGGTAACAAATGTCCACTTGAAAGCCATGCTCATAACATGTAATACCTATTTGATGTTGCAAATTAACATAACCAGATAAGTTACCCAAACTTTTACTCACGTGGATGAAGATTGTACAATATTTAATATCAAATTTAATAGCATTATGTGGGGCTATTAAATGCAAGCCAATACTGGCACAGACTGGTTTCGTAAATGATTTTGGTCCATTTCGAATCGTCATCATGGACGAATGATGATTATTTAGGTTCATATTGCTTGTTAAGAGATATAAACCATTATGTTATTCGATCTAATTGCTACAGACTATAAAAAAAATGCCCTACCGTTACATGCGGAAAAAAAACTTGCGTGCGATTGGCTCATCTATATCGTACTGTGCATTGTCATTGGCATTTCCACAAATGACCACTAATGAAATGAGCCAATATGCCATTCCTATATAAAAGTAGAAAAAAATACGTTTTTTCTCCAGAAACAAAATGACGCCATCTTGTAATAAATAAAACAAAAAACAAACATAATAAAATGAATAAAATATGAATAGACATGTGTTATCCTTCGTATTAAAGCTTAAAGAGGTTAGTCAATAATGTAAAGATGATTACAGGTAATAAAATACTGGTTCAAAATGTGATTTTATACAGGCACTGTTATTTGTCCTCGGTCAGCCCTAGTTTCTCATGCTAATACAGCAGACCTCGGACAAATAACAGTGCCGGTAAGAAATCACTTGTTCAATAACATTATGGTATTAAATGACAACTCGTGACAAATCCTATACCTATTTTATTTTATTTAAATAATAGTTATATACTTTTTATAATAGTGTTTGATTATTTTTAAAATGATGTCCAAACTATACAAACTGTTCTTTAAATATTTAAAAACATGTAAATAAAAATTGTGTCCTAGTGAAGTTTTTCTAGAGAGTAGTTAACCGGTAATTTCTTACATGTATTAAGCATGATCAATTTTAAATTGACATGGTGATATAAGTCTATTCTTTCTATTTCTGTACCGTATTCAAACTGTTTGGCGAAAAAGACTACACAGTACTTACGTTTTTTTGTAACATATATTCCTCCAGCCCTGGATGTTAAAGCCACAGTCCGCAGAATATAATTCAATACATCTTAAATTGGCATTGGTTCTAATGAATGTTAATGACGTTACTTCGACTGAAAACTGTGTTTATTTACGAAAGACTTTGTATAATGTTTATGTTAAAAACGGTTTGTACGAACAGAATTTACTCTAATATGCATGCTGATTTACTCAAGAGGCATCACCAGCTATCGCATACAGATAACTATAAATAAAACGTTACCAAAAAGTTTTTATTTCAATGCGGTTTTTCGGCGTAGACCCAGATTTTCTTGCGATAATTATGCAGCGGGAAAATTGAATGCCAATAGAATTGGGCAAATTTTCTAATTCTAGCGAATGCAAACTCCAAACAATGGTTTAACGTATACCAATAACTGTTGCATACTTTTGGGGTTTAAAAATTTACATAATTATTTACATAAGCAGTTAAAATGAAGTGATACACATATCTTCAACATATACTCTACAACTGCGGCTAATTATGAACGTATTTTCTCATTGTATGCCATAAACAGAATGCTATATTCATTCACGTAACGAAATAACTATTTTGTTTAGCCTACATTTATATAAGCTGTACGCCCTATAAATAGCAATTATGCAATGTTCTCATTCATAAATCTCAGTCACAGTGCTGCCGCTCCATGTAGCCCATTGATTCTAGCGAGTTCATCACATTCCAGAAACAGAAGTGTCATTCTAAAAATAGCGCGCGTAGCTAGCGACCGTTGTATAGCTGTGTTAATATACTCGTACATGCATCACTAATAGCGTTCATGGAATCATAAACCTAAAAATTTCAATAAATAGGGAATTTATATGTATAAAGTTACTGTTAATTTGAATTAAAATTGTGGTTACGATTTATTAACGATTATTTATAATTGCATCTTTCTATCAACTTCTCCAGTAGATGTTATTTAATCTATAAAAAGATGCTACATTTTCTATAGATAAAATGTTATGAAAGAAGGTTCGGAATACGTCGAATTGTTATTCGCGTAGATGAATACACAATTTGCAATACTAATTATACGCAGGAACCCCTTATATATCATATTTCTACTTATATAATTTAAAATCGTCATAGTCTAATGAATTGTTATGTTGCGTTATCAAATATCAAGTCTTAACATTTAAAAAATCGCCGAATGTTCCATTACTATTGCTTTTTATTGGGATACACAGTATAAATGCTTATTTGACTTCAAATCGTTATTATATTAGATAGCTAACATGAATGATATATTACCGGTACTATAAATAACTATATAGACTCGTCTGATACATAATAATTTTAATTCATTCCCGAAATTATTAAATTGGCTTGACAAATTCAGATAAAACTCAGTTAACCTAAATTATTTTGGTTATTCATATATCACTGGTGGAAACATGGAGCTGTATGATTGGTTTATTCACAGCATAGATATTAATCATAATTTTATTTAATTTTTGAATTAATACATTTATCGCAAATTAACTTTTGGGTCCGAGAAGTTTTCTTATAGTGTCCGGAAAATATGGGGTCCAATGAGTCTAATATTGGTGGGGACCAAAAAATCTGGGGTCTGAGAAGTCACGTAACCGATCACCTTGGCCGTCTGATTAGGTAATTTTTAAATGACATCTCAATATTAATTTCAACGCCGATTGTCTTTTTTAAAGACATTTCTTTTTTGTATTTTGATCGGTAAGATGTCCGTTCGAAACGATTTCTGCAACGACTGGCAAAACATAATCGATGGGAGGTAAGATACGTTTGATTTTTGAGACACTGAGATGTATACGCTACAAAAGCTGTCTGTGCCCATCAGGCTTGGATATATGGCGATTAAACGTTTTTTAACAGCATTTAAGATTTGTGTTGATGCATTAATTACATTGTAATATTTCAATCCAATTGCAATGTACACATATGCTTATTATTTAAACAAAATGCAAATATATACGATAGGTATTGTTTACCTATCTCACATTGCAAAAGCAACGAATCGGAATAAATCAGTTTGTGTATTAAAATGTTTCAATGTATATAACGTTCCATTGACAGTAATCGGAAAACAATCAACATATAAATATATTCATCTTTTTGATGGCTGCAGTTGCTATTATTATTATTATTTATATACATCATGAATAAAACAATAATGATGCTGTAACAACATGTTTGTAGCAACAATGCCTAAAACCAAATTATGCAATATTTAGATACAATACATGTATTGTATCTAAAGTACTATAATCAGCACAGCTGTCTGTCCGTGATGTATAGAATACATCCATGCGTTTTTTTTCTGTCAAAAAAAGACATTTCGCATAATGGACAAAGGTTTAAATGGTTATTTTCTAAAAACGACATGTTTTCTGCGCAGTTTGCTGTATCATGACATCAAATTTCTTTAAATTGGAAAGTTCGTCAGTTTATGTATAGGCAACATGTGCTTTTGTCGAAATCGCGAGTGCATACTGTGTAAATTACATAATTCGTTGTGATCAAAATTACCAAAATGTCTTTGATAACGATATATCGAATTGATAACTTTGGACGCTTGAATTGATAGTGTTTCCATCGTTTTAGTCCAGATTTGTTTCGGAGTAAAGAAGGAGCCGAGGCTTTTGTAATACGAGACCACTTCAATTTCTTGTGCTTTGTAATACCACTGTTCTCACTGTTTTAAAGGTCCTCAGTTTCTAAAGACCATTATTTTAGATTGTTCAGTGTTGACGTTCATGTTCGTTTCATCACAAAACTCGCTGATAACGTTTATTTGGTCTTGACACTTTTTTACTGTTTCGGCAATAGTGGAAACGTCGTCTGCGAACAATATGGCATTTCGGAGATATCGGTTGTGATAAATATGCCACCTCTCTTTCATATATTTAATCAGTTCATTTATAAAGAGGGCAAAAATTATTGTAGAGCGTACACAGCCCTGTTTGGTTCCAATCCTTTTTTAGTTTAACGCATGACTTTAACTGACTGTACATCGATTTCATCTCTGCTAATAATTTACGTTGGCCGCCAATTTCTTTTCGCAATAGACTGTTCCAACGCTGGGTGTGTGCGCATGTATCAAATGCTTTCATAAAATCCGCAAAGAAACAATATATGCGACCATGACTTTTGATATCATGGATCTTTGGTATTTTTGGATCACCGCTTGTAGGTTAAAAATATTATCCACTGTGGAATACCCGCGTCTAAATCCAGCGTGAGATTGATCAATTTCGAAATATTTTTCCGACCACGCAGATAGGCGATTGCTTATAACTTTTATGAACAGTCTACTAAGGCTGTTTACTACAGAAATAGCTCTATAGTTATTTGGGTCTGTTTTTGTTCCCTTTTATGTGTGATGAGGCTTTCGCACCACTCATTGGGAAAATCGCCATTCATAAAAACTGCATTGAATAGCTTGTTTAAGTAAGGCTGTGTGATGTGAATTGTAGACTTATACATTTCAATACATGTTCCGTCTATACTACAAGCACATCCGTTGCGAAGGGAACGTAGACTGTTTACGATTTCTTCATCCGTTATTGCCGCATCAAGCTCGTCATGTTCGACATTTTGTTTAATAGTCTCAAGAATTCCTTTGCTCGAAACAGCCTCTTCAGCAGTGCGATCTGTAAATAGTGTTTTGAAGTTATCAAACCAGTCTTTGCTCAAGATACTATTGGACTCTTTCACTTGAGACAACGCAGTGTACCTTTTTATGCATCTCCAAAAGTAATTTGGATCGTGTCTGTTTTCAACTAGTTCATTTCGCCTTTTATTTTCTAGAACTTTACTCTTGGCTTTACATATATTTTTAAAATTATTTTTGCTATTCACATACACTTCGTAGTCTGACTGTGCATTGGTTATCCACAATCTACGCAGTTTTGAGTATTTTACATATTTGGCGTCAGCACACTCACTGTCCCACCACTCGGGTTGGTTTGTTGACGTTTTATTGTTAATGTTTCTGTGTTTAAGCCTCATGCTTTTCCCAGCCGTTTGAAATAATGATATAAAATCATTACTCTCAATGATGTTATCATCAGTTATCTTTGACTCGAAGTGAGTAAATGCATTTGAAAACCCTGCACAAAGATTCGCGCCATTTAAAACGCGCATATGCAGACAGATTCTTTTCTGTGTAGACATTTTGTCGTTTGAAGTTCTTGTCGATTGGAAGCAGCACTTTACTGGAAAGCGGTCTTAAATGTCTCGATAAATGTCACAGAAATCAACAAGGCTGTTGCCATTATTAGACGTGCACGTATGTTCACCGTTTGTGTCACTGAATCTACCATTCAACCTCGTCGTTAAAGTTAAAGTCCACATTGTCTTCAGGAATATAGTCTAAACAGTCTTTGACACGCGCGTTAAGATCGCCTGTTACTACAAGCGATACATCATAATTTTCAGATAGTACAGAGTTTAGCTTTTCGCTTCATATTTCGATTCCGTTGCTATGTTCACTAGTATAAATAGGAGATTGTTCCGGAGCAATATATGTGAATACTTATATAATGCGATTTTAATTTGCGATTCTTTAACCAGAACGGTTACACCTCAAAAGCCGCGGAGACATAAGTTGACATAATCAGGGACTAAATTTGCTAAAATCATCGCAAGGAGTTTACCACGTTTCACAAATCTCAAAAATGTCAAATTTTTTGCAATAATTTGTAAATTCGTCGCAATTTTGGAATTTTCCTAAACCTTGAATGTTTAGGTTGCATAAATGCAAGTTCGATGGAACGTTGTATTTTGCGCTTCGGCAAAATTCCGATTTATTAACTGTCACCAGTTTTCTCTGTTCTTCGATAAATATATACTTTTCCCCTTCTACCACAAGAAAGTCGTGTTTACAGTCACTTTACCGTTGTAGATACTTTGTTTGAAGAAGGGAACGAGGCCTGAAGACTTTCTGTTTTACAATGGGACCCTTTATGGATTTGATTTGCTGGTTTCTAAAGCGCACAAGGCCAGATAGATCACTAAAGTATTGTTAGTGATGCCAATGATGCCGTGGTTGAGGTTTTCCATGCATCCCTCTATCAACTAGCACATTTGTTCATCACACACTTATTATTATGTTTATCGTTATATAGCAAATGTTATAAAAACTAACTAACGAGATAACATGAAAAGAAACTCTGAAAGTCACGAAAATCTACAGGGTGGCCTCAGTAGATCACGATGACTGTATTTCACTATGTTGAAATAAAGCAATTTTAATACACATGTATATGGCATTCATTGCGTCACATCACTCATCGTGATATGATACATATTTTTATTAGCATTAATGAAAACGAGTCTATAATATGCCTTAACACAAAGATTATGTGCAAGTAGTGCATTCAAGGTATGTTTATCATTATTCTTACAAAATGTACAGAGAATGGCCTGTTGACAAATCACCATGGAATACATCGCATTTTGACCTATGAATCTGCATTTTAATTTTATTGTTTGGCCTCATAATATTTTAACTTAAGATGTTGACTGTTATAAACAGATAAAAACCAGTTTACTTATTATGATGATGGACATTATACAGATAATTCCTGAAGTAGAGGGGGTAACTTTTGAACTGTTGCCCCGAGGCCGTTTTATTACCTGCTTCTAATAATAAATAAAAGACAAAATGTACTTGTTTTATTTTCAATGAACACTAACATAACGATAGTTGTGACTCACAATTACAAAATAGAACAGTCATTTCCCTGGGTCCTGCTTGTAACAGTCAGTAGCAGTCAGTGTTACCCTAAAGGTACAACGTTCTGCGCAGGCTGCTCCCCCTTGAATAATAATGAGGGCAAACCGTGAAAAATCAATAAACTGTTGCCTGTTGGGAGGAGTGGTAAACAGTTAAAAAAACGCTTAATTATCATTTACATAGTAACGTAGGTAATACAAAAAGTTGGTTCCGGCACGCCTCATTTAGCTGCCAACACAGATTTGTGCGAACAACACTTTATTCCAGTTGTAGACAACAAAAATCAAAGAGGTATAAAGCTGCAGTAGTTCTTTGTTTTCTGCAAACCGGTATTATTTAGAGTCAGAAGGACATCATTTTTAAGACAGAGTATTGTACAGCTGCAAGTAAAAAGCTAAGCTTTCAGCTGTTGCTTATCAACATCACTTAGCTTTCGTGTTTACAACTTGTATGCGTTTGTATTTAAAGATGGCAATTATAACATTTATTACATCCGCCATAGAATATCAAACAGCTGAGAATCCATTTAAATTTGACCAGTTTTTTTCTGTTTTCGATGATGTTTTGTCTGGAAATAATTAATGAATCCTAGCATTTCCTAAAATAAACTAAATTTGATTATTATGGAAACCCACTGTTGCCGAAGCCTTTGTTTCGAAAAAATGTAGTTGACAAAACATTTGATGAGAACAATTATTTGACTAACTAAAAGATAAAAATCCTTACTGTTTGTACCAATTGATACATTACTTTTGTCAGTTCGCTTGAGTTACTGTGAAAATGAGCTTTATTACAATTTCACCAAGTTGCCTAGTTTTCATTCGAAATCAGATGCATCTACTTCGCCCGTAAACTGTCCGTTACTCTCTTTCCGTGCCTTTGAGGAAGGCGTGCGATTATCGTACGATATCGTAAGGATTTACGGGCGCCATAACATGTACCATGTGGAGGCCGTACGATGATCGTACGGCAACATCACGGTTGTTTGCGGGAAGTGCCCAAACAAAAAACACATCGGGGTATCGTAGTGTCCTGCGGCATCTGTACGGCTCTCACACAGGTATCGAAACGTTGCCTCAAAATGCCCGTATGGTACTTGTGAAAATCGCATGGATATTGCTCGATCATCTAAAACTCGGCTGCATTGTCTTCGCATCATATCTTCACGGGCTCCTTACGATTGTTTCGTGAGAAATGAGACCGCCGAAAAGCCGAAATACCACGATTTCCATATAACTATTGTGCGGCCTCCGTGTTGTCTCAGAAGGGATTTGCCCTCACCTGCTCCCAAAAGTCATTACACAAATTCGCACGGAGATAGTATACAATGTGAATACAGACGCTGCACCCCTTAGCCACCTACGATGCCTCAATGATCGTACGGAGTCGCAGACGAATTTATCGTACGGTGCCCGGGGAAAATGTAAACCAGGCATAATAGAACTCGCAGTGTTCCATGTTGTAGTAGAACATATTTGAACGATGCAAAAATTATTGAATAGCAAACGCATAAATTTTCTACTTCGTATCATGCACGTTCATTATCCATCGATGCGCAAAGTCTCGATTTAAATGTTTTTAATGGATGAATAAAAATAATTAACACGAAAAATGATTTCGCAAACATATCAAAACTTGACAATCAAAGATAAATGTATTGCTTTAGTAGCATATTTAACCGCACTGTCAAATATTGTATTTCTCAAACGTTTGAACGAAACAACAAAGTACCATGTTTACGTAAGGCAACAAGTTTGCAATCTCACAAATAAAATCTGAAAATAACATATATTTATATTGTCATATATTACAGATGAAAGTAGTAATTATAAATAATCGAACAATAGTTTAGTCATTCTGAGAAAAATATCATCATAAATCCAGCTTTTTTCTTTACCGTTTGACGTCATTATTTTTTATATTTAAGTATGTTTGGCTTGTTCCTTCTTGGCTTCGCACTAGGCAAAATTGGTCAGGGGTAATATCAACAAAGCTCCTAAGGGAAAATTTTACCTTAAGTCATATCAACGTGAAAAATTCAAATAAAAAAGTCATTGTGAAAATCAATAATTTCTCTTTGCAAAATTGTAAAAGAAGAAGCAACTGTTAATATTGTATCATATTAAAAGCATTTAAGACAAAATAAAATTTACTAATAAAATGAACCAACAACAGACTTAAGGTATTTTACGATTTTAAGAAATTTACTTAAAGCTTTTACTAAGGAGCTTTGTTAATATGGGACCAGATTGCAAGCGCGTCAATTGCCATTTCTTTATTGCTCCTACGCCAAGCGCGCGATTGTAACTTTTTACAGTACATTATATTTTATCAAATATCTGATAATGTATTACAATATGTATTTCATTAATTTAACTGATAAAAATATATAGTTTGTTTTATATACTTCTTAAATAGTATTTACTTGATTATAGGACGTTTGCGTTTTGTAACAATAATCTCTTTGACATTATAGCTTTCAATATGATATGAAAATACGAGGCGTTTTTTTAAGTATTACAGCAAGCACGTTTGGAAAACAATTATCAACAGAAAACTAGAACAGAAAGCTGCATGACACTTTACAGACGTATTTATGTTATTGGTTACCGTTGAAGGTGGCATGGCAACTATAGACCACCTGCCGTCATCTTGCTGTAATACATTTGGCGGTGCAGTAGTACGACACGTACGCTCTCCAATAAAAACAACATCAGCATTATGCATTTAAGTAACCAAAGGGAGAGACTGTTTCTGAACAATACCAACTCAGCACATTAACGGTAATTTAAATGATAAACAGTCATATAGACACAATATTTTGTGCACGCATGAAAAGCCTTTAGTCATGAAAAATAATTTTGTTTCGTTGTACAAGGAACTATTGACATTACAGTTGTTCTGAAGTCGCATGTACAATAATATTAAATTCGAAACATTTATAACAATTCTACATACACATGAGTCCAGTCAGTATGTTATGGTAGCCTGCTTTCGGTTTGTAAAGCGTTGATACTTTTTTAAACAAACGGCACATTTGTAAGGTGGATCACGTGTGTATTTATGTAGCATGAAACAATAAAACAGTAAAACATTTATCCAACATTTCTGATGAATCTCAATGCACATCTCGAATCATGATAAGAGCTTGTTGCAAATAATACGAAATATTATATGCAACATGACGCAATTCTTTGGAGTTTAGCATCTCTATTATATAAATATTATCACTATAAATGAATATATTAAACAAGTTCAAAACAAAAAATTAACATACATGTAACATGGGATTATAATAATCTATTTGCCGACCGGTTTTACTATAATCATCATTTTTAACATACATGTAACATGGGATTATAATAATCTATTTGCCGACCGGTTTTACTATAATCATCATTTTTAACATACATGTAACATGGGATTATAATAATCTATTTGCCGACCGGTTTTACTATAATCATCATTTTTAACATACATGTAACATGGGATTATAATAATCTATTTGCCGACCGGTTTTACTATAATCATCATTTTTAACATACATGTAACATGGGATTATAATAATCTATTTGCCGACCGGTTTTACTATAATCATCATTTTTAACATACATGTAACATGGGATTATAATAATCTATATGCCGACCGGTTTTACTATAATCATCATTTTTAACTTAAATTTTTCTTGTCTCAGTATTGTTTTTATTTTGTAATTTTATAAAATTATATAGTACTACCTGTGGTAACTGGGGTATTAATTCTAGCTTGTAATATTTTTTATATATTATTACAATAATTTTACCATTTAAAAGTACAATAGAGTCAAGTGCAATGGTTTGGTACCCAGACATTAATAAGCATGCATTGTAAAAGTACGATAGAGTCAAGTGCAATGGTTTGGTACCCAGACATTAATAAGCATGCATCGTAAAAGTACGATAGAGTCAAGTGCAATGGTTTGGTACCCAGACATTAATAAGCATGCATTGTAAAAGTACGATAGAGTCAAGTGCAATGGTTTGGTACCCAGACATGAATAAGCATGCATTGTAAAAGTACGATAGAGTCAAGTGCAATGGTTTGGTACCCAGACATGAATAAGCATGCATTGTAAAAGTACGATAGAGTCAAGTGCAATGGTTTAGTACCCAGACAATAATAAGCATGCAATGTAAAAGTACGATAGAGTCAAGTGCAATGGTTTGGTACCCAGACATTAATAAGCATGCATCGTAAAAGTACGATAGAGTCAAGTGCAATGGTTTGGTACCCAGACATGAATAAGCATGCATTGTAAAAGTACGATAGAGTCAAGTGCAATGGTTTGGTACCCAGACATGAATAAGCATGCATTGTAAAAGTACGATAGAGTCAAGTGCAATGGTTTAGTACCCAGACAATAATAAGCATGCAATGTAAAAGTACGATAGAGTCAAGTGCAATGGTTTGGTACCCAGACAATAATAAGCATGCAATGTAAACTAAAAACAATTCTCTACTTATTAGTCACATTCATATACTTTGACAACTGCATGGATGTAGATTCTCTATCATCAATTCCACTTTGACAACTGCATGCATGTAGATTCTCTATCATCAATTCCACTTTGACAACTGCATGCATGTAGATTCTCTATCATCAATTCCACTTTGACAACTGCATGCATGTAGATTCTCTATCATCAATTCCACTTTGACAACTGCATGCATGTAGATTCTCTATCATCAATTCCACTTTAACACTGCTTTTTTAACAGCAATTATTCAATAGAAAATAAATAAATAATTACTATATAAACAATTAACAGAAGTTTACTTGTACTTATCAGAAACCCTTTACCACAAACATACATGCGAACATGGAGTCATGTAAACACTGTTCATGCACGCTATATTAAATGAGCAGCATATGTTGTCTCATTGTAGTAAAAATGCTGTAAGGATTCTGTAGATTTATGCTATAGGGAAATTACAATATAATGAATGCTTTGATTTCAGCTCAGATTTGCATTTTTCAAAATCAAGCGTTTGTACAAATTAGGTAATTAAAAATATCGTGCTTTTCAACTTAATCTATTCCCACTATGCCTTAAACTTCACAATGTTGCACATCTAGGGAATGTGTAACTGACAGTTCAATCACCAAATAACATAGGAGGCGTGTCGTGGGAAACCCGGGCATAATGCAAGTGTGTATCCCGGATTAGCCTGTGCAGTCCGCACAGGTTAATCCGGGACGACTCTTCCCGCATACAGTGGATTTATGTTCCGAAGAGACTTCCTTGAAACAGAAAATACCATAAAGCGGAAAGCGTCGAAAAGGGTCAGTCTGTGCGGACCGAGAAATATCGCTAGTCATTCCTTGGAAAATACGCGTACTCACATGGTTTCGAACATGCATAATAATTGAGCACGTGCTTTGCTAGGCATTCAGAAAAACATGAAACACGTTTTAAGTCTCATTTGTGGACAATATAGATTATTTAATGCAGATATTTATTATCTTGATTATCGCCACATGTTTGAAATTATACGCCATTACGTTTCAAAATCATGAACATGTTATTGTGATTTGCTAAGCAATGTCTTTAAATGCTACTGTGCCACTGAGGCTAACCAGTGATTTCAAACATGCTATAAACGGAGAAATTAACAGAGCACTTTATGATGACATTTAAAATATATAAAATGTATACCGAGTATGTTCCGTCAAGTCAATTTCACTTATAACGTTGACCCTATTGACCTTTAAATGCGTATGGTTACACTGTATTATTGCAATACAATATGCCGACCCAGAGGAGTTCAAAGCGATTCGTAGTCGGAAAGGTGATCTATTACATAATTGAGACGTGTCTTGTGGAAACCCGGGCTTAATGCATGTGCGTAAAGTTTCGTCCTGGATCGGCCTGTCCAGTCCGCACAGGCTTATTCAGGATGGCATACAGTGGATTTATGTTTAGACGAGACGTCCTTGTAACAGAAAATACCATAAAAGCGGAAACTGTCGTCACGCTTCATTAAGCATTCGGTATTTCCCTTTGCACGAGTTTTTCGTTCGATTTGGCGGGTAGAGTCATTCGAGGATCGCTTACACAGGCGTTAACACGTGGTTCAGTATGTTTTGTTTTTAAAACAATCTAGTTTTTGTTAGTAATTGTAAGAATATCAATGTTCAAGCTAAATACGTAGATAACAATAGGACAGTGAACTTTTGCAACAAACATGGTTTGGATTCGTGAGTGCGCTGAGCTTCCACACGTCGTGTTTGTATACGAGAGAGTCTTCGTTCCGCAGCAGTCCACTTCCGACAGGCAGGCTATTTAGGAGCCACTTTCCACACAGCCATAAGCGGCATCGCTAAAGCACAGCATTGTAAAGATGAGTATATTGTTTATTATATATAAATGTATGCCATGTTATGAATATCTGAGTTTTATGGTTGTTCGTTTTACAGTTAAGAAAATAAATTCGAATATTCGGGGTTAAAGATCTTAAAAGTTGTTTCAATTATTCAAGACATTTTTAAACATAGACAAAAATAATATCAGGTACTTCGTGTTTTAGGTTTTGCCTGAAGGTTTTCAATTCGAAAGGATTTTTGTTCTTCGTGTTTTATGTTTTGCCTGTAGGTTTCCAATTCGAACGGATTTTTGTTCTCACAAATGTTTTGCGGCCTTTCGTTATATAACTGGAGTTCATTCTATATCGGAAGGACGATGTCATGTAGGATATGTTAAGTGTTTGGAAAAATACCATAATGATACAAATCTGGTATACATGAAGGGAAAACAGTAAGCGATAAACGTTTCATCAGTGGAAAGCGATGCATATAGCACAATGGCTAGTTTTTGTTTCCGATTTTGCGAAGGTGGATCGTTCAGTCTCCAGCTAAAAAAACAAATAACAAACATTAGTTTCAGCGTCTAGATTAATTGGTTTCAGTGGATTTCTAGAAAACACCTGGCACGCGGGAGACGTCGACCAAGTGTTTGCTGTTTGTAGTAATTGTAGGCTCGTATCATTTCTCAATAAGTATGCTTCGTTTTCTTCTCGGCGTTTTCTCCGATTCCTAGGAATGTTAATGCTGAGGATGGCTATAATACGGTTTGAATGTGATCATTATATAGCATCTGATATCGTTTAATTATAATAAAACAGCAACACAAACCACCCTTTTAAATCACGTTGTGTGGACAGATTCGTGAAATGGGCATAAATACTGATGTGGGCTCAACAATAGGCTGGTTCCTGTTATTTTTTGCTATATAAAATCCTGGTTCATATGAATATATGTAGTGCAAGCTAAGATTTTTGTAGTCCACAAACGACAGTCTGCATTTTTCTGACAAAAATTCAATTGCTAGTCATAGTGTATAGATAGTTTGTTGCCTTGTCCTGTTTATCATTGCACAAGCTACATGGTGTGTTTTTTAATATGAGGAACATTGAGATAAGCGTGTATGTTACTCGAGATTTCGGTGAGTCAATGAAGTAGTTTTGTATGTAATAAGGAGCCGCGGTGGTCTGCTTTGAGCTGATGGTGTGAGTTATGTGACACACGGTTGGATTTGTGTTGAGATGTTGATGTGAATTATGTGATACACGGTTGTCTCGAGATGTGCGATTTTTGTGTGTCAACGTCTGGATGTGTTGCATATATAGTAAAGATCCAAGGGATCTGTGTTGAGATATTGATGTGAATTGTGTGATACACGGTTGTCTCAAGATGTGAGATTTTGTGTATCAATGTATAGATGTGGTGTATATAAAGATCCACGGGATGTGTGTTGAGATGTTGATGTGAATTATTTGATACACGGTTGTCTCGAGATGTGAGATCTTTGTGTATTAATGTCTGGATGCGTTGTATATGTAGAAAAGCTCCACGGGATCTGTGTTGAGATGTTGATGTGAATTATGTGATACACGGTCGTCTCGAGATGTGAGATTTTTGTGTATCATGATCTATGTGAGTTTTATATATAGTAAAGATCCACGGGATCTGTGTAGAGATATTGATGTGAATTATGTGATACATGGTTTTATCGAGATGTGAGACTTTTGTGTGTCAATGTTTGGATGTGTTGTATATAAAGTAAAGATCCACGGGATCTGTGTAGAGATGTTGATGTGAATTATGTGATACATGGTTATCTCGGGATGAGAAATTTGTGTTTATCAACGTCTCGATGTGTTGTATATATAGTAATGATCCACGGGATCTGTGTTTAGATGTTAATGTAAATTATGTGATACACGGTCGTCTCGAGATGTGAGATTTTTGTGTATCATTATATAGGTGTGTTTTTATACATAGTAAAGATCCGCGGGATCTGGGTTGAGATGTTAATGTTAATTATGTGATACACGGTTGTCTCGAGATGTGAGATTTTTGTGTTTAAATATCTGGATGTGTTTTATATATAGTAAAGATCCATGGGATCTATGTTGAGATGTTGATGTTAATTATGTGATACACGGTTGTCTCGAGATGTGAGATTTTTGTGTATCAATATCTGGATGTGTTTTATATATAGTAAAGATCCACGGGATCTATGTTGAGATGTTGATGTGAATTTCGTGATACACGGTTGTTTTGAGATGTGAGATTTTGTGTATCAATGTATGGATATGTTATGTACTAGTATGTAATAAAGTATCCGCGGTGATCAGTGTTGGGATGATGCATTATGTGATATACGGTTTCGTCGAAATGTGCTGTTACACGTATCAATCAAGTGGGTATGTAGGAGATATAATTTTTTTTAGTTTGAACTTTATACAAAGAATAGATAGACAATGTAATGAATTATATTGATATTGTTTCAGTTAAAAAGCTGCAGCTGCGTTTGAGACGACATTATTAACATCCTAGTTAAAGAACAGCGGTCCAGAAGATACCGGACAAAGCCTGGGCGACAAAAATCCAAGAGTACACAAGTTCAACACAATATTTTCAAAAGAAAATAAATGTAAATGTCGGAATGACCATAGATTTGATTCTCTCCCGACAGAAAGAATGCCATTGTATGTGTTCCTGAGTGACCTGATGCACAAACATGTATCGACTGCGGTCGTGAACGAATGCCGCTACGCCTTTACAATATCGTTGGATATGTTATGTGTTACTTTTAAATTTCCGTATGCGGATAGGCTCGTGAATTTTTATTTTTGCAAGGTGCATATGAGTTTTTGTTTAAGCCTGTTTCTTTGAAACAAAAATCTCTTTTTGGAGATGCATTGGAAAAAGAGCCAATTATACTTCCGATGTGGCGCTAATGACAGAAAGTAGTAGGAAAAAGTAAACAATGATAGAAGGTGAGTTGGTTGTATATGTTATATTACAATTTTACACGTATTATAAAACATATAAAACCAACCCACCTTCTATCACTGTTTACTTTTTCCTACTACTTTTAGTCATTAGCGCCACCTTGGAAGTATGATTGGCTCGTTTTCCAATGCATCTCCAAAAAGAGATGGCGCCAGTCATTACAGAGCGTGTAATTGCGCATTACTTTCTGACTGACTGGATAGACTCGTACAGGAGTCTGTATTGACAAGTGGCACTCAGACAGAGCTTCAATGATAAGAGCCAATGATTTAGCAAATATGGGGTTATTGAAGATAACAATGAGATAAAGTAGTGTTACAGATAACGGTAAGAAGTAACTAATGCGTAAGTTACACACGACAACCGCCCTAACTGTGTTGTTAGTCATGATATACGAAGCAGGAACAAGATAAACATGTAAGCAGCTGTCATAACAAACGTAGTCGACAGAAGAAAAATGTCCATACACATTTCAGGGAGATCCAGGATAGTCAACTTATCGGTTTCATTAAAAGAAAAAAAGAGGGTGGATATTACAGTTTAGCAGGAAAAACAAAAAGAAAACAGTATGATGTTGTAAGTCATAATAAACAAATGACATAAACATGTTGGTTGTGACAGACTCCAGCTAATACGTTTTAGCAAACATTCAGTGATTTGTCAACTGGAGTGAGAGCCAATCATAATGTTTAATAGAATGACAAGAGAACAAAACTGATGACAAAATTTTCACGTCAGTAATTTATAATAATTCAATGTTTCTTATTATTAAAAATGCATTTCTAGATTTAACAATTAACTCTATAACGTTTAGCCTTTGTCTATCAGAGGACAGGAAATTCATCAGCTTATTATAATCGGGCAATTATTAACACTTATTCAATATAATAATTCAATGTTTCATATTAATAAAAATGCTTTTCTAGATAAAATAATAATAATAACAATAAAATGTATTTCTGTTAGCCTGTATACTATCTATCACATGATATAAAATTCATTAGCTTATAATAGGCATAGTGTGCTAGAATTAAGTATATTTAACCCAACTATATATATTTACGTCAACTATGATAATAATTGCAACAAATTGCACAAGCAAGGCGAACATATATTAATTGATAGTACTATAAAGTGTTAAAGTCTGGTATTATGTTGTATAAACGTATTCTACTGAAGTTAATTGTAACAAATTTCCACTTCAAAACCATGCTCTTAACATGTAATTCCTATTTTATGCTGCAAATTAATATAACCAGATAAATTATGCAAACTAATAATCACGGGGAAAAAGATTGGTACTATGTTAAATATCAAATTAGCATCATGTGAGGCTATTAAATACTAGCCAATACCGACGCAAACTGGTTTCGTAAATGATTTTGGTCCATCTGGAATAGTCATCATGGACGAATTGTTTATTGAGCTGCATTATCGTTCCTACGAGATATAAACCATTATGTTATTCGATCTGATTGCTATAAACTATAGAGAAATGTCCTATTTTTACATTCGGAAAAACACTTGAGTGCGATTGGCTCATCTGTATCACACTGCGCATTGTAGTTGGCATTGTAGTTGGCATTGTAGTTGGCATTTCCACAAATGACCAGTAATTAAACGATCCATTATGCCATTCCTATATTAAATTAGAAATATGTAAGTTTTTCTAGAAACAAAATGACGCCTTGTAATAAACAAAACAAAACAAACAAACCTAATAAAATGAATAAAAATGAATAGAAATTTGTTTTATTATTATTATTATTATTATTACTATTATTATTATTATTATTATTATTATTATTATTATCATTATTATTATCATACGGAAATTGAATGTTCAAACGATTAGCCTTTAACTTGTAAACGGTAAAATTATTTCATACAGTGTCAACATGCTATATACACGGTATTTGTTATTCAAATAATTAAATTGTTCTTATTATCCTTCAAATTAATCCTTAAACAGGGCAAGTTTAGTCAATAGTGTAAAGTTGATTACAAGTCATACAAAAGTGATTTCATACACTCATGCACTGTTATTTGTTCTCGGTCAGCTATATTGGCATTCACCCTACAGTGCCTGCATGAAATCACACATTCAATAACATGTTGGTATTAAATGACTACTCGATTCATATCCTATGTACATATTTTATTTTATTTTAATGATAGTTATATATTTTTTGTAATACTGTTTGATTATTTTTAAAATGATGTGCAAACTATACAAACTGTTCTTTAAATATTTAAAAACTTGTATATAAAATATTTTATCATATTAAAGTCTTTTCTAGAGAATAGTTAACCAGTCATTTTGTACACGTATTAAGCATGAACAATTTTTAATTTACATGGTGAAATAAGTCTATCTTTCTATGTTTGTACCGTATTAAAACTGTTTTTGCGAAAACGACTACATAGTACTTATGCTTTTTGTAACATATATTCCTACAGCCCTGGCTGTTTATAGACTAATTATTTCAATCAGACATCGGAATAACAAATAGACGGTTCAGTGTCTGCTCCAGAAAGGAAATCTTGCAATATTCAAATATGGCTATTGAATGTGATGCACAAGTGAGCTTGTGTCATGTGTCAGGCACAAGGGTATGTTCCGTTGATTGCATGACTGATGGATGGTCAGATACGTTCGATTTTGTGAGACAAAAACATTAATAATCTAACAAAGCTGCCTGTACCCATAAGCCTTGGACATTTCGGTTAAGCGTTATTTAAAACATATAATATTTGTATTGATGCATTAATTCTATTGTTATATTTTAATCCATTGCAATGCACACATATACTTATTATTAACTAAACATAATGCAAATATATACTATAAGTATTGTTTACATATCTCACAATACACAAACAACGAATCAGTCAGTTTATGTATTAAATTGTTACAACAATTGAAATTTGGTGTAGACAGATATCGCATGTAGGTTAGATACCAGTAAGTAGTTTGGATTCCCGCGATGGTCCACTCGAAAAAAGGCCGTATATCAAAGAGTTTGTTCTTCTTCTGCCAAACACGACAGTTCGCATTTGGATGTATCATGACACCAAATTACTTGAAATTTGAAGGTTCAGCAGTTTATGTATAGACAGCACGTGCCTTTGTCGAAATCGCGAGCGCATACCGTGTTTCTCACGGGTGACTACAATCAAGTGAGATTAAGGTTCTTAGAAGTTGCATAACATATCGTTTTTATTTAAAATTTTGAAACCAGAGAGAACTGTAGTTCACGCTGTTGAAATTTGTTTTTAATGACATTCAATGCGTCAAATCACCCAAGAAATTAGGATAAATATTGTTTATTAGCATTAACGACAACGAGTCTATAATTTGTCTTCCAACAAAGATGATGTGCAAGTAGTGCATTCAAAGTATGTTTATCAATATACTTAAAAATGTAAAATCACAAAGCAGTGTTGACAAATAGCCACTAAATACTTCGCATTTTCACATATCAATCTGTATTTAAATTGTATTGTTTGATCGCATAGTATTTGCATTTAAGATGTAAACAGTTATAAATGGATACAAACCATTTTACTTGTTATGGTGTGGGAGATAATAAGTTGGTTCCGACACGCCTCATTAAGCTGTCTAAAAAACAGATTTACGCGAACAGCACTTTATTCCAGTGGTAAACAACAAACCACAAAGAGGTGTAAAGCTACAGGTTACACTTAGTGCGTTTGCTATCAAATCTTATTTACAGTCAAAAGGACATGATTTTTAAGACGAGTGCTGTACAGCTGCAGTTAAAAAGGTATTACACTATTTTCATCCGCCATATAATTTATCAAACAGTTACGGATCCATTTAAACGTAACCTGTTTTTTCCTGCTGTTATAGTTATTTTTTTTTCTGGAATAAATGAATGGATCCTAGCATTTCCTAACATTAACTCACTTGTTTTGTTATGGCAACTAGTTAATAGATAAAATTCGTTACTGTTGTACTGATAATACGTAAATTTCTGTAGTCTTAGGTAGCGTGAGGTACCGTGAAAACGAGCTTTATAACAATTCCACGAAGTTGCCTAGTTTATATTTGGACTCAGATGCGTCTTCTGCGCCCGTAAACTGCTAGTAACTTTCTGTTCGGCCATTTTCTGTTGAGGAAGCCGTGCGATATGTGTACGATATATTAAGGGTTTACTGGCGCCGTATAACCTCTAAGATTTTGTTTAACTGAAAGTTATACAAAATCTTAAAGCATTGGCCGTAGCCCGAAAACATATCGTAGATGATACCGTCCGCTGTCCGCCAGGGTTTTGTGCGGAAAATCGTAGACGAATTTATCGTACGGCGCCCGGGGCAAATGTATACCGTCATTATAATACAGAACTCACAGTGATCCATGTCTAGGTTGTAGTAGAACATATTTGAAAGATGCAAAGGTTAATGAATAACCAACGCAAAAAATTTCGACTTCGTACCATACAAGTTCATTATCCATCGATGCGCAAAGTCTTGATTTAAATGTTTTAAATGAATAAATAAAAATGATTAACATTAAAAATTATTTCGCAAAAATATTTAAACTTGACCATCAAATATAATTGTATTGCTTTAGTCGCATATTTAACCGCATTGCCAATTATTGTATTTCTCAAATATTTGACAAAACAACAAGGTACCAGGTCTACGAAACGACGGCAACAAGTTTGCAATCTCAGAAATAAAATCTGATAATAAGATATTAATATTGGCATAAAATGCTAATAAAAGTATGAAGTAATAAATACTCGGACAATGGTTTAGTCATTCTGAGAAAAAAATGCACATATAATCATAAATCGAGTTTTTTTCTTTACCGTTTGACGTTATTATTTATCACATTTAACTATGTTTGGTTTCTCGTTCTTGGTTTCGCATTAGGCAAAATAGGGCAGGGTTTATATCCACAAAGCTCTTAAGGAAAAATCTTACCTTAAGTCATATTTAAGTGCAAATTTCAAACAAAAAAGTAATTGTGAACATCAATAATATCTGTTTGAAAAAAAGTAAACGAAGAAGCTATTTTTTCATCTTAAAAAAATTGAAGACAAACTAATGTTTACTTATAAAAAAAAAAACAGACTGAAGGATTTTTACGACTTTAAGAAATTTATTTAAGTTTTTACTAAGGAGCTTTGTGGATATGGGCCAAGATAACTAGGGCATCAATTGCCATTTCTTTGTAATTGTAAATTTAAACAGCACATTATATTTTATCAAATATCTCATAATGTATTACAGTGTGTATTTTATTTATTAAATTAAATAAAAACATATGGTTTGTTATATATATTTCTTTAATTGTATTTAATTGATTATAGGACGTATGCATGTTGTAATCATAATCTCTTTGACATCATAGCATTCAATATAATATAAAAGTACGTGGCAGTTTTGGCACTTTTGGAATACTTTGATAAATTAAGCATACACACATATCAACAGAAAACGAGGACTGAAACTACATGACACTTTACAGACGTGTTTACGATTTTTGTTTACCGTTGAAGGTGTCATGGCAACTATAGACCACCTCCCTCATGTTGTAATACATTTTGTGGTGCAGTAGGATGACACGTACGCTCTCAAATAAAAACATCAGTATTATGCATTTAAGTAACCCAAGGGGAGAGACAATTTCTAAACAATAATAAGCAAATTAACGGTTATTAACATGTTAAAAAGCCACATAGAAACAATATTTTGTACACGCCTGCCAACTTTTTAGTCATGACAAATACTATTGTGTTCGTTGTACAAGGAACTATTGACATTACAGTTGTTCTAAAGTCGCATGTACAATAATATTGTATGTTGCCGACTGGTTTGTTGTGGAATCTATATCGCGGTAATTATTATATTTTCTGTTTTGAGAAAACAGAAGAAACTCTTTCGGCATCTGTTATAAGTATATTTATAATAATAAATATTATAAATGTCCTTCTTGCACGAAATGAAAGTATCGAATGACTAATAACAATACAACAATACTACAAGAATTATGTGATCCGACGACGAGTTAATTGAAGTACAATATATAATCATGATAAATAATAATTACTAGCAATTTGTAACAATGTCAAATATAAATAATACAATAAGACACAAAACAAAGATATAATATAATTACCTGTAATAAGTATATTTATAATAATAAATATTATAAATGTCCTTCTTGCACGAAATGAAAGTATCGAATGACAGGTTTCTATCATTCGATACATGTGATTGGAAATTATTGAGCAATTATCAGATTAAAGTGCATGGGCTAGGGAGTAAGTGAAATTCATGTTAGTAGAAAGTGAGATTGAGTTATCTAAATCTATTCAACTTAATAATAGCCTTAACGTTTAAATTACTAAAAATAAATGAATGTACATGTTACTACAACTACTATCTACAATTTATACTTTTACTTTTCATTAACTACATGTACTATCTTTAATTTAAAATTTAAGCTGCACAATGTGAAATTAATAGATTATTAATATAAAATGGGCTTTAAAATAACAATAACACAAAGCATAATTGTTGAATATTTATTTCAGAATCGTATTATAAACGCCCTGTAACATATTACCCTCCTCCGATTTTGATGTCGTCCTCGACATGTGCTTTCGATTAAATCGAAAACAAAAATATCGCGACAAGTGTCAGTGATAATTAATGAAGTGCGTTTAAACCATGGCGTAGTAAACACGCAACCGATCTTGACAAAATAATATTAATAATGGAGATAACAAATTTATAAGTATTTATCTCACATATGTGATTCAAACTTAAATTTAGGGCACATGGCGTTGAAATAAAATACATGTATAACAATGTTTGAACACATGACATACTAAAAATTAATAAAAAAATAATAAGACTACAGTTATCGTAAATAATCAGTCATGGTGTGTTAATATACATTTACACTGAGTAGTCGCCTGTTCTCATCCATGCTGGCGGCCGTGTAGCTCGTCTTGACCTGCAGGGTAATAACCCTGGCTCTCCCGGCTTCCTCTTCTGCGGTGGTACATAGACTGACCTCGACTTCCTGTTGTCTGTACCACTGCCCGACGGCTGTTCCGAATCCGACATACCAGATTCGGCGTCTGATGAGTCGCACTGATAAGATGTTTCCGATGTTGAGTCAACATTTAGTGGCAGATGACAGACTGGTAGTAAGTGGTTCCGGTGAACTGTCTTCACGATGCTTTCGTCGCCTTCACGCTGGATACGAAACACCGGAGCTGTCGGATCAGGCTTGTCAATCACAATATACGCATGTTCTGCCCATATATCTGCAATTTTGTTGGTTCCTTTTAAACCATAATTGCGAAGCAGCACTCTGTCGCCAACGTGTATAGCTGTTTCTCGCACCTTCCTGTCATAATGTTGTTTTGCTTTTATTCCGCGTTCACGCGTCACTTGGCATGCTGTTTTATATGCAGCACCTAGGTGTTGTTGCAATTCTTTAATGTATGTGGAAGGTGCTGAGCCCCCGACACTCTGCCTTTTCAAACCCAGAACTGCGTCGATCGCAAGACGAGGTGTACGCCCAAACATAAGTTCGTATGGCGAGTAACCAGTGCACTCATTTCTTGTCACATTATATGCGTGGACGAGCGCTGGTACAGCGGACTTCCAGTCTGCTTTTTGTTTATAGTCCAGTGTACGTAGCATCTGTAACAATGTGCCATTAAAGCGCTCGCACTGGCCATTTCCTTGTGGATGGTAAGCAGTTGTGCGGGTTTGTTTTATGCCTGCGATACTACATAGCCTATTTATCACGCGTGACATGAAATTCTGCCCGCGATCGCTATGTAGCTTTTCGGGAAACCCGTAATGGACAAAGTAGTTGTCGAACAAGGCTTTTGCAGTGGTACGAGCTGTTTGGTTACGAGTCGATATCGCTTGAACATATCTCGTAAAATGATCAGTTATTACGAGTATGTTTTCATAACCTCCCTTTGATGCTTCTAACGACAGAAAATCTATGCACACCAATTGCATAGGGGCCGTCGATGTTATGTTGACTAGACCGGTGTCACAGGGTGAGAAACTTGTGCGGCTAGTCCGGGACTCGAACCCGGGACCCCTCGCTATCTGGGCGAATGCTCTCCCGACTGAGCTAACAGGGCCGCCACACAACTTCTCCCCTATAAGTGACCAAGTTCATGCCGTGACATACACCCTCGCTCAAATATGAATTTGTCCTCGAATTCAGGGATTTAGGGTGTTATATAATTACCACGGGCCCTCGGAGAGCTAACCCGGGCAACGTCACGGCCCCACGTTGGGCGCCAAATGTCACAGGGTGAGAAAATTGTGCGGCTAGTCCGGGACTCGAACCCGGGACCCTTCGCTATCTGGGCGAATGCTCTTCCGACTGAGCTAACCGGGCCGCCATACAACTTCTCCCCTATAAGTGACCAAGTTCATGCCGTGACATGTAAATCGAAACGTTCATGACAATGCTGCATTCAAATATGAGTCCAGTCAGTAAGTAATGGTAGCCTGCTTTCGGTTTGTAAAGCGTCGATACTTTTTAAGACAAACGGCACACTTGTAATGAGGATCAGGTGTGGATTTATGTATTATGCAACAGTATAAAATTTAGCCAACATCGGGTATGTTTTGCTGATAAATCTCAATGCACATAATGAATCATGACAAGACACTTTACGCACATGCAATTAAGCCTGCGTCTCCCGCGACACGCCTCATAGTATTTTGAGTGAATGCGTGAAGAGTTGAATTGCATGAAACAAAACTATACAGATGAAGGTGAAGTTCTAAATGTAAAGATCAATTCCACTGCGAACCAATTAGTATAGGACTAGTGATAAACGGATTTAAAACGGAACAAGACGGTTATCAATTAATTGAATTTGCTCTCGAATACATAATTCCTGTCGTTATGGAAACCGAAATGCAGATTATCAAATCAATTGTCATTGGTGCGTCGGTTGTCCGTATGTTTGTAAAAAGGGGCAGATATTCAAATATACTTTTAATCATTAAACATTTAATATTGTTACACAATTCACTGAAGAGATTCACTGGCATTGTCTGTCCACCAATAATATGCACTTTCTGATCTAAGATGAGATCGGAGAGTCTAAAATAGTTATCATCAAACACCTCCAGAGTGTCGTGTTAAAAGCTTTATGACATCATTTGAAACTGCTTCTGGTCATTTGATATAAAGTGCAAAGAAAGTAGAAACAAAAAACGATATTAAAAGTCATTGAACATATAAATATATACTTAAGATTGACAGCAAATTCAGAATTGGAAGGGACTATTTCTATAAATATCGTTAAGAGGGACGAAAAGGATTATTTCATTTAAAAGTTTATAACAATAAACTCATTAATTATTTATTCCAAAACTATCTGCAAATATACCAATGTTTTTCCAATACCGAGAAATATCCAAAGTCATTCCTTGGAATTTACGCGTACTTACATGATTTCGCACATGCATTATAATATAGCATGTGATTTGGAAGGCTTTCAGTAAAATGAAAAACGCTTTAAGTCTCATTTGTGGAAAATATAGATTGTAACAGGCAGATTTTTATTATCTAGTTTAGCGATACATGTTTGAGATTATACGCCATTACGTTCCGGATCGTGAACATTAAGCGCATGTAATTTTATAACATTGTCTTTAAATGGTACTGTGTCACTGAAGCGAAAAAGTGATATAAACCATGGTATAAAAGGAACCATTAACAGAGCTCTTTATAATGACATTTAAAATATTTAAAATGTATAGTAATTATGTTCCGTCAAGTCAATTTCACTTATAACGTTGATGGTCTTAATCCCTACTGACTTTTAAATACGTATAGTAACACTGTATTATAACATTACAATCACTGCAATCACAATCACTGCAGACCCAGAGGAGTTCATAGCGTTTCTTAGTCTGAAAGGTGATCTTTAATATAACTGAGGCGTGTCGTAGGGAAACCCGGGCTTAATGCATGTGCGTAAAGTGCCGTCATGGTTCAGTCTGTGCAGTCCGCACGCGCTAATCCAGGTTGGCTCTTTCCGCTTATAGTAGATTTATATTTAGAAGAGACTTCCTTGAAACAGAAAATACCATAAAATGTCTGCACAGGCTGATCCGGGACGACAGTTTACGCACGTGCATTAAGCCCGTTTTTCTCCGCAATTATTAAATGCATAAATTGAATCATTTAATGACTTGTTAGTCCACAGAAAGCAGACACCGTCAGATGCGCGGTTTATCTCGCGCAACTACGTAAATTATCCCGACACTTGCTAGGACAATACCCCAGATAATGGTTTGTGCATGGTAATAAACATTTAAAAATCACATTGAAAAAAGCTGTTGAAAATAAATCGTTGGTTAATCATTTGGGTATTAACATTCGCTATTGACATATAATCCTAAACTATAAGACCGCCTGTTAAAATCGGAGTGGTACAGTACATTAAGGATGACATGTATAAAATAAACATAATTAGGGAGCTAAGCATAACTATGTTTCATAATATCGTTTGAATTCAAACTTCAATAAGTATTATTTAAAAAGTTTTACAACGTATGGATATTATATCGAAAACTATTTTGCAATTATTAAGAATTATTATCATTGAATCTCACAAATTAAGCAACATCCAAATTAAGTTGTATTTCCATGAAAAAATTGGTTGGTCTTTAGCAATTTCATTGAAGATTAGAAATACTATATAAGGTATTTTATATTTAGAACATGGGTTATTCAAGTGCAATCTACAAGGGGAATGACACAACTATCAAATGCACAATAGAGACGCCTCTTGTCTACAATACGAGGGGAGATCAAAAAGTTCGCGGAATTCGCTTCGCATTTCTTTAAATGACGTGTTTTGCTTTTGAAATTAAAATGACACATGAAACAATGATATTGGATTATGTTTCAATAATTTTACATATAATATAGAGGTAAAAACGAATTTTATAACTCTTATGATAAGACGCGGTAGTCTACCCCGGAGCACGTCATAAAAAATCATAATGTTCTAAAATCGCATGTATTTTCTCCGTTATTTATTTTCCGCTTTCCGCGAAAGTTTGACGTCTGCTCGAATGACGTAATTTCTGATTGCTGCTCTTTCAATATGCGTCATTTCCGGTTATTACGCTTGCAACGGTAAAACATTCAACGGGAATCCATTAGCGTCAACGTCAAAAATGGTGTTACCTGAGTACGCGTAATCTAGGGCAGCCATTAAGTTTTGCGCTTTTCTGGGATACTCAGCGGCGGAAACGTTTGAAAAACTACGGAAGGCTAGTATGATGCCAGAGATGAAAACATCTGCTGTGTATAAATGGCACCAACGTTTTCGGCAAGGTCGCACAAGTATTGAAGACGACAAACGAGAGGGGAGACCGACAATTGTAAACGCAACGTTATTTACGTCAGTGAGACGTTTTGTAAATGAAGACAGACGCCTGTCTCTTCGGGAGATAGCACAGAAAGTCGATGTGTCGAACGGTACAGCGAGACTGATAGTACATGACAGGTTGGATTGTTATAAACAGAACATCATATGTACAAGAATACTAATAACAGCATGTAGTTAGGGGCAATATTTCCACTATCAAAGAACACGCAAACCTCCTCTCATATATGTATTTAAATACAGCGCACAGATCAAATGTTGAATCGTATAAACAATATACCTAGAGTCGAATAAACTCCGGTGTTATTTGCACGCTCAGTGTACACGGTAGAAGTGTATTAGATTAGCACATGTAAAATCCATTTATCATGTCAAAAAGCATTATAATAATCCTGAATTTATTGATTACTTCCTTAAATTATAGCATACTTCATAGATCACATTATTATTACCTTCCAAGTAACATTGATAAAACAATGGAAAAGATATAAAAAAATGTTGTATTTTCCAAAGAAGGATGTCCTAAGCTGAAAACAGTGCAAGAAAAAATAGCAGACCAGAAGGTTGATTCAAGTACACTACGGCAGTTTTGTTGTCTGATATGAACAACAAAATAAAATAGTTGCTATATACCATTAATAATAGTTCATCAATGACCGCAAGATTGAACGAAAGTGGAAAGACGTTTGGACGCTGACAAACAGTTCACCGTTTCCAGGCAATGATGACCACAGATTAGTTTGCAAAATATTTTATATAATCTCACACACTGTGTTAATTGTATACATAATAATATAATGTTTCATATATGATACCTTAATTTTTGTGTCAATGAAATAATTTTAAAAGGTAACTATAAATCATATTGCCATGATGCTTATTCTATATTCTTTTAATTGCCATTATTTTGATTTTTATCTGTTATATTTTATAGTTTATTCAACATTTCACATTTGTAAGAACCACAATGGCAATAAGAGTTTCCTTTAACTCTTTTTTGTTTTATCCTTAACATATAATGTTGAATTGCATAGGTATTATAAACCGTACAAACCTTTATTTGTTTGCATGCGTGTGTTGATGTTTTATGCCTTGTGATTATGCATTTTATGATGAAATAAATCTATCTCTCTATCTATCTAGAACAGTCCATACCAGCTAATTATCTTTGCTCTTGAGAGAGATGCCAATCTTCAATCATTATGTTTCAAAAGCATGCCATGGATGTATACGTACCTTTATGTTCATCTTAATTAGGCTAATGTTCGATTAAAATTGCCTTACGCAAATGTGAAGGATTGATAAAATCAATATAATAGAACTTTGTCTAGTAGAGCGATTGATTGTATTCATAGATTAAATTAATATTGTTGTGTTGATAAGAAACAACATTCAACTCAATTATTTAATTACGAAATAATAAAATCAAATATATATTGAGTACGTGCAATTTACCAAAATGACTACAATTAAATCGCAGTACAATAATGTACAAAACTGTCTTATGTTTTAATTTATGACATGTATTGGCATATTTTATGCATTCAAACTGGTTTTCTAGTTATGGGGAAAATCCTACAAAAAGGATTCGAGTAAAATGTATTTAAAATTGTATAATTAATATACATTTGTTCATTTTTTAATTTACAAATTAAGTTCAAATTCTCACAATAAACGATTATTAATGCGCGTTTCCTATTGCAAACGATTGATCGTTTTGACGTAATGCAGTAATGAGGTAAATGAAGAATTGCAGGAACGGATGATTCATTCGAACTATACTTGGATAAAGATTCGTGGTATAAATAAATATCAACAGCATAATAGCCTATTGTCACCCTGTCTAATAAATATTTTGTAATAATGCGATTGTTTCCAACCACTTTCATGTATCAAGTTAGATAGTATGTAGAATTTTTTATTATTGTATGATCACTTCCTTTTCACATGACCTTTTGATATGTGTAATATAATATGGTCAAGACTGACGATGTACTATGTACAAGTCGTAATAAATTTCTGTTCTGTTCTGTTCTGTTCTGGTATAGAAACAGTCAAATTATTTAGCAGTACTTGTATTGATCATATATAAAAAAAATAACGACTCATTTTTTCCAATAAAACGTTGGTATATTTATTATGGAAATATTTGAAATACTGACTGTTCAAAGCATGTAAGTGTTTTATACTACAAAATAACCCTTTCGAATTGTTTTCGTAGCCCTTTAGGCTAAAAAGAATGAATTAATTGTTTCTCATGCACTTTTTTTTTTAAATCATCAGAGAAGGATAATTTCTTTTTTATTGAAATATTTTTGTAAGTTTTTTTTTCTCCTACTCTTTTCTTACCACTATGTAATGGCTTATTAGAACAAATAAATAAGTGCAGATTAAAGACAATTTTAAATTTTAATAACAACATACGCATCCCTTTTTATAAAATTCTAAATATAGATTTATTAATAACAAACGGTCATTTATGCCAGCTGACGTAAAAAGGCAATCATTTGAATTTTCATACTTAAAATAAGTGCCTTCAAATTGATATACTAACAGCATTAAAGTACTCCTATTTATAGAATTTCACTTTTCGTAATTTATATTCTTTATAACTGTAAAAAATAGGATTTATTTTTGCAATGAATCACCAATAATTTTTGGAAAGGAAAATCAACACTTGTCAATGCAGCTGGCATTTTTGTTTGTTTCTATAGGACTTATATTGACACAGATTTTCTTCAAAAAATATGGAATGCTAGATATTTCACAAGCAAAAGCATCAACGAAACAAAAGTCAACTAATAGACGATATTTATCACGGTTCCCAATCGAATATGACTTTTTTTCAAAATTTACACAGTACTTCACAATTTGTGTATATCCAATTCATATAACTAACTCAGAGAGTGAGAAAGTTCTGGACATACCAGCATCTCTAGAGTAACTCTTCTTCCGCTATCGTAAAATGCGGATTTGTTTAATTTTAAGTCGCTGTCCATGGGATCTAAATCAATACATCGTAATTTTAGTAATAGTTCTGATGAACGTTTATGGTGTTTATTCGTCCGAAATCTGTTTCTTATTTACAAAAGGCATTGTTCAAAAGCACTTGGTACGAACGGAATATACTATAACGTACATGCTGGTTTACTCAAGAGTCATTGATCACCAGTTATCGCATACAGAAAAAAAGACGATAGAATGTTACCAAAATGTTAATAATTCACAGATTTAAATAATTAGTGTTTGTATTTTGTTCGGTAACATGTCCATTAGAAACACTTTCTGCAAAATGTTTTTTTTAACATACTTCTGGACTGCCCCTTTAAAACCCGTGCACGATCGTCAAAAAATAGTGAATAAATTTTTTTTTGGCATTAAATTAAATTCGGGCGGGTCATTAGAAAACGTTGCGGCGCTGCCTGAGAAACAAATCATTTTAATTTTTTTAGCCTTAGTGCCAGTGATTTTATCTCCTGAAACCAGGACAATACCTTGTAATACAGTTATTTAAACATGCTCAGAAAGATCGCGATTTAGACAGTGACTTTTATAATGTAAAATACAACACAAAGGTCACTTGTACTCTAGTACGCATGAAATAATAAAGTCATAACCTAACACTATTTAACGATGTTCTTAATAGCACATTTAAAGTTGATATAACATATTAATGAAATGTATTAAATATATAGTTTATATATACATGTTTAGTTTTATTTAAGAATTATATTCTGTTTTATTACATTTACCGATGTTCACTCTTCCTCCGTGCCACGCATTAGAACTATAACAGCAAATAGTGAAGCACTTATAACTGTATAATGATGTACATAAATACAGTCATGAAGTATGTTGTATATACAAGGGAAGTGTAGAGTAAACGTGCTGACGAAATACTAGTATTCTGAAAAAAACTTCCGTTTACAACGCAATAAATCATTTTCAACATATAGTGGAATAACGGTGATTCAAGCAACGTGTTTTTAGAGACAAATGGGGTCTAATATCAGAGAAGTGCATTTCTGAAAGCAATAAATTCTCATAACACTTTAATTTATTTGAACAGATGTCTGCTGATTTAATTAAACACATGCGCACAGAAGGTCAATGTCAAGGTTATTTGTCATTTTCAACATATATTATTTATATATCTTCTAACAAATAAAAAGATGACTTTTGATCAGATACGCGTTTTTAATTTACAAATAAAATAGTTTTCAAATAAAATATATATTATATCTACATAAACCGGTCATGTCATTAGACGCCTGAAAGTTGTTGTTTCTAAGTGGCGCTTTGAAGACATAATTGCAATGACCTTGATACTGACCTTACACCATTACAACATAACTTATAATAATTGATAATAATTGGGATCTCCAAGTTTAATGTTACGTTCATCACACCACTTAGCCGCGTGTTTCAAGTATTGATATAGTCATCTAATTATGTTGTGAAACAAAATGATGATTGGTGTAAGAAAATTGCCACCCTGCTTTCTGTGATCGTTAACCCCTGTACTTATTGGAAATGATTTGTATATATCGACATTAAATAAAGGAAACTAACATTCCATTTTATGGCATCGCAATGTAATATACTCAATTAATTATATTGAGTCAGGTTTTCTGTCTGACAATGAGCATTAACTAAACACTAATTGCTATATTTTGAAAGCCGATTATTGACGTTAGAAATGTTCGGTTAAGTAATGTCTGCCTTGAAAGCTATGAGTGTTTACTGACCGGAAGCTATAAAATGTATGCTTTCTATGTTGTTTACACAGAGTTACATTTCCGCTCCCCGCCAATTACGACGGCATTAATCCTGTAATCACAGGCGAATTGCACATAGTTTTTGTTTGACTTGCATTCGAGGCGGTATTAAAACACCAAACGATAGTGTCTTTCTGTGATTTTTTTGTTTTCTTTTTCTCTTTTCATGTTCTTTTATTACACAACATGAATAAACTCTTAAAGTAGTTGGGAGATATGTTGCTATTTCTCCTTCCGCTCCTGAGTTCGACTTCGTTTCCAGTATTAACAATGTCTTGAACAGTATTTTTATATTGAAACGGATAAAACTCCGCAGGATCAGCATTGTTCTGGAACAATAACAAGTATTCCCTTCTGTATACTAAACGTAAAGAGATTACAACTATAACGTAAGCGGAGAACACCAGTTTATCAAATGTCCAAATTCTAGGTTAAATAGATACCAGCGGTTCTTATAATTAGCAGCGTTTCTGATTGAAAAAGGATTGCAAGATTGGACTCATAAAAAAGCGCATTACCGAAAAACCTGCAAACTAGATTTATTTTTCCACGGGAAAACATAAATGTTACGCACCTTTGATTGTGTCCCAACTGCGCTCCATTGTTTAAATCTGCTTTTCTTCCTGATTGTTCAATTGCTTCTGCATTTCCAGCAGTAATACACATTATTCATTTTAGGGAGTACTTTGAAAATATAGTAGTAATAACATTTTATTTGAGAGCTCGAGTGTGTAATGTTAAGCGCTTGATTTATTAAGCAAGAAATGCATTTAAATGCAGTTTGACGTTAATAAATCTTTTGAGTACAATTTCCATTTACTATAAATTCAGTAAAAATAAACATTTCAAAGAATGCACTGATATAACGTTCAGGATGTTAGATACAGACATTGGACAAGCGATATGTTGTATTGTTTTATATCCATAGTGTGTTTTCACTATGACGATGATAAGTTTGTCGTTTGTCCAATTTTGTTAAAGTTTATTTTATATTGTATAATGAAATGAAAAACTGTATAAACTGTGTCAGCTTTCTTATACCTCTGATCAGATAATCATTTAGTTACTAAACACCCCTCGCGGTCAATATTGTCACACTATTAAAAACAAATGGTTCTTATCAAAATGTTAAAAGCAATGGTTCTTCGCGTGAGTATTTGTTCAAATAAAGTTCATAGAAGCATGCCGAAAATGAAAGTTATATTTTTAAGCATAACATGAACCAATCTCTACTGACACGTATTCGCAAAGGCTTCACATTTGTCATGAAACGTGAATGTACACGTGACAGCGTAACCCTCTAGAGTCATGACAACAGCTTAAAGACAACAATTCCATTTATTAACAACAAGCAAATGCTCACATCTATAATAAAGTTTACCACTGACACTTTTTAAAGTAATTACATTTGATGAAATTCGGGCGACACAAACAATTTTATGTTACGTGCCTAATCACCGTCACGCAACATAACGTAAACATCATTCAATTGTTCTAAGCGCTATTTATTCTATTTTATTGAATAATACTCCTAGAAAACTAGATAGATTTGGTTTTAATTATGCAATAAATGAAAAAAAATTGATGAATGGACTATTTTATCATAGTGACCTTTAAAATGTCATTTGTAGCAATTAGCCACTTTCGCTCTTTACCTGGAATAATCTAATGACATAATGTAATGGGTAGTAAACAGCCACTATAGAAATTAAACGACTATTCTACAAATACATCAGTACTAGTCACTTGTGAAAATAATTACAGCAAAAAACCCGTAGCAACACAACGTGACGCTGGGCCTGAAATAAATTCCATTCATTAGGGAAAAAAAACTACGAGTATTTCACAAATATTTGATTTGGATAATGTTCACTAACACGATGTGAACATAAAATGTTAAGTAGTTTCTATTTTTATAAATGTATTAAATAAAAGCGATTTTGCAAGTAACAACAATCGGTAATTTGGTTTTTGGAATTAGGTCACCCGATGATTGCCAACATGATTATTTTATACATCTCTATCTGTCAATTGTGAAGAGTGATATTGGAATTCTGTGAATACTTATGATACTGCAATTCGAACGAAATTATGAACATGAAAGCATTGTTTCCATAGCAAAAATAAAAGTAAATAAACTTAGATCTTAGACAATGTAGAATATTAAGAAACTGCAGATGTATAAGCCAGTCGGTTTTAATTATTGCAGAAACATGTTGATACATTTCATACGTTAGAAAGTACATGTAGAGAGACGCATAATAAACGAATAAATTCATACTCAATTCCACACCCTTCTTCCTATGACGTCTGTGAGAAATCGTCGACACGTCAAGTGTTTGTAATGTCAGGGCGTGAAATCGTCGACACGTCAAGTGTTTGTAATGTCAGGGCGTGAAATCGTCGACACGTCAAGTGTTTGTCATGTCAGGGCGTGAAATGGTCGACACGTCAAGTGTTTGCCATGTCAGGGCGTGAAATCGTCGACACGTCAAGTGTTTGTCATGTCAGGGCGTGAAATCGTCGACACGTCAAGTGTGTGTCATGTCAGGGCGTGAAATCGTCTACACGTCAAGTGTGTGTAATGTCAGGGCGTGAAATCGTCGAAACGTCAATTGTTTGTAATGTCAGGGCGTGAAATCGTCGACACGTCAAGTATTTGTAATGTCAGGGCGTGAAATGGTCGAAACGTCAAGTGTTTGTAATATCAGGGCGTGAAATCCGGACATGCACAACAATTCACTTTAACTATACATTGCATGAAAACGTATATGTAAATACAGCAGCACTCCGAATAAAATCAGGTCTTAACATACTGTACGCATAACGTTCTGATGACAACCAATACAATGTCCTGATCAGGTGACCTTCCTAACAAACAATCAGCGCCTTGCTGGCATGGTCATGAAAGTGAAAGTAGAAACTTTGCATTTCGCATGGTGAGAAGCATGTTCTCGATTCAGACATCATGATATGACTGTGCATTGGATATGTCGCCCCGGGTACTGATTGCATTATGGCTTAATAACTGACACTAATAAATATCCGTATTATTTTCTAACTATATGTACATTTGTCCACATTGTGAAATAACCTGTTATATTATAGCAAGCGCACTGAATGAGTGATATAACTTCTGTGGAAATATGCTATGCCAATAATTTATCACTGTATAATATAATATTGTATGCAGATCTTACCAATAATATCGTGCACTTCAGATTGCTGCAGCTGCATGAACATTATTTTCAATTAAAAGCCAATGACCTTTTGTAACGCGTTCACACGGGACACGCAAACAATGTTTTAATAATTATAATAAAACCTGGGGTCGCAGCCTTGGAAAGAGAAATGCAATTTTTCAGGGGTATAAACCGGTGTAATTAAAATTAATACTCAATGAAATAACACGAAAAGCACGCAAAATAGATCGAGCAAAGTGAAGAAAAAATAAAGAAGTAATAACTTCATGCAGCACTGCTTAGGTCCCAAGATAAAATCCTGCTTTGAATCTGATGGGGAGGTGCACATTGAAAATAGGAACTGCTACTTGTGAAAAAGGTCGTTTTCAATTCGCTACATTGAATGCGCTCATTTGATTTGCAGATTTGGCTGTGTGCCGAATAAATACATATTAGAATGTCATTATTAAAACACATGCATGATTATTGGATGTGTCATTAAACTTATGAATATTAATAAAAATCAATGTGGTTCACAGTTACTTTTTTCAGAATGTTTGATTATTTTTGTTTAATTGCGAAGTATTTGGAAATACATGCAAAAGTGTTCGGAAGAAGAGGCATTTGTTCGGTAGTACAAGCAGCTGGGTTTTGCCGTTCATAATGCCGTAACTTACTATAAACTACGTATATATAGACGCTTCTAAAACACTAAACTGCTATATAATGATGCAACTACATTTCAGGTTATGCGGATTAAGATACAATTTTGTATTACCGAACAGTATTTGTTTGGCACCTTAAGTGTTCAGTAATATGTGCCCCACCCCACACTTAACTTGTTCGTTCCATGTATATAAGAAAGAGATGCTCTGCCATACAAAACAATAACATGTTTACCCACACATAACATGTATAACCGTATACTCGTTTAATGTAAATTTGGTGAAACATGTGTTTTCATTGAAGAAGTTAATTTCGGTCCTGACAAGTGAATAATACGCTTGCATACTTGCGTTCCTTCTTTTGAAAACGTTTTAGCTACTCCTATCTTGTTATTGGATAGTAATAAACAAAACATCAAACAATATTAATAATATACACACTAATGCGTACAGAGAAAATAGCAGCAACTCATAAATATAAACACCATTTGGTTAGGGACAATGTGTCCAATATATAAAAACAACGCAATCCTCCTTTAAGTATTTTTGTACGATGAATGAAGCCCACAGATCAATGTTGACTGGATCATATAAACACTGCATAGCTATAGTCCAACAACCTCCACATAAGACGTACACGGCAATTGCAAATCAATTTAAGTCAGTTGGGATTATGATAATCTTGAATAAACTGACTTCATTGTTTATATTTACTTTTGCAACGCACGTACAATCCATTTTATTTTTATCATAAATGTAACAGGTGCATTGTTTTATTTTTATCATAAATGTAACAGGTGCATTGTTTTATTTTTATCATAAATGTAACAGGTGCATTGTTTTATTTTATCATAAATGTAACAGGTGCATTGTTTTATTGTTAACATAACGTTGTTTAGCCATTGTAGTGAACTGTCTTCTGTTTCTTTGTTATGACCTCGCATAATATGTTAGTAGATGTTTTGTGATTTCTAGTAATGAACGTTATAGGTACAAAACTTGGAAAGGTCTTAATTCGACTCATTTTATAAATTAAAGAAATTTATTTTTCGGACCTTTTCTTTTAAAACAAAATGACTACAATAAACAGCTCTGTTTACTAATTAACAAAACTGCTCTTTGTTTTTATTCAAGAGATTTATTGGCATAATTAATTTATCCGTGGCAGCTTTTAAATGTTCTGAAATAAAGCCTACACAATTCAGTGAAAATATTTTTCAACATGACAATTATTTCTTGCAATGCATTCTGTGACAGTAATTTAGTTCGAATGCTGCCAATAAACGAATATTTATGCATGCACTATATTTGTAGCGAGTTATCATCGTAACATAATGAAGATAATGGCTGTTATTTAAGAATTGCAGGAAATGATGATTTATTGGAACTGTAACAGGCTACAGATGTGTGCTCTAGAAACGGTCCAAGTTTTTTTCCCCAGATATTTGCAACTATAATTATGACTTGTGTCAGACATGCGATTGGTAATAGTTAAAGCCGCAGTCCATGGAACCTAATTCAAAACATCGTAATTTGGCAATAGTTCTTATGAACGAACGTTAATGGTGTTTATTCGACTGAAAACTGTTTCTTATTTACGAAAGGCAGTTTATACTGTCTTAGTTCGAATACGCTTGGTACGAATGGAATATACAATAATAAACATGCTTAGCTACTCCAGGAGCATCACCAGCTGTCGCATACAGAAAACATACGATAAAACAGTTACCTAAACGTTATTTTTGCACCAATTTCTTTTGTATTTTGATCGGTATGATGTCTTATAGAAACAATGTCTGCAGTTCTATTTTTTATTAACATGTTTCTGAACTGCCGCTTTAAATAAATATGAGACCATAACATATTGCTTGTCAAATGAGTTCAAATATAAATTAAACTACTTAACGCTTTTCTTTGCTGCATAATTTTATTTAAGGTAAAAAAAAAATCTAAACATGTTTTGTTGTATGTAAGATAATATCCTTCGTAATCTACATCTATCAATTACATGTTTCTATGTGCAACCCATCAGAACTATCACAGCTAGGAATCGTTCAAAATTACTGTATCCTCTGCAGCATCGAGTATTTACTGACCGGAAGCTATAAAATGTATGTTTTCTATCTTGTTTACAGAGTTTTACCTTTCCGCCCCCACCAGTTACGTCTACATTAATTCTGTGATCCCAGGCGAATTTTCGTCTAATAGATGTTTGTCTTGGAATCGAGTTTTGTACTTGAATGTGTTTATGTATAAACATCAAAAGATAGACTGTCTTGATTTTATTTATCCTTTAAGATCAAGCATAATTAGTTTCATTATCCCTATAGCTATAACAACATAAAATATGTGTTATCATGTGTCTGAACTATAATAGATGAAGTGAGATAAACACTCAAAAAATATTGAAGATTGAATATTATTTCATGCTATGGGGTGAATGAGTGGGGAATACCAGTGAATGATAACCCGATCATTTCACTCTAGGTCGAGTGAAATGATAACGTTTGATCATTTCACTCTTGGTTATATGGAACTACTTTAAACTTGGTTTTAAGGTTCATTTTTTGAAAGTATGCGAATACCCTAATCGTCAGTATAAACATCGGCCTTTTTAAACAACAGAAAACACATAATAAAATTCAATAAAAATATAATTAAGCGACAACGACGCAGTAAGAGTGGCACTATTTTCCCACTACAAAAGTGATCGACAATTTTGGAATCATAATGACGTCATATTTATGACGTAATAATACACAAAACCTATGATGCTTCACCATATCTCGCGCATTTTTTTAAATTTATCGTTCAAAAAGCATGAAATAAAAAGAAAATTTGTTTAATACAGCGTGAGATCGTATTTGATTTTATTCGTGGTCAAAGAAACTAGATATTTTCACTCGTGGCTGCGCCACTCGTGAAAATATCGTTTCAATGACCACTCATGAAATAAAATACGATCTTACACTGCATTAAACAAATATCCTCTATATATCTAGTTAAGGTATTAAATAAGGTATTTATACCAGTATACCAAATATATTCATTCATATATACATTTGATGAGATATTGAGACGATCACTGGTTTTGAATAAAAATAAAATTGATACAGTACGTTCAGTGTACGATAAAGATAGCAAATAATGTTTAAGTTGATATAAAAATCATAAGCTAGTTTGCAGATGAATATTTCGTTTTCTCCTGTTAGCATCGGAATGGGAATTCGTTAAATGATTCCAATATTACACGGCCTGTACCCGGATAACCCTAACGCAGTGCAGCGACCCTAACGCAGTGCCAATATGACGGATGGAAAGTCGGGGCTACTTTGTTTTATGCATATTTTTCTTATTTACGGGTATGTTTTGGTTGTAATATCCGTCGCCATTGATCGAATAAGTATTACATTCAACATACCTAATGTTACATATAGCAATTATTGGGTTGTGAGCTGGAATGCTGAGGAACAAGGCCAAACATCCAATTAAAATATTTAAAAAAAATCTTAAAAAATACTTAGAAGCTTTAAATTGCAATATTATTTTGCTGTTTGGAAGCAAACATATACTGCTTCAAAACCCTGTTTACACTGTATTGTTATCCCATCGGATATGGACACAATACTCGTTCGAATGTGCAGACTGCGAGAAAATGGATAAGAACCTAATTTCTAGTTGATAATAACCGAACGCAATGTATACTAGGAACGGATAAAAATCAAACCAACGTATAAAACCTGACGAATAAACACCTAACCGACTAATATTCTATATTAGTTAATGAATATACATGTATGCTAAACGACTATAATGAACCTCTATATATTTATATTTTCATTCCAATCGTATTGTACAATTTGCTCGTTCACCAGTGAAAATTTTTAACGTGTATTTACATATAAAACTTAATCATGAAAACCTTTGTTGAAAATCGCGAGCTTTTGCTGGACGAATATGTAGTTGGAAGTATGGATATCGCTCGAATTCTATCCTGATAGAGTGCCAAACGATTTGCAAAACAGAAAAAATCAATTATTTTTAAAGACGATGTAGTATATATAGTTCAAAATAATGAAAGTGGAACACCTTTTAAAATATAAAAGCATAGTGACCCTCTTGTAAATATATTTGAACGTCCAACGTTTAAGTCTGCATAATAAATTTTTTATTGTAATACATCCGATAGTTTAGAGGAAGTTATTGAACAGGCACATTCATAACACTAAAAGAAATTATTTCATATATACAGGACAAACAGATATATTATTTTTCAGTTTGTTAGGTAATTATCCTTTTTTACGTTCGCACTTATCCATCACAGTTGCCTACATCAGTCAGGAAATATCCGCAAGCACATAACCACTTCACAATAAAGACAATGTTTTAGCTCTAACATCGACTTAAAACTTTGATATGATTACACATTGTCGTAGAGATGTTCATTTAACTAATATAGTTTTCAAGTAAGGTACCAATGCATTTTAATGCAGTTTATCAGGTCGGAAACATAAAAATGTTCTTTATGGGGACTTTTTCAGGTTAATTTTAATGACTTCAAGCATCATAAGAGTGATTGTCAAACAAAATATTAACCACTGGACACTATGACTATAAACATTTATACTTAACACAAATATAACAACATGATAAAAACATGAAAAATTATAGCACATTAAGTCTCTGTGACCGCCATCTTTTATTTGTCTATAACACCGTTTTACTGTACAAATATATAATACATTAGTATAAAATTAGTCTGCATATCGTTCACGCAAATAAGCTAACTTGCTACGCTCAAAAAGAGTAATAATAACAAATCCCTAAAAGAACTACACACACGAATAAACGCATAAACATAACATAGTAAACTTCTAATTATATGTCATTCTTTAAATAATTAATGTAAAGTGCAACGTGACTCGCCCAGCAAAAAGCAGAGATAAAACCCTTTGAACTGCATTTGGGAAAAAAATCTGGAAACCTGTGCCCGTTTGTCAAATGTCACATCGCAGAGTGTCGGGCCTCACCCATACTAACAATAACAATCATCACGGATACATCTTATACATCGAGGAAACTAGTTACATTGCAATATACTAGTAATAAATTTGTATACATAGTTATACGGAATGAACAAAATGAACAAACCTATATTAATATACATACTAAAGTTATGAACAACAACAACAAACGAACTGAAAACAAACATACATATATTTGAATATAAATTTTATCTCCTCGTTCACTTGTGTTTTACGTTTAGCAATTTAAAAATATGCTGAACCACGTGTTAACTCCTGTGTAAGCGAACCTCGAATGACTCTACACGCCAAATCGAACGAAAAACTCGTGTAAAGGAAACCAAATGCTTACTGAAGCGTGATGAAAAGAATAGCAATTATTTTCTGCCTCACTGCGTTCGTCCGAAAATAAATAAATTCTTTCCTTACTTAAAACAAACGAAGCACCTTTACAACCATAAAAGACAAACACCTCGTTCTTTAGGAGGCGGTCCGGTTTTCTCAAATAAACAAAGAAGACAGTTAAATGTAATAAAGTTATATAAAATAATATAATTAACATTCGTTAACTTCAATAAAAACTAGCTTGCTTGTGTTTTTTATCGCACGTGTAAGGACGCGCGATATATGCATCTATCTTTCTTAACTAACAGTAAACGTAATATCTTAAATATAGCCTCTGCTATTCGCTGATGCGGACATAAGGCGAACATAAAAATAGTTTTGGTTTCACTTATCTACTGAATTTAACTTCTAAAATAACTAAAATTTCCACATTTTACATTTATTTTCTTTTTAAAATATTACGTTGTACATGTGTACTCTTGGAATTGTGTCGCTCTGTCTATGTCCGGTATCTTCTGGACAGCTGTTCCTTAACTCGGATGTTAATAATGTCGTCTCAAACGCAGCTACAGCATTTTTACTGAAACAATATCAACATAATTCATTACATTGTCTACCTATTATTTGTATAAATTTAAAAAAATATATATACATATACACATACACATATATACATACATATACACATACACATATATATATACATACGTATACATATACATATCCTTAATACCCACTATATTGATATATGTAACAGCACAGCTCGACAAAACCGCGTATCACATAATGCATCATCCCAACCCTGATTTCCCCGGATCTTTACTATATATACAACACATCCAGACATCTCGAGACAACCGTGTATCACATAATTCAAATCAACATCTCACCACAGATGCCGTGGATCTTTACTCTATATACACCACATCTATACATTGATACACAAAAATCTCACATCTCGAGACAACCGTGTATCACATAATTCACATCAACATCTTAACACAGATCCCGTGGATCTTTACTCTATATACACCACATCCAGACATTGATACACAAAAATCTCACATCTCGAGACAACCGTGTATCACATAATTCACATCACCATCTTTACAGATCCTTTGGATCTTTATTATATATACAACACATCCAGACATGGATACAGAAAAATCACATCTCGAGACAACCGTGTATCACATAATTCACATCAACATCCCAACACAGATCCCGTGGATCTTTACTATTTATTATATACCATCTTACCGAAATATCATGCTGTATCAATCGGTGAAATACATGTCGACAGACAAAAAATCCCGTATTATGCTACTCGCTAGTTTTCCAATCCCGTATTACTAGCCGGACTACTTTTTTCGGCATATAATGACGTCATCATAATCCATAGAGAAAATAGGAAACCCTCTTGTTCTATTATTAGACACATCGTCTGCAACACTGAACAGAAAAATAAACATGGCCGAATTGTCAACGCTGGACATGTCGGGATGGTCAGAAATTGGCATTTTTAATTTAATCGATGATTGTTTCTTTGAAAATGAATTATTTTAAACGCAAGACACTAATTCTGGAGACAATGGTAAGGCCAATAGTTCTGAATCCAGTGAAAATGTGATGAAAATCAAACTGACAGTTCAATGACCACCACCCCTGGACCAGATGTCCAGTTGTGCAATGAAACTGATTCTGATCCAAACCAAAGGTCCTGTACAGAAGTAAAAAACATTGAAATCCAACTAAACAGTACTACTCCTTCGAATGTACAAATGGAAAGAAAACAACAGCCTACATTTATTAATGTTTCAGAAGATGATAAAACACATTTTGTTGAAAGTATGAAAAATGCAAACACTCTTCGCAAAACAGAATTATGTATGCGGCATTTCCAACGATGGCTTCTAGATCCACCTCGCAATGAGACAAGGTCTACCTGGGAAATCATGCCAACTGAACTCGACAACTATATTGGCTCATTCCTTTTGTCCATCCGCAAAGCCGATGGGTCTGATTATGAGCCGGACACTCTCACAAGCTATCATAGAGGAATTTATAGGTTTGCAAAATAACTTAAATTCATACATTTTTATAGCATATATAAACCTACTAGTATATGAAAATATATGTGTTAACAAATAAAAACAGGAATTTCATCACACGTTTTCCCTATTTGTCCAGAATCAGCGTCCACCCACTTTATATTATATAAAATCAATAATATGCAGACAATATGCAAAGTAAATTAAGTATGGTCGACCATAAGCATAAATATTTAAATTGTAATTTTTTTTAGCTTTACCAAGTTATTAAACAAAATGTTTTTGTTCCTTTTTTCAGATGTTTAAGAGAAAATAAATACCCCTACAGCATCGTGTCTGATCGAGAGTTTGAAACTTCTCGAAAGGTGTTGTCTTCAAAAAGGAAGGAACTGAAACAAAAAGGTAAAGGAAACAGGCCCCATGCTTCAGAAGCCATAACTTCTGACGAGAGAGCCATTCTTGTCGAAAAAGAAATTATTGGACTTAAAAGCCCAATACAGCTCTTGAATCAAGTGTGGCTAAATAATACAACATTGTTTGGCATTCGTGGTGGCACGGAAAGTCACAACTTAAAATGGGGTGATATCAAAATGAAAACAACTGACCAAGGAAGAGTGTACCTTGAGTACAATGAAAGGTTGACAAAGACTCGAACATCTGAGACAACGTCTGAACAAAGGGCATTTCGGCCTAAGCAATTTGCTCATAGCAACAAAGATTCGTGCCCTGTAGAAGCATACAAGGAATTTGCTAGACACCGACCAAAAGAAGCTCTCCATGATGACTCCCCATTTTATCTCTCTATCAACTACAGTCGACCAGCTGGTTCAGAGAGGTGATACAAATGCCAGCCCATGGGTGAAAACTCATTGAGGTCCATCATGAAAAACATGGCTGAAAGGGGTAATTTGACAGGTCGGAAAACCAACCATAGTGCCCGGAAAACGACCTGCACAACACTCTTGCACAATGGCATTGCTCCAACGACCATACAACAGCTAACTGGACACAAGAATGTGCAGAGTGTCAACAATTATGCAAAAGCATATCTCGAAATGCAAGCATCCATGTCCGATATAATATCGGAAAATCCTGATAGACAACAAAGAATGCCACCTACCTCTAGATATTTGATCCCGACACCTATTCAAAACACGTCTCTGGCCAACAGCAACACAAGCACATCAAACGCCGCCATTGATTCAATGATTGAATATTCCGAAGAAAACACAAATCTCCAGAGTGCACAATTATTCCGGTGTAACGTAACAATCAATAACTATTATGCACAATCTCCGTCGAATAAACGCAAGAGAATACGCATAATAGAAAGTGACAGCGAATGAATGATGTAAAATGAATTAATCCAATGAATTTTGCCTTTCAATGATTAGTCCACATGTCAAGTTTGAGACTGCGTTTCTCACTGTTCGATTGTTTACACATTCATTTACATAAAATGTATTCATGCGCGCCTTATAAAATACCGCGTAACGTTTGAGTCATTGTTTTTTATTTGTTGTTCAACACAGGAAATACAATTTTTGAACAGTTTAAGTTTGTGTTTGTATATAATAAAAGGAATATTACGCTAGTCAATTGTTCCAAGAGTATTTATCAGTCTCGTGGCTTGCGTTATTTCGTATCACACTCGAGGCTCCGCCTCTCGTGTGATACGTCATCACACAAGCCACTCGACTGATACATACTCTTGGAACGATTGACTAGCGTAATATTCCGTATATATGCAACACATCCAGACATTGATACACAAAAATCTGCTCTCCAGCAATGGGGGGAGAATAAAAGTATATTTATGTGTAAGCGAACCTCGAATGACTCTACCCGCCAAATCGAACGAAAAACTCGTGCAAAGGGAAATACCGAATGCTTACTGAAGCGTGACGAAATGAATTGCAATGATTAGTTCAGCATTTGTACATAGAAACGGAAACGTATTCAATAATCATCATTAGTATGTGAACAATAAAACTAATAACGTTATATTGAACGTTATGTGTTTACCATTACTGCGTAGGCGTTGAACACACGTTTATCTAATCCAATGTAGTAAATTTCTAGGTTAACAAGTGATTTTTATACCAAGGCTTTTATAATTAGCAGACTGAAAACATCCATTTGTTTTTGACAATGGATTGAAAGGTTAGACAGACAAAGACATTTAGCCTGCAAACTTGATTTCTTTGTCCATAGGAAAACAGGATTGTTTCGAAAACGTGCTATATTAATACCAGAAGGTTGACTGCGCCCTTAGGTTTAAATGTACCGTTCTTCCTGTTAACTTAATTGCTTTTACACTTCAGATAGAAATAAGCATTAATTACATCAGAGTTCAGAGGAACACTTTAAAATAATAGCAGTACTGTAATAACAGTTTTATGTGAACATTGCTTGTGTTTGTAATTGAAAGATGGTATAAACAACATGTGATGCAAAGTACACACAAACTTAAATTGTTTTGTCATACGTGTTTTGCGCATAACGTGTATTTATTTATTGACATAAAATTAGAAAGGCGTGGGTTGAAATAATGGTCAAAAAGCTACAAAGAATAAAAATAATTTGGTATTAATGTTGTACATCCATTTTGAAGATTCACAACGATGTTTCCATTGTGCCACATGCATGGAGTTATATCCACGAATAACTATTAACTTAACTCCGAAGATTGTGTTATTTCACAGATTCGTATTATTGATCGGACGCCATTCGCTTATACCCAATGCCAAAAATAATGTTGAATAATTGCGATTGCAGTAGTTATTGGCATAAAAATTGCAGTTTATTCCATATATGCAGTGGTATACAAAATATTGTTAATCTAATATGTAAAATGTTAAACTACATGTACAGTATATAGACGCATACAATAAATTTGGACATTTGTGACGTGTTTTTTTCCAATAGCTTGATTTACTTTTCCATACATCTTAGCGGTCAAAATACGCGAACGACATAAGCGGATCATATGAAATAACAAAACACAACAACATATTGTTATGGCGTTCTTTCCAGGAAACAAATGTTTAATTAGAAAGTTACAAACATATTTGAATGGTCTTTTAAAGAAAATAACAAGTTCCGGGTTTCCCGGAAGCCTGTTTCGCTTGTCGGGCCCGACATGCCTTCAAAACAGTTAGTCGTTTACCGACATGCTTAAATTACGCCGATATGCCTTAATTTTCATTGCGACAACCCTTAATCCCTTAATCTAATTACATAGGTATTTAATTGAAGGGTCACAAACGAACGCCGTATTGATCGATAAGATCTCGCTCCCAACAGTTATGTTGACAAGTAACTGAAAAGTGTAGTCCCGCCCACAACAATCTACTTATCCAATAAAATACGGATATTTTAAAGGCGGAGTTTATAAGTTACTAACAACTTAAAAGTGTTTGAAAACAAATACTGGCGCTTGTCAGGTAAAGTGAACATGCATTTTAAAACACTTTATTATTGTATTTACCATTAACTTGTATCCGGGTAATTCCCGAATCTATTTGACAAACTGACAATCAACGAATAATGTATTTTAGAGCCTCATTTTAATATACAATCTGACGCCGATTTTGTTTACATAAACATTATGCAATTGAGAGCGTGACCATTACACGCGCGTTGTTCACGACCTTGTTCATGTCGACACAAGTTCGCGCGCTTTTGTAACAAACCACACTTTTTACATGGAGATACATGACCGTGTTTTATGTCGATTAGGAAACCATGCATTCAAGTATTTAATAACATAGGTTATTTTTTGGCTTAAAAATTCATGTCCACTTGTAGTATAACTGATAATGATTGATGTTTTTTTTCGCATCCGAAAACAATTAATAAGATAGAAAAGTTTTTGAATCAACCAGTGGTCATGACATAATTTCAAGGCGGAAAAAGTAGGGTTTGAAACGATTCTGAATACCACGTTTAATTGAAAATTAATTCCATTAAGAAATGCCTCAAAAGGTCAATACGTGTTTGTTCAACTAATACGAACGCGGTTATTGCGATTTTAGTTAAATAAATAAAATGGGGTCGAGCGATGCGGCCGATTTCGGGCAGGTGGGGTCGAGAGTTGCGGCCTATTTCAGAATGATGGGGTCGAGCGGGGAGGTGATCAAAAGGAGCGGCAGATTTCGGGGAGGGGGTCATAAAGGAGCAGATTGGAACGATGTGGGGGAGGGGTCGAACCGTTATTTTTTCACGCGTGGGGGCGGGTCGGGGATGCCGACATACCCTCAAGAAATCCTGCGGGAAACCCTGAACAAGTAATTCAAATTGTCTGACAGAAGAATGTGATTGGGCAAAACGGGGTATGCTTGAGGCTCACAGAAGAATATGATTTGATTGCGTATCAAATATTGGATGCGTCGCAAACTAAACAGAACATGTGAAGAATAAGATTGTGATGTGTGACGGATAAGATCTCAATTTTCACACGTGTGAAGAATTAGATCTTTTTTTTCACAGATGTTAATATGATTTGTGTTAAATATGGTCCTACATAGCCCATTTGCACACACGGTAAACATCATGATGCTGTTGGATAATATCATATCTACCTATTGCCTTTCTAAAACGGCTACAGATGCCCCGACATGAGACAATCATTATAAAATATGTTAAGTTTGTTCAGATGCTTTATTTACCTTTAGTGTTTTTTCGGATTTCATACGGTATACAATGCACGTGGGAATTTAAATAAATGCAGAATCAGTTTTTTTTTTTACACAAGCAAATTGCAATTTGACTCGAGCAAATATATGCCTTCGATGCCATTGGTATCCATTTGACAACTTCTAACGCACTGGAAAATAGTTCGTTCATACTTATGGTGTCGCTTTATTTTTTTGCGTTAAAACCTTTCAAAGTTATTAATTATTATTAACACAAATTACCATTTGCCAAACATTTAACAAAAATCCATAAACAAACTTTCTGTGACCTTTTTTGTGTATTTTGATCCCTGAAATTGTCTTTATGACGCCTCGTATTTTGAAGCAAGGGGTTAATTGTCTTTATGACGCCTCGTATTTTGAAGCAAGGGGTTATTGTCTTTATGACGCCTCGTATTTTGAAGCAAGGGGTTATTGTCTTTATGACGCCTCGTATTTTGAAGAAAGGGGTTAATTTTATTCCTGGTTTTCAAATCTACTAAAATCCCTGATTCTATTTAGTTCATGCTGCAGGAAATAGCGTAGAGTAACTTTTCCTACGTGATGTCTGGCAGAATATTACTGTAAAGGAACAGTTACTGGCGCAGTGCCTAAATCCGCCACCCCATCCGAATAAGCGTTTTTTTACCGGCGATTTCTATTTTGTTGATTTCGATCAATCATATACTTTCCCTTAACAACGTTAACGAGTTTTCATCTTGATTGGTGCATAAATGAATATTGTATCAAATTATTTTGTACCTAACCCCTAAATGCAAACATGCTGCATGCATGAATCTATTTCATACTGCACATGCGCAGTTTTGAGGACCCGTATGGTGTGTATGATAAAATTAAATTATCGTGTTTTAATATGTCCATGTGAGCATGTGCACATAAAAAATAACCATCATTTATTGGCATTACATACAATAAAATGCGGGGGGAAAAATGCGTATTAAGAGCGCAATGTCTCGCTACTCAAAACCCTCAATTTGTCCCATGTGCACGCAGGGCCTCAGTTTCATAATTATTTTTAGAAACACACATGAATATTTGAAGAAATTAAAACAGACAACGACCTGCTTAATATGGAAAATTAAATAAGAACAATAGTCAAATGTGGAATAAGCATGTCACGGTTCCTGATCTACGATTTTCACTGCAACTTCGGATCACTGTGTTTATTTTAAACACTAGAAAATGAACCTTAAACAAACAAAAGTGGGAGTTTTGTCAATAGAAGTCGATAGAAGTTGCTTTGAAAGCAGACTTTGATCATTTTAAAGAGGGGTGGCGGTTTTAGGCACTCACACGCTCATTTTTTACACTGTTTAGGCATTTAATCTCCATAAATATTTTTCATTTGCCAAGTATTTGAAATGTAACCAAAACACGCCAGAAAATGCACATTAAAACTAATTTGATTTACATGAATTTTTATGTCAATCGGTTAACAACTTTTGAAAATATCGTAGAAATACCCCCAAATGAGGCGGATTCAGGCTCTGCGCCAGTACACAGTTTGGGGTTGGAACAAACATTTCTTTAAAACATTTCTTTAAAAAAGAATTCAAACAGGAATTTGCGGAATCTATCAAAACATTTTGTCTGCTATGCTGTTTTGGTTGCAAACAAAATTACTGTGATATTTATTACGCATGTGTGTATAAAAACAATTATTAGGGTATGTCTACCAGGTAGCAAAGTTTACTGGAAAAGTAAGATATTTGTCAAAGGTTCAACTTTGCACAAGCAATGTGCTACTCAAACATTTGAATATGAACAATAAATGTATCATATGGAACAGGAGAAAAGTAGGTTTTAGGAAATTGTGTCTCACAACCAGAAACTGTGAAACTGCACCTTTCAACTTGACATACATATGTAGTATCTGACACGAGTTGTCATTTCCAACCATATTAGATTAAACGAATTCAGGAATTTTGTTAGTAAGCGAACCTTTAACGAGCTTACTAACGAATTTCCTGGATGAGTTTAATAAAATATGGTATAAAATGACAACGAGTGTCGGATCTTTTTTATCACATGCTTTTAAACGAAACAAAAATCTTCTAATTTTACCAAAACATGTTGATAAATCCAAAAAGTTGTGTACTGACGTGACGTCATTTCATGTTGACGACATCATTTCACCAAAATAACGTCATCCGATTGGTCAGTTAAAGAATCTGTAGCCAATGAAAACGCTCAAAATGTTATCTTACACATGTGCGAGATAAAAATGTTCGTAATGGTTGTATTACACGGGAAACAAGGTATAGCATATGATAAAGCAAAATACACCAACAAACCGAGTCGACCATGTATTGCGTGTTCTTTATACAGAAGCATAAAATTCTCTGAACAGAAGCGTGTTACAAACAGTTGGCACTGTACACTGGACTATAACAAAACGATATAATGAGCGGGGGGCTTGTGCTATGTTTATTTCTAGCAGCGTACACAATAAACATCAAAGTGGTTTATCTTTTCTAGGTTAGTCAATATCTCTATACTGGCGCAATGTTCGTAATGGTTATCTCGAGGTGCAAAGGTGTGTCAAGGTAAATTTCACAATTAACATTATTACCGCCAACTTATCGAACAAATAACAATCAAATAAGTACTATTGTACCATTGAGACTTGATAAGGCACCAATTTAACATTCGTTTACATGATATTACAATATAATGAATATATATATAGTTTCATTTCATGATAACAACATACATGTATTACAATTTCCATTTAATTTAATAGTTAACAATAGTAATACATATAATATGATAACACGGTTCCATATGACGTTAGTTGTACCACTGTACGCGACAGGACTGGTATGCCGCATCTCACACTATCGTGGTGGTCACAGTACCGATACCATCGACTTCCACCTCCACGACATCGCCTATCTGAAGAACATTCAACATTTGAGAAATTCATTATAAGAGACCGATTAAACAAAACGCACGCTGTGCGAAATACATAACACAGTAGTATATTGAAGCGATTGAAATCCAGTGGCAGTTAACCACTAATATAATATATTTGGTTCAGCTATTAAAATGAAGTGTATGAATGAAAAAGAAAACGAATTAAGCGCTTTAGTTTAAAGACAAAACTCGATGTGTACGTATAAGCAGCGATTTTGTTTGTTGATAAGTGTTATACATATACTACGAATTCTACTGCATGCTGCTACCTTCAAATACTCCGGTGGTTTTCGGAAGCAGCCGACGCCCGGAGGTGTCCCAGTAAGTATCAGATCTCCGGGCTTTAGACACATGAACCTATAGACAAAGGCAACGCTAAAATGGTTGATAGCTTTTATCGTAATATTGATTAATCAAAAGTATATTAATCAAACATATACAACATCATGTCGTAAATCAAGCAACGATATATCCAAACCATCAAAACGTTCGAGCGCCATGAACTGCGTGTTCAAATTGCGTTATATATTCTAGTAATTTTGTAGTATACCGGTATAATAGTAATTAATGAAGCAATATGGAACTTGACAACTGAAGAACTCCTAGAAATGTTTTGCAGTTTTTGACCATAAATCGATTTCGTTTTGTAGTTGGTGATGGTGGTAATAATAACGAATTCTACCATTTATTGTGGATTGTGTTTTTTTTCTTTCACGTACGCGGCCTTGAATTTTTTTCTCCATTATAATCAGAAGTCAATTGTTTAACAGTTCGTGTAGAGGACTCAATAACAGTCCAATAGTTGGTAAAGCTGTTTATTCTGTAGACACAAACCAGTAAAACGATATGATCTACCACTGACGTTGAATATTGATACATATTTAATATATCTAAAACAATTTACGTCAAAAGATTTTGACAAATTTCAACATTGTTCCCACTGCCAATCAAATTAAGTCGATCAAGTCTAATAAAGCTGCTCGGCATGACCGAGTTGTCGGTTGGTCTACCGTGCTCGGCGTGACCGAGTTGTCGGTTGGTCTACCGTGCTCGGCATGACCGAGTTGTCGGTTGGTCTACCGTGCTCGGCATGACCGAGATGTCGGTTGGTCTACCATGCTCGGCATGACCGAGTTGTCGGTTGGTCTACCGTGCTCGGCATGACCGAGATGTCGGTTGGTCTACCATGCTCGGCATGACCGAGTTGTCGGTTGGTCTACCATGCTCGGCATGACCGAGTTGTCGGTTGGTCTACCGTGCTCGGCGTGACCGAGTTGTCGGTTGGTCTACCGTGCTCGGCATGACCGAGTTGTCGGTTGGTCTACCGTGCTCGGCATGACCGAGATGTCGGTTGGTCTACCATGCTCGGCATGACCGAGTTGTCGGTTGGTCTACCGTGTTCGACATCGCATTTTTGTGACATATAACAAACTCGAATAGCGCTCTAGGAGCCAATTGATCGGGAGGGGAAATTATTTTGTTGGAGTTTCGGCTCGAGTAAAGTTGATCGGAAAACGATTGATGCAAAATAACTTAACGTAAAAATAACAGTACTCAACCAAGTTTGCTCCTATTCAACCTAAACCCCATCGCTTCCCTGTCAACTTCATATTTCAGTGAGCTGTCCGATCTACTCGACAATGCTCGAGAGCACGTAACCTTATACAAAATATTAATTCATCAACACAATTCATAGACAGCTAGGTACTTGTAACATAAATGTTAATGTATTCAATGTTTTCGGGGCGTGAAAATCGTGTATACACGGCTACAAGCACGAAATCACAACTGCGAGCTAATACATATAGCAAGAGCTCTAACAACCTGCATATGCTGACATTGACACCTATCCTTTAGAGTTTCTCGGACAAACAGAGACCAACTGAATGCTGACGTATTTTGCGATAACGCAGTTTTATGTGTGGACACTAGATGTTCCCCTCGCCCATTCATTTTAGTTTAAAAAGCAACAGCACCTAAATCTGTGAAGAATTCGAATAAAACTGCAATGTTTCATTGCCTCCGCCAAGGAGGTTATGTGTTTGTTACCGTTGGTTTGCCCACCTGTGTTTCCGTCTGTTAATAACTTCACACAAACAGCTTTGAACGGATTTGCATTAAAGTTTATGGGAATGTTTGAAATGGACCAATGCACAAATGCGCAAACGGTGGGATTTTGGGGGGTGATTAGGATCGGCGTCTAGATCCAGGGTGTTTTTTTTAATTATTCATTACTGGGATATAGGAAAAACTCCGTAACCGATCACTGTGCCAGCCGGATAGTCAAACTTTTATTGTATACCTAATTTAATCCAACCACTTCGCGTCTGCCGACAACTACTGTTCGAATACGAGAAGAGAACGTGAAGAGGTTGAGTTGAGACGAACATGTTTAAAGATGTAGAGATCTATAAGGTCGATATAATCAAGTGGAGATCGGGATGGTTTTCAGGTTGAAATCGTGGGGAAGTGTGTATACTTTGGGGATCTATTGTGGGGCCTGTGTACGGTCGAGTAGCGTCCGAGAAAAGCGTGCATACAATCACTTTTAAGCCGGTGGCCGAGCTTGGCCGGAAATGAAGGCGATAAGAACTATTGAGTTGATCTTACCGGCAGTGGAAACAACAGGCATCACATTTGTATTTATATGTTTATACATGCTTTTAATGCACGTAATGAGAAATCACTACCAAATGATTCAATCATATACAACTTTCTAATATATGGAAACAACGTCTAATCCAAAATAGAGCGTTGATGACTGACCGAGAGTCCGAATTTATGATTTCGACCTATGTGAATGTGGAGTAATACTCGCCTTTACCAGGAATGTATCAGCATTATGCATTGCACGGGATCGCATGGTTACCGATATCTGAGGATTCTTTACATCAGTTTTACTTTAACGTTTAGACTTGATGTACGCGTAGTTGCTGTTGCTGAGTCTTTGTAATGCAGTGAAATTTCACCTGGATACGAAGGCGATGATTTCCCGCGTTTTGTGGACCAGCTGATTGGTGTTGCTGTCTTGTTTGGTGACGCCGTTAACCCGACATCGCAGTCCCAGATTGTGAGGATCTGAAATAAACTAAAATGCAACAGTAATCGTAGCACCGGTTTGTTTGGATCCAAAATACAAGAACATAGTCCACGGAAGAAGTATGCGTGAAGATTTGAAAAAATTATAATGTTGTCGACGGAATGGGCGCATACCTTGTAAGGATCTGAAAAACTATAATGTATTCGACGGAATAAGCATTTCGAGAGGACCTGAAAGACTATCATGTAGTCGACGGAATAAGCATATACCGAGAGGATCTGAACAACTATAATGTAGTCGACGGAATAGGGGCATCCCTTGTGAGGATCTGAAAAACTATAATGTAGTCGACGGAATAGGGGCATCCCTTGTGAGGATCTGAAAAACTATAATGTAGTCGACGGGATAAGCATACACCGAGAGGATCTTAAAAAATATATTGTAGTCGACGGAATAGGTGTAAACCTTGTGAGGATCTGAAAAACTATGTAGTCGACGGAATAAGCATACATCGAGAGGATCTGAAAATAACTAAATTGTAGTCGACTGAATAAGCAGACCTTAAGAGGATCTGACAAACATTTAATTTAGTCGACCGAATCACTTAACAGACGAATAAATATAGGATATACTACACTATTTTTTCAGTAAATTGATCAAATTGATCTACTTCCAACACTTGACACTGGCGCCAAAGAGAACGTAGTAACATCATAAAAGTGGAACTTTATCAAAACAATCGTGAAAACTGCATAGAACCGAAATTAACACAACAGTATAGGATTGTTCTGTTTTTATACGTTTTATTTACACATCTGACAATGATGGCAATTTTGATTTCACGTTAAAAGGTAAATAGGGCTAAACGTTTCATTCGCTGTTGACGTGTTGGTGCCTCACGTTGCGTGGCAAAGCACACGCGCCTGAGATACCTTTACAAATTAGTGTAAATGTAAATCAAATAAGATTATTGTTAAAGTCACAACTGTGTAATTAAAGTTATTAAAAGCCAACCACTTGTTCCAGTTTATGTCTGATCTGGTCCATGCTACTTGTCGATAACGATTTACAAATGACAAGCGTTGAGAGGATTTACTTTTCGAACAGCAATTGTATAGTTATAGCGTTAGCTTAGGTGGACCAAGTTTTTGAAGAAATAATTCGCTTATTTCCTAATTGATTAACGATTATTTGCTTTTCTCTTCTTGAAACAAATTAGCAAATGTACGCTTATCGTAAAGATACTGAGATAGCTCTACATTTTGACCATATCTGAGGTTGCTGTTACTAGTTTCATCTAGCTAAATAATGCAATAAACTTGTGATTGTTTAAGTCTTCACCGGTATGTATGCACCGATATGTATGCAAATGTGCGTCCGAAATGGTATTCATTTTGACATCCATTGCTATTAAAACATTCAGATGCAAGCGATGATGATTATGATGATGATGATGATTATTATTATTATTATTGTATTATTTTATTATGCAATTATCATTATTATTTAATATTAAATAATAAAATTACCAACAGAACCTACCAGAAACACTTTGATTTGTAAACCTAAATACTGTTTACAAGCTGATTTCACAATTCCGTTGATACACTTGTAGGTGTGCGCAAATGTGGCTTTTAGGACGTATGTTTCATAATTTTACGAAGTTCATGAACGCACACTTACCGCCAAGCTCATCAGGGGAGACAACCGCCGGTCCCAGGGGACAGAACTGATACATGGCCTTGCCCAGGAGCCACTGACCCCCGTTCTTCCCGGGGGTGAGCTGCCAGTCACGTGCGCTCAAATCATTGGCAACCGTGTACCCGAACACGTGATCCATCGCATCGGACACCTGTTGAAATAAACACAGGAACTGAGTGACCAATTCGCTGCACAAATTCTTGGTTTGAGTATCTGATAATTTTTACTAGTTTTAGCAATGGCTGTAAAATCTCTTCGGCATTAATTGTATACATTAAGAATAACAGGAAACAACTGCGACAGACGCATTGTTAAGACTGTCACACAACTGGTTGTGGAACTGGCTTTAGTATTTTAGCATTTTTTGCAAACGTCCTTTTAATCGATGCTTTAATTGCACATTTAAGCAGCACGGGAGACAACTGTAATGAATCACATTAACAAGGTGTTCTGAGTTACATTCCTTTACGAGGACTTGCTCGCATATCACCTGGACGATAACTTTTCAAAATTTAATTATAAATAAAGCATATCTAAGAGTTTATCACCCATAATTACGTTTAATTCAATAAAATTTAAATAAAATTGATAGCGTTTTGTACTACATGAATGCATTTCCGTTTCGCACGCAGGATGATAACTCTGTGTGATTTACATCATTTAAACAGAATGTTGGCACATCATTTAGATGTGCCAACATTCTGTTTAAAATACCAGGGCTTTTTTGGTTGATTTTACAGCTGTTATTGGGCCATATTCCCAAAGGCAAAACGTTTCTTTTTTCCCAAATCCAGTCCCAAAATTCCCAATTGATGGTTTGACTTTCAGATGTTTAGGAAGAAGAGGTATCTTTTTCAGTACAGAAATAAAGACAGTTGAAGTTGTAATAACCATTTTACTGATTTGCTTCTGTTTTATGTAGTTTTATCAATAATTTTTCAAATTTTATTAAACAATTAGACTTTTCTCCAATTTTAGGTGAATTGACGCTAAAATTACCAATTTCATGGATATACCAGTAGGTCATATTCCCAAAATGGTGAAAAAAAGCCCTGAATACCATGATATTTCTTCCTTCCTTGCCAATGACAATAGTCAACTCTACCTCCCAATCTAAACACTGAAACAGACAAAATACTGTGTAAAAATACAATGTACCCTATCCAGCACATAGGCCTATGTGTAAACGCGTTCATTCAGGTTCATACAATTTGTTACACGATACATAATAAAAGCAACGTGTATAACTTACCATACATGAAGTTTATTGGTTATAAAATTGCATCTTTATTGAATAAAACTTGACGTTTGATAAAAACATTCCCTTTTAAATAGAACATTGCAAACAGCAGATTGACATACTTTAATACAAATCAAAGCCATAGGTGGCGTTAGGGGGGCGGAGCGGCGTTTGCCCCCTCTAAAATTGTCGAACACTTGGTTTAAAAAAAACCTCACAATATATTAAACACGTGCCATTGAAGTATTCTGTAACCAGTGTATTGTCATTAATTAAACCATTCCTCGATATTTTTATCAAATTGTTCTATATCCTTAAATTTATCTCTAACTGAAAACACTGTAACCGCGCCTGATAACCGCGCACACACGCCGAGACGCGCGGGCCGACACTCACCTGCGTCTCGCTTGGAAACTCCATTGTCTCGTTGGGACCGATAATACAACTGGGGAACTTGTTAAAAATCACGGGCTCCACCGGAACTGGCGCGTTCTGCTCCTCACAGTGGTCCGTGTAGTTCATGCCGACGCACAGCACCTTGTCGCATGACGTCACTGGGGCCAGCAGCGTCACTTCCTGTCGTTTAACCACGTTTGGACCGCCAGACAGGATTCTGAGAATGAGGAACCGTGTTGTGAAACAAATTCCCAAGCAAACGGTAAGTGCCAGTTAGTTACTAGCATTATCAGTACAGTGAATAACAACTTTATGCATTATTTTGTTAAAATTAAATTAAGGGGTGTCGCGGGAAACCCGGGCTTAATGCAACTGCATGAAGTGTCGTCCCGTCTCTTTTCAACATAAATCCATTGTGGGAGGAAAGTGCCGTCCCGGATCAGCCTGTGCGGACTGCACAGGCTGATCCGGAACGACACTTTAAACACGTGCATTAAGCCCGGGTTTCCAAAGACAAGCCTCAATTAAATTCTTAAATGCAAAATTCGGGGAAAGAATACATACTGAATAGTTGGAAATCACATAAATGGCAGAAATCATTTTCATCCATTAGATTTCACGGACGCAAATTTGAGTAGCGCTTTGTAGAAAGCGTTGTTGGACTGGTGCACCAAGAAATAGTCCATTTGAATTATTCAAAGTCCAAATTAGGTCAAGGTCAAAGTGGGGTTTGGTGATATGGGTGGATTGGAAATGGTCATAAGCAACAACAGTGTAAGTATCCAAGTGTTGTAGTAAGCGCTGTTGGTGCTAGACGAAACGGTCAAATCTAGTGAACCTCGTACAAACGGAATCACGGACGGATTCGCGGACAAAAAGAACAATCACTAAATGCCTCCCGCATCAAGATGCTGGGCACAAACAAATCGTTTATTATAATGCATCTGTGATATGGGCGCTTATTCCTGACGTCATATATTTCAGCTTTTTGCAAGGCTTTAAAATATACAGGCATGAACATCATTTTAACTCGTTTATAAGTGACACAGGTTATCAAATATCGCTGGAGGTATGACTACATATCAAATTACTTATCGAACCGCACACAGCGGGTGTTTGTTCATACCACTTACTCCAACGACATATCTATCAAAGCTGGTGTGCCCCAACGATCTGTTTTCCTTGTCTATGTTAACGATATCTCCGACAACTTACTTAGTAACTTAAGATTGTTTGCCGATGACAGTTAACATTTTCAGTAACTTCAAATGACCATGTTTTTATGGAAAGGATCCTAAACAATGACCTTATCCAAATCAATAAATGGGCTAAACAATGGTTGGTTTCCTTTAATCCCTCCAAAACTGAAGTTGTCTTTTTCTCATTATTGGACATGCCAAAACCTCAATTACGTCTTGACGGCAATCAATTGTGCTTTGTTGAAATCCACAAACACCTAGGTCTCTTGTTCAGTCAAAATGGTAGATGGCACAATCACATTGACGCTATTCTTAGCAGAGCATCTAAGATATTAGGATCTATGAGAATGCTAAAGTTCAAGTTAAAACGCCAAACGTTAAACCAAATATACATATCATACTTACGTCCTGTATTAGAATATTCGTCGGTCATCTGGAATAATTGTACACAATATGAAAAAGATATTTTAGAAAAAATTCAATATGACGCCGCTAGAATAGTTAGTGGTTTAACGAGATCTTCATCTATAAACAACTTACTTACTGAAATTGGCTGGGTATCATTGGAACACAGACGCTGCATTCAAAAACTTATATTAGTTTACAAACATACTCAGGGAATCCTACCAGAATATCTTTCGGATATGTTTCCAACAACCGTAAATGAAAATTCCGTGTATTACCTACGAAATGGTGATAATCTACTTACATTACCCAGACGACTTGAAATATACTCGAACTCTGTTATACCATCAGCAATCAAACTATGGAACGATCTTGATTCTGATACACGAAATTCCAATACATTGAATGAATTTAAAACAAAACTGAATGAAAAATTCAAAGCACCAAAGGTCCTGCATATTATTTACAGGGAGAAAGAATATACCAGGTAATGCATGCTAGAATAAGGAACAGATGTAGTGATCTGAAAGCGCATCTTTTTGAAAATCACTTAACCGACTCACCCAATTGTAGCTGTGGTTACCATACTGAAGATGCGGATCATTACTTCTTTAAATGCTCTCATTATCATGACGAACGATTACAAATGTTTATTAACACGCGCAAATTCCATCTAATAAATGCAACGAAACTCATGTTTGGCATACAAACTCTGAACTACGAGGACAACTGTAAGCTCTTTCAAGAAGTCCAGTTATTTATCAAACGAACGAAACGATTTAATGTATAACGATCAATTAAACCTAAGCACCCTTCTACGCATTTATGATGTTGCATTACTATATCAAGTCGTAATGAAGAAAATGGTCGAGCTGGTCAGGGTGTGTAAACTTGTGTATCTTTAGTTTATAATTCTTGTTTTTTTTTTTTTTTTTTTTTGCTTGTCTTTTTCGCTACACAATGAGTATACACAAACTAAATTATAGCCACTTACTCAGTATAAACAATGTTGACTTCTTAATAGATTGATGTAATTTTAATTCTATCCTTCCAGAACTTTGCTTTCATTATGAACTCAGCACAGTTAACATTGAACTATCTTAATATCTGTATCTTGACATATCCATCTTGTTAACCTTTATAATAAACTGTCATAATGGAGAGGGCCCTTCGATGATGTTGATATAACTCTAGGCCCAATCCATTTGTATACATGTATTTCAAACTGTCTATAATATGTCATTGTTTGTAAATGTATGTGTATATACAATAAAATATGTTTAAACTAAACTAAAAAACTACATGGCCAACACCGTGACTCTCAAAAGGAGAACCAGATATTTAATAGTTATGCCTCATTATTTCCTATCTACAAGTAGAACTTAATTTTGCATAAATGCGTAAGGCGGGTATGACTAGTCACGTAATTAGGACAGGCCTATGATACATGTTAGTTATGTAAGGAAAAGTGTGGGATATTTTATCTACGAGTCTTCCAAGTAAAATTAGCATGCAACCCCGTTTAACGTTCACTTTTTGCAGCTTTCTTCAAACGCCCATAACTCCGAGAAATAACACAGTACCGGAACCTATTGATACTCATGGTATTGAGCTTCCCTAAATAAACTACCTTGATTGAAGTTATTATAAATTACGTGTGAGTTTTTGTGTTATTTGACTGCTGCATTAGCTTTATCGAAGCCTTATTTGCTATTGCAACAATAAGAATACATAACAAGATATTACCTGTACTAGAACAAGGACGAAAGCACTGCGCACGGTATCTGTTTCTTATCTGTCTACTTCATTCGGATAATGCTTACCGATGCTTATGAAGTTATACTAATTGAACGGATTCTTCTTCAAATTGATTTGACATTGCAAGTGTAATCAATTTCTCAACGAGTCCGGCTGTATTTTCTCTCATATCGGTCCGAACAAAGCTTATACAGGCCAGGAGCGTAACTTGGGTACGAAATATGTATAGGCACAATAGCAACAACTGACTTTTAATAACAGGGGTGTTTATCTATGGTTACAGAAAAACTGATTAAAGTTAAACCCCATTTATTAGAATAACATATAATAAGCGTGTATTTACATTCATGAGACGTATTTAATATTGATGTAATCGTTAATAAATGAAGAATCAACAAAACCATAGAAGATTGCCCCTCACCCCCATCCCCATTTGTTTTGATTGCATTTCTAGCAGTTTTATATTTTTCATCTCTACAAAAAATGTATGTGCACGTGCATAAGGTACCTAACGGAAGCTACGCCACTGGTTACGCCCAAATAGCACAGGCACAGATAGTTGCAACATTACATCTCCCACACATTACAACTCCAACATATATGACCCTCCGGTCTTTGAGATGTACATATATGTACACATTTTCTTAAATTATTCAGGAAGAACTAAGGCACAGACAGCGGTCTGTTACGCACATCAGATGACGTCGAGTAAGTTCGTAAATTAGTGCGTTTAAATTTTATAGTCCAATCAAAACTTGAGGCCCTTCAAAGGCATTTGACTAACACACTATATATCCACTACAACTGACGAATTGCTGATCTTCATAAATTACTGATAATTAATATACATGCATAGAGTTAAATGCACAATAACCAAAGTACCTTACCTATCTACGGAAGTCCGTAAGGCAGTTTCGTTTTCTATGTAACTTCTCAAATCGGCAGGGAAAGCTGCATCCTGCGCGTTGAGGTTAACAATATCACCTCCCTCTTTGAGTTCCACTCCAATACATTGCTTGTCATTTTGTATAAACTGTACAAACCGCATTTTTAAAGCTCGTATTTCGTGTCAAATTGTTATCTTAAGTGTATACATGTATATTGACCTTTCTGCAGCTCAGGTCAAGGCAATCCAATCATAATTAAGAACAGCGTTCCGGTAGACCAATCAGTGATAAGAAATGTTCGCCTGATCATATGACACTTTCCCGGACAAAATGGCGACGCCGAGGTAAAAGATAATTTTATTTACCGTTTATTTGATTGTTTTAGCTATAAATTTGTGATCAGAAATAAATCTTAAGTGATATGTAATTATGCATACAGTAGACATGATATATTGCAGAAAATGTACCCGGCGTAGTAAATACGTCAGTGTTAGCTGCGCCCACTTTTGCTTTCCACCATTGTGATTGGCTTGAAACCGAAAGTTTAATGGAATAAATGAATGGCTCGAGATCTAGAACTTTTAAAAAGTCCGTACTTAAACCGTCCGTGTAAGTAAGATGAATTATACAGCCCTTTTATTTTTGGCACACACGGACTAGGAATGTGTTAAGGCCTGTGCACCAAGACTGCAATGTGACTCCTCCATCCATCTGCACCTCCTGGTAGGTTGCTGTTTACATGAATTTAGGAATGGGTTTTGTGTTACTTTCTATACCTTGTTTATATGGTTACGGCTCAATTCAGCCTAAAAACTGATGTCACAGGGCTAGAAAATTGTTCAGCTAGTCAAGGATATTAACCAAAGATCTCTCACTAACATGGCGAGTGCTCTCCTGAATGAGCAGAACCTATATAAACATATCACGGCGAGTGCTCTCCTGAATGAGCAGAACCTATATAAACATATCATGGCGAGTACTCTCCTGAATGAGCAGAACCTATATAAACATAACATGGCGAGTGCTCTCCTGAATGAGCAGAACCTATAGAAACATATGAAAGAATGAGCAGAACTTATATAAACATATGGAAGTTTGAAGTACCTGCGGAGCAGACCAGGTAGTTACTTAACATCTTCCCTATGTATTGTCACCAATATCGTACCATTACACTCTCCCCTATCCAAATTATAATTAGGAATTTTTAATTGGCAGTGGTGATTTACTTTGTATCAGTGGTGCTGTAAGGTAGTCCTTGGTACTGCCACGGTTCCACATTGGGCTCCAAATGTCTCAGGACTAGAATATTGGTAAGCCATTCAAGGTCTCGAATCTGGGACCCTGGGTTACATGGCGAGAGCTGTCCCGACTGAGCGGGTTGCTACACAACCTGTTCCTTAACCTGTTCCCTAACCTAGTTCATACTTTGATACATAATCAACCAAGTCCAATTTGGCCAGTCCAATTCGGCCCTGTCTAATTTGGCCAACTGTTCAAATTAGATAATTAGCCATGTGTTTTCACCCTTACAACCCCACCCACCCTGGCCTTGAGGACTGATACAAGGAAACACAAAGAACAAGTTCAACCTGATTCGACCCCTGCTACATAGGGTAACAAGCCCTGAATATCTGTGACTGTACATTGCAGTGTGCCCAGTCTTGTTGTAAACCTGGATGTGAAGGATGCAGGGTATGACTGCGTTATCGTGGTGACAGACAGTGTGGAGAAGCTGGTCGGCAACTTGGAATGCCTTAAGCAGCCTATTGAGAACTATGCAAAGGTGACCTTATGTTTACAATACTCAATCATTTACTTTGTTTCCTTTGTAAGCTACTTTCCATGGATTTGTAAATTTTAGATGTAATATTTTTATTAACATTTAATGGCAAATTCCTGTTTATACATATGTTTCATAGCACTATTTTCTATTATTAAGTACCGGTACATAAAGTGGTATAGCGGTACATTTCATTATTTGTTGACCATTTCCAAAAAAAAAAAAAAAGTGTAATAAAACAGATAATAATCATACATAGCTGAACATATCTTTCCATAATAAATTATTACAGGTGGATAGAATTTCTGATGTGGTGTTGATTCAAACTGATGTTGTGCCATCGGGAAGATTGGTTAGTAGTACAGTGTTGAAAATATGAAATTCTAGCTCATTAGCTGTTGTGCACCTATCAATATTTTTCCCAGGGGGTGGGGGGGGGGGTTTGGGGGCTGGCAACATATACCGGACGTTAGACTGAAAGTGATTCCTGACAGGCGGGAATTTGACACGCTCAATAACTCCAGGTCCCTGGAAATAGACATTGGTTGGATTTTAGATCCTGGTAATATTTGACCCCTAGGCCATACACCTTGAAGCATCTCCCAATATGGGAATTTGGACAAAAATGTTTGGCTCTACGGTAGGTAATTCGACCCCAAAAAATAAAATTAGTCAAATTCCCTCGGGTCAGCTCCCACATTCCCCATGGTTGAAAATATTGATAGGTGCATTTCAACATGAAAAACATCTGAATTTCTCTGCAATACTTTAGATGAGATACATTTTCTCTCAGCTCCGTTGTTGTTATGATATGTACTACATCATTACTGGGGCTATCATATGGTTTAAATGAAATTGGATTGTTGGATGGTTTTACTGCTACCATAATTTATGTGTCACACTTACAAAACCTGTATCATTTATAAGAGCATTCATATTTTTAAGGCACTATTGTGCTTTTGTTTTATAAAAATCAGAAAGTAATTAGTCAGAATGATGGAACATCTTGGTAATTTTTCTGAAATGTCTACATTCAAAGTGATCTATGTCATTCATTACCACTTTAAGCACTTTTCTATTTTTTACTCTAATAAGGTGTCTTATTTTGCAGATTTGGTCCCCAACTGGACCACTGAACAGGGACTTTGATGATGTCCGCACTTTCTATGATGCTGGAGAAAAGGGCATGAAAAGGTTAGAAGGGTTCATAGTCACCTCAAGTGTAATTTTAACTGTATAATACATACACGTTTGTTGTTATGATGCGTGTCGTGGGAAAACCGGGCTTAATGCAAGTGTCGACCTGGATCAGCCTGTGCAGTCCGCACAGACTAATCCAAAACGGCACTTTCTGCCTACAGTGGATTTATGTTTAGAAGAGACTTCCTTGAAACAGAAAATACCATAAAAGCGGTAAGTGCCGTCCCGGATCAGCCTGTGCAGTCGGCACAGGGACGCCACTTTACGCAATTGCATTAATACATGTACCTGTTTTCCCACGACATACCTCTTATATTATTTTAAAACAGTGTACATACAATTTTGATCTTAATAAAATTACAGTCAATACACAAATTGAAAGGACATTAACAAATATTAAAAGTTTCTGAACTCAACAAAACACAAATAAAACTGACTAAAATTTGCTTACTAGTATGTGCATTTGTACTACATGTAGTTTATATTTTAATTAATGTAAGTCAATAATATATGTGCTGTTTAGTACATTGTTTTAAAACTTGTATAATGGAAACTTGGACACATGCTTACATAAGGCAAAATCTATATCAATATATTTGATAACTACTAAAATAGTTGTATTGCAAATGTATTAGTATGGTGTTGGTATTTTAGAATTTTAAATAAACCATACCTAACAAATCAATACATCAGAGGCTATATCATTTTGGTACAATTAAAGTTTTAATTTGGAACCAAACCTAATGTTAATTTGTAATGACTTTTGTTTGAATTGATTTACCAGTACATAAACTGTACGTGTACATGTTCTATCAAAATACAAAATTTTAACCGTACTTAAGTGTGACTAAAGGGCCTATAAACTGCTTCAGGGCCCTGAAAGCTGGCAGTCGAAGTCCCCTGTTTGTGCGGCCCATAGACCAGTCCTTCCCTAAGGCAGGGCAATGTGCCACTCTTGGAGCTCTGCAGGCAGTCTATGTGGTAAGGTGATGTTTATGTGTAAGATTTAATAAACTTGACTTTGATAACTGTCCACTTGCCCAAACTCAGGTAATGTTATGATAGTAAATTTGGTACAGCTTTATTGGCACATGTTGGTATATGAGGGCTCATTAGCGAACATGAGGACCCTCTGTCTGTCATTTTTACAGCTGAAATCAGGCTGTTTCCCCCAGCTAAAATAGTGTCATTTCCCCAATAAAATACTTAAATTCCCCCAGAAATAAAAATTAAGACATTAGAAAAAAGAATTAAAATAAATAGCCGAAGTCAGGCTGCTTCCCCCAGCTAAAATAGTGTCATTTCCCCAATAAAAGACTTAAATTCCCTCAGAATTAAAAAGTAAAACATTAAAAAAGAAAACAATTAACATAATCAATTGTTTTATCTGTAAAGTAGCTCTTTCAATGAGAGTGACAGTATTTTCTTTAAAGTGGTGAAATATGGTATATCTAGAACAGTTTATTGCAAGAAACAGACTGTTGAAAGTTAAAACTGTTGCAAGCGTCATGTTATTTTAAAATTCCCCATTACCGGGTATTAGAAAATGATGTCGGAATTCCCCCATCTGAGGGCTGCGGGTGGCATTCCCCAAAATGGAACGAAGGCTCTCAGCTGCCATTGAGAAAATTTATAATTTGCCTAAACTAGTCAATTTGGCTACAACATTATCCTTTAATAACACCTAAATTGACAACATCAACCATACAAACATGTTTAGAAAAATATATAAAGATGTAATATTAAAATGGATTTCTATGAACATATACGGTAAATATTGTAATATACATTTGTCAGATACATTGCATAAACACGTATAATTACTTAAACTGACCACTACGTAAGACTAATTCTAAAAGGGATATAATTTGAAAAGGATTTGAATTACTCAATTTGACTTCTAACTAGGTAAGAACAATTCTACAAGGAATATTATTGAAAATGGATTTCTAATAGTGGTATATACGAGTACATACAGGATATTTGTTTGTTTTTGGTATGATAACGCGTTATATCATCACCGGAAAGGGAGACTATTAATATTTTCATGAACGCTTGCATGAATGAATATAAAATAAATATTATATATAAGATTGTTCTAATATATGGTATATTGCATAATACATTATTTATATCAACAGCCACTAGAGATACGTGAGGACCTTCCCCACAAGGCCACCAAGGTGGACAAGATAGGCATTTGGTGTGATGACGTGGAGAGGGTGGAGGCAGGGGTCCGCGAGGTGAATGCCCTCGAGATTGGGAGGTACATTACCAGAGGGACAAATATAGAACCATAATTGGTAGAGGGGGTTTCTTAATAGGAGCTTTGGTTTAAATTATTATTTTTTTAGAATAATAAGTTAATCAAATAATAAAATAATTCCATGTATTTTCTCATGTTATTTATTTGAATGAATATGAGCACTCTATATTCAATTTGTATATAATTTCTTCAGCAATATATCTGAAATCTTAAACAATATTTAAAATGCCTGTTAACATACAGCAAAGAAGACAGGGGTACATATGCCCTCAATCTTTTTCTAAGCACATAATTATCAGAAGTTTTGCCACATTCAATACTCAGTACATAGATGTTCTTAGCATTTTCTTTCCAAAGGTATACAAACATTGCATGCATGTTGTGACTGTTCAAGAGTTGTGACCCGTGACATTGGTGGCTCTGACCCGGAGAGAATGGCTGCACCCAGAGTGGAGGAGTATGTGAGGAACATCTTCAAGGACACCTGTATCAAGGTACCAGTCTGCACGCATTCTTGGAAAACAATTTTTCTGTTCTTTGTGATTATAAATGTGGGATACGGTGAACACATACATTTCCAATCTGTTTCACATCTTGTTTTAGTGCTGATCATTGAGTCACATCAGTAAAATGATTATTTATTTGTTAAACATGAATTTCAGTAACATTTTTGGTGAAAGTCAGACCCCAAACAATAAGTTACATGTAAAAATGATAATGTTGTTGTTGTTCTATAAAGACCACCACCAATGATCTCTCCCCCACAGGTGGATGTGATCTCGGATGTGGAGGTGTTTGAGAAGGAATACCCCCTGCTGGCCGCAGTCAACAGAGCTGCTAGAAGTGAGCTTGTTGTATAGGCCATGTGTCTATGAAAGTGCTCACCTTTAACTTAGTGATAGTCTTAAATATGGCAATTGCTTATAGTTCTTATATAGCTACCCCTTTGACATTATATTGGTTGATATTTACATGTTGGAGAAAACTGTCTAGTGCAAAATCTGCATAGCTTTCTCTCATTTCAGTGTTCAATATTTATGGTTGGAGTCCATTTGTAATCATGGGTCTTAACACTCTGACAATTTTATATTCTGATACACATGAACTTCAACTATAATGATTTTGAAAAACATTATACTATTATGTTAAAGTGTGTTTATAGATTCTTGTACCTGACATGTGTAATAATGTTCAGAAATTCACATAAATTCATCAGCATTTAAAATATAAACAGATATAAACATAATGACTCAATGAACAAAGGAACTCATGGCAGTGTTATTTATTTCAGAGGTTCCGAGGCACCAGGGTCGCATCATCTTCTTGGAATATGAAGGGGAGGGACCTATCGAGAAAACGCTCTTCTTTGTTGGCAAGGTTAGTTAAAGAGGAAACAGTACTGGCACCCTGACACCAGACTTTCTGATCTCAGTTGCAGACTTAGAATTATTTAATTTGCATATAATAATATATTGACCACAATGTAAATATGTTACATTGTATGAATAATTTTCTTTGGCAAATTTTGTTATAGCTGCTTTTGACTAATACATGTATGTTGTTTTTTCACTACAGGCAATAAATATTATGTACTTAAAGGGTGTTACATTGGCTGACAAAATGTCTTTACTGTGACTTTATCAGTGTTAAATTAGCTGACATCATTGTCTATTCTCATAATACTGTGACTTTAAAGGTGTTAAATTGGCTGAAAAAAATGTATAAACTGTGACTTATAGTGTTACATTAGCTGACAAAATTGTCCATAATGTGACTTCATTGGTGGCACATTGGCTGAATAATTGTCTATACTGTCACTTTAAAGGTGTTACATTGGCTAACTTCATTGGTGTTACATTGGCTGACACAATTGTCTGTACTGTGACTTTAAAGGTGTTACATTGACTGACAAAATTGTCTATACTGTCACTTTAATGATGTAACATTGGCTGACAAAATTTTCCATAATGTAACTTCATTAGTGGTACAATGGCTGAAAAATTGTCTATACTGTGACTTTATTGGTGTTTCATCGGCTGACAAAATTGTCCATACTGCCACTGTTATAATGTAATATTATGCATGTCAGGGGATCACATATGACACCGGTGGTGCCGACATCAAGGCTGGTGGTATCATGGCAGGAATGCACAGGGACAAGTGTGGGGCTGCAACTGTGGCTGGGCTCTTCAAAGTAAGTATATTTACTGAACATTATTTGAGAAATCATGCCATAAAACCTCTGACATTTGTATTGGTCAACCTACAATGAATGCTTCAATTCTTGTGCTTACGTGTGGTGCATTTTATGGTTAGCTTTACCACTCCATCTCATGTCATTCAATAAATAAATGTATGTTTGATGCTTTTGTTAAAATAACACTGAAATTATATTAACAAACAATGGATGTTTCTTTCATTCCTTCCAATGTGTTTCAAAATCACCAGGTCTCTCAATGTATCTGTTGGAACAGCAAGTTCCAGAAGTTAAAATAATGAAGTATAAATTAGTTTTTTTCCTGTACACTAGAAATGAATGTTATATTTTGTCTTACTGATCACATCCTATTTCAGACTGTTTCTGAGTTGAAGCCAAAGGGAGTGAAGATCGTAGGAGGAATGGCTGTGGTCCGTAACAGCGTAGGCTCAGGTTATGTGGTTACCTAACTTAATTGTTCAATATTGTTGATATACATTAGTGTATTTGAAATTGGAGTAAGGTTTTCTCATAAAAAAAGCTTAGTCTTATTGATTTCCATTTAGTAATTTCCATCTGATTTTTAACAAGCTGGTGTGTGTTAAATGATATATCTACCAATACAAGTAAACAGGTGGACACATGGTATGGTAATTTCTTAGTCTGTCATTGATAGCTGTGCCACACACCATTCCATAATATATTTACTAGTAGATTTTCCTTGTAATCAAGGGTAAAACAATAAACATGCATATTTCGTTTCAGAATGCTATGTGGCAGATGAGATCATCACGTCTCGTGCCGGAGTGCGTATCAGAGTGGGCAACACAGACGCGGAAGGACGCATGGTGATGGCCGATGTCCTCTGCAAACTCAAGGAACAGGTTGATGCACTTGAACAGAACGATTTCTATTGAATTGATGACAATTTGTATTTTAACTGAATTTATGGAAATAATTTGACAACAAACTCGTAGCTTTTTATTCGCAAAATTTTGTTATGAAATATTTGTAAGAAAATTGGATTGCACCTATTTAAGCAGCATCATTTTTCACTTTCAGCTCAATAATTTCAGTTATGCTTCATGAGTTAACGTTTTGCATGGTAAGATGGTGTATTGCTAGAATTTGTGATTCATGTTGGACCTGTATGACCAACAAGAAAGTACCAACATGTATACCTCATCATTCACCACCTTAGTATTAGAAGGGCCTATGTGCACCTTTCAAACATGTAAGACTGGCCCTGGCAATCCGAAGGTGGCGAATTATTATACTATCAATGTGCAGGCTCTAGAGGCAGTGAACCCCCAGCTGTTCACCATAGCAACCCTGACAGGGCACGCCATCAGGGCATATGGACCAAACTACTCGGTGAGTTGATACGTTGCACAGATAGGCCTGTCACAAAGCAAAAAATTTCAATGTGTTAACCATATACTTCAATTTCATTTATTAATATGTTTAGAAAAAAATAAGAAAAAAAGCAAGATTAGGGTACATCTAATTCCAATATATCTTTTGTTTGGAATACATGGGTAACCAGAACATGCTGTATGGCCTTGGAAAACTATATAATGATAATCTCCAATGTACAAGAAATTGGTTTGGAAATGAGATGTGCATGTTGTTCTGACAAGCCAGGAAGACCTCACACAAATTATATTCAACATTTGACGATACCATTTGTCCCACTTATCTTTTCTTTCAGATCATCATGGACAATGGACCAGCTCGAAAGCTGAACACGAGTCAGGAAGTGCAGGCAGCTGGGGATGAGTTGGCTGACCCCTTCGAGATATCCACCATCAAAAGAGAGGTAGGTTCATCTACCTGGGGTTATCTTCCATTGCTGGTGACATACAAACACTAGTCTCGATTTGGAAATCTCTCACTAGTTAAGCCTCAGCTCACTAGTCTAGTGTTACTGCAGACCATTAACTGATTTACCAAGAGACAAAACGTTTTTATTGAGATACCAAAACTAATTGAATACCATTTTTTCAAAGAACTTATTAAATCATTTACCTTTTTAGTGACGTGTGGAATTCCATGGATTAGTATAGGAGCAAAGTTGTTTAGATTGATCATTTTAACTACAGCATGTACATGACATTTGTTTCCCACAAAATGCTAGGATTCATATAGTGACGTAACCGATCATGTCAATTTCCTCATTTCTAGGACTACGAGTTCCACACAGGGAAGTCAGAATATGAGGATGTCCTACAGTGTAACAATGCTGCCTCCAGCGCCACTCCCCGGGGACATCAGAGTCCCGCAGCTTTCCTTATAAAAGCATCGGGACTAGAAAAGGTATAGCTTTCCTTATCAAAGTATCTGGACTGGAAAAGGTATAGCTTTCCTTATCAAAGCATCTGGACTGGAAAAGGTATAGCTTTCCTTATCAAAGCATCCGGACTGGAAAAGGTATAGGTTTCCTTATCAAAGCATCCGGACTGGAAAAGGTATAGCTTTCCTCATCCAAGCATCTGGACTGGAAAAGGTATAGCTTTCCTCATCAAAGCATCTGGACTGGAAAAGGTATAGCTTTCCTCATCAAAGCATCTGGACTGGAAAAGGTATAGCTTTCCTTATCAAAGCATCCGGACTGAAAAAGGTATAGGTTTCCTTATCAAAGCATCCGGACTGGAAAAGGTATAGCTTTCCTCATCAAAGCATCTGGACTGGAAAAGGTATAGCTTTCCTCATCAAAGCATCTGGACTGGAAAAGGTATAGCTTTCCTCATCAAAGCATCCGGACTGGAAAAGGTATAGCTTTCCTTATCAAAGCATCTGGACTGGAAAAGGTATAGCTTTCCTTATCAAAGCATCCGGACTGGAAAAGGTATAGCTTTCCTTATCAAAGCATCTGGACTGGAAAAGGTATAGCTTTCCTCATCAAAGCATCTGGACTGGAAAAGGTATAGCTTTCCTTATCAAAGCATCCGGACTGGAAAAGGTATAGCTTTCCTCATCAAAGCATCTGGACTGGAAAAGGTACACCACCTGGTATTCTCCACTGATGTCAAACTTCTAGTGACCAAATATGGAAATAATCTGCTATTTCAGCCAAATTCTCATTGGGAGTTTTTATGTATCATGTAAAATGCATCTAAAAGTAGACTATTAAATTTTTGCTTCTTTAGCTCTTCATGTTAGCTTTTTTTTGGTATTTCAGTGCTGATAACAAAACTCATTGTTTAAAACTGCAAACAAAATTTACAGATCTATTGCTTTTAACAGCATTAAGACTATTCTAAATGAAATTGTTCTTGTTGCAATATTATTATTGAAGTCACTTATGTTATTATAAGGTGTACTTATTTTCAAGAAATTGTAAAAACATATGAGGCGTGTCATGGGAAAATCGTGCTTAATGCATGTGCGTAAAGTGTCATCCCGGATTAGCCTGTGCAGTCCGCACAGGTTAATCTGGGATGGCACTTTCTGCATACAGTGGATTTCTGTCTAGAATATGCTTCCTTGAAACAGAAAATACCATATAAGCGCAGTGTCGTCCCGGATCAGCCGTTGCAGACTGCAAAGGCTTATCCGGGACGACACTTTAAGCACATGCATTAAGTCTGGTTTTCTCACAACACACCTGATATGGACTAATGCTTAAAAAAATTAAATGAGCAAATTCTAATATAAATAAATAAGCAAATTATAAAGAGGTCGATAAATAGACATTTACTAACGTACTAAATATAGGTCATTATATAGAACAGCCATTTAGTGGCTTTCGTGTTGTGATGCAGTTTTTAGTGGATAAATGCCAAATCATATAGAAAATAAATACAAATAGTTCAGAAAGGCTGTATGAGGATTACATTTAAGATTTTCTACAAGGTTTTACTTCTATATTACATACAGGGCCTTTAACGAATAACCAGAACAATTGTGTTTGTTAACACTGATGATAATTTCTTTCAGCATGGCATTGACTCTGCCAGACCCTTGCCTTACTCCCATCTGGACATCGCCGGTTCCAGTGGCCCGTTCCCCGGGATACCGACCGGCTCCCCGCTCCTGGCGCTGGCAGGGCAGTATGTGCTGCCGAGGGCGTAAACAGGGGAATGAAGCACAGGCCACAGAATATCTACCATGTGCTGTAATTTATTTTGATTTAATTAATACAGGTAGTGCGGATTGTATTTAAACAATGGAGTTTGTTTGAAGGCAAACTGAACAAAACTGGTGATAACATTAGACACTTAATATTTACATGTGATGTATTATCTGGTAAACAAATTTGCTCAGATCTGTTAAAGGGACCAATTCATGCAACATAATCGGCATAATATGTCATCAAATTTGTGTTATTTAGTAGTGTTTTTAGTGGTGGTACAACTGAACTGCTACATACACGGTTGTTAAGTGATTGTACAACATTGTTTGTTTATTTGGGTTTTACGGCAACTCAACACATTATGGTTATATTTAGGAAATATGAACTAAATTTTGTTATATGTGTGGTTGATGCTTTGTGTTCTGAATTTGCTAAGGAATAATAAGAGTTTAAATTAATGCATACTAAATAATTGTAAATATTATGAGAAATGTACATGCATTGAATGCATAAATGAGCTTTTACATTTTATAAAACAAAATAATTTCATATACATGTACACATAATTATTAGAAAGACACCACATAACATACCGTGTGTTTTATTACTGAGCTTTGTTTTACTTATCTACATACAAGTGGTATTTAATAATATGACAAACTCTTAACACATGTGTTTCCTTATTAAAATCAAAGAATAAAAATTCTTATATCATTACAAGTCATAGTTGTATTATTTGTTTATAATATTAATTGTCCCTGGTCAGCGACATTGTTTTGTGCTTACATGTATCTAAGTTTACGTTGTTCTCAAAGTGAGTTAAAACTGCATCTATTGTTTGTGCCTTTTTCTCTGTCCTGGATGCACTAATTGACTTCCCTCTTAATATAACATTCAATAAGTAATTTTGACTTTCCTATTAATATAACATTCAATAAGTAATCTAAGTTAGGTTTGTTGCTTTTCTACTATGAAACCAGCAAGTGGTCTAAATGTTAATAAAGACGTTTCTAGCCAGTTTTAAAATTAAACAATAACAATGTGCACATCCATATTATTATTTCTAAAGAAATAAAATATAATCATGGAATTTAATTAACAAAACTTGTATAACAAAACAACGTGTAAACCATTAGTCAACACAACTCCCATGTTTAGAAGTCAGTGTAGCTGCATCACTGAAACACATGCATATTAGCAGTTTCTATCCTGAGGTTCAAAATAAGGCAGACTGAGATTGTCGAACACCTCTCGTTCACTACTGGCTGGGAGTTGCTTCCCCTGAAATAGAATGGTGTCGGATGAAATACCAACAACAATGTATATGTATTAATGAAATGCACAAATGTATTTAAGTTTTTGATTTCTTTAATAGACTACTAGGAAGTTAAACAGTTCTACTATGTAAATATCTTTAATTGTTTTACTAGTTATAATTTTAAATACATTTATTACAAGTTAATTAATTTAAAAAATTAATAAAATTAGCTGTGTAAGGCAGTTTCGTGCAATCACGGGGACCCAAGTCGGTCACAACTTACACTGTTGAGCCCGCGTCACGGCTGCCTGTCGATAGAGTTACGGTTTTCTGCGAGTTTCAATAGGCTGACAACACACATCTTGTTACACAAAAGAATCATGCATGTATGCACATTTGTCTACAGGTAATATTTTAGATTTGACACCATGTGATTCGCCATGAATTTGGTTTTAAGCGTCGCATTCAGATACAATATGTAGATATACAATATGAATTAATGAGTTGTAGTCTGTAAAATAGAATTTTGTTATTACAATCAAAGAATATGAGATATTTCAACAAATGGTTCAAGTATGATTGAATCCATTACTAATTGAAATTCTTGGAAAGCATTACCATAGCGAAAGGTAGCATTATTCATGTCTTATGCATTTAACTATTATTATGCAATATGTCACGGTTTGCACGTTGAACTAATATCTAATGTCACGGTTGTCTGTCTATTGGGTAAAGGTTTCTTGCCAATTGTGGGGGAGGGATCCGAATAGTCGTTCAAGGATGAGTCATCATTTTTAGCTCGACTATTCGAAGAATAGGTGAGCTATCCTACTACCCCTGGCGTCGGCATCCGCGTCTGAATTGGTTAAAGTTAAAAGTCTTGTAACTTCAAAACTACTCTATTCAATTGAACTTGGAATATACCTTTTTCATCAACTCCAGTATCAGGGGCAACATTCCCCATAACTCTGTTTTGTATTTTGACAGAGTTATGCCCCTTTTTCACTTTAGATTTTATGCTTCAAGTTTACATTCAAAAGTGTTTTAACTTCAAAACTACCTAAGTTATGCACTTGAAACTTGGAACTAACCATTTTCATCAACTCCAGTATCAGGGACAACATTCCCCATAACTCTGTTTGTATTTTTGACAGAGTAATGCCCCTTTTTCACATAGATTTTCTGGTTAAAGTTTATATTCAAAAATTTTGTAACTTCAATACTACACTTGAAACTTGGAACTAACCTTTGTCATCAACTCTAGTATCAGGGGCAACATTACCCATAACTCTATTTTGTATTCTGACAGAGTTATTCCCCCTTTTCACTTAGATTTTCTGTTTAAAGTTCATATGCAAAAGTTTGGTTTTTAACTTCAAAACTACATAAGTTATTCACCTGAAACTTGAAACTAACCTTTGTCAGCAACTCTAGTATCAGGGGCAACGTTACCAATAACTCTGTTTTGTATTTTGACAGAGATATGCACACTTTTTACATAGATTTTGTGGTTAAAGTTTTTGTTCCAAATATGTATAAACTATACAAGGCTTCACTTAAAAGTTTCGTATTTTAACAAATGTATGCCCCTTCCACTATCCAAAATATGTACCAACTGAAATCATTTGAACAGTCGAGCGCACTGTCCTCTGACAAAGAATGGGATGCTTATGTGAATCTTGATGTAGAAAAATGTCAAAAACAACAATTCTACAGAAGAGTCAACACGTGTTTCCAGGTGTGGCAAGTGTACTTACACTCCCAATTCTAATGTTCTACATGTTGTTGTTTGTCATTAGATATGTCATTTTTAAGTAATTGTTACCATAGCATTGCGCCAAATGCCTGTGAATCAGTTGCAATTGAGAAACTTCCTATAGTTTACAGTTAGAACAGTAGCAACTTTACCCTGCCCAGTTGCTCCAACCACCAGTATAAGATATGTTTTGTTTATCATACACGATTTTCTTTACTGCGAAGTAATCAATGGGACATATTATTGATGGTAATTCGCATAAAACAAAACAATTTACTATTTGTTTCGAGTAGAAACAATAATGACGGAATCGTTAAGAACAAAATGTATACAAAAATAAGTACATTATGATTTTGTGCTAAAATGTTTTAGTCCGATTCAAACTAGTGCCTACAAAATCGCACACTTCAATGATAATTTCCCAATTTATGTTACACATGCGAACAACGGTACATCATGGAGGTACAGTTAATTGATATAAATTTTACATCTATTTTCGCGCGCCCACAATAATGCTATCGATAATCATTGTTTAAGTATATTATGTTATAATTCAGTTGTATATGTTTGCTTTAACTTAGAAACAATGCAATCGTATTTTATATTAATTTAATATTAATATCCCTTATCCTTCAGATACCATAGGGCCGGTGTAACAATTAATATTGACCCCGTTGAAATTTTCAACGCTGAGAATTGAACCTGCCAACATTTCATCATTAAATGTTGATCCAAATTGGTCTTGGGGTCAAAATTCAACTGTTAGTAAAAACACAATTTGATTAATGATTTATTAATATAAACATTACAATTGTCACGTGTAAGTTATACTTACATAAAGTATATTAATAATCTAAACATCGTGGCACTTATAATCAGCAAAAAATTAGTGAACGATACAAATTTTAGGGCTAATTTTGTACTAATTTTCCTTTACAAAGTATTTTATGCAGATGAAGTTTCGGAATGTTTCAGAAAATACCATCTCATTTCACAAGTCAAGAATTAATCCACCCATTAAATATTAAGCATTCATTTCAGTAAGTGCTTTATTTTCGGTCATGTAAGGGCAGTGTAACGTTATATTGTGACTCCGTAAGTCATTTTACAACATTGAAAACAATATTCGGCAATATCAACATCGTGCCCAACAATCCGTAAAGTATAGGTCAGTAAAACCATGACAATGTCCAAACTATCGTCATACAAACCGTGACATGGTGGATTTAAACCGTGACATAGTCAAGAACAATATTTTGGTATTTTTCCGTTATAACCATTGAAATCAATACACTTGAAACCAAAGATTATCACTTATATTACACGAGAGACGAGTCACTGCTACTGTTTGATGCCTACTGAACAAGAAATCTAAATGTAATATATTTTGTTGGTTAAAAAATTATAAAATGATCAAACTGCTGCATTATACACACGTTTCAAACAAAACAATCTTTTTGCTCAGTTATTACATAATATGTAATTTATGCTGCATCAAATTTGCAATGAGTTTTTTGCTTATATAAGTAAAGTATCAGAATTTACCACTTTCCATTTTTTCTGCTTGCTAAATATCACAAGAAACATTGAGATTATCAACAGTGTACGTTGGGTCCCCATGGCAATGAGAGTTATTTACATATACTACTGAATATAGTCCCTTAAAAGCCAAAAGGTTTCATCAGCAAATATTCAAAGATGGCTGGTAGCCCCTTCCGGCTTTCCCTAGGATGATTAATATATAATCGTCCGATCGAGTGAATTTACCTGAGTGAAGTCATACAGGCCATGACTGGAGAGTTTCATGTTCATCTCTCGTTCTGCGTAAGTGCGTGCGTCTCTGTTGAACTGCTTGCTGCCTGTCCAGCCCACCAGCGCGTAGTAAAACTGACTGTAAGGCGAGACAATGAGATCAACCCGTCTTGCAATCCAGTCACCCTGATTGGATTTTACCTCCCTTGGATTACTGTGACTTTTATCAGAGGAAGAGAATGTATCCAAGCTTTCTGACACATCTTCCAACGAATCAGAGTTTGCCAACTTCAAGTTTGAAACGTCTTCATGCCTCTGATATAACACTGTTTCACTGCTAATGACACTGCTTTCTGTATTCTTGACACTTTTACAGTTTGATTTTTCACATTGGTCTCCACTATTTGTCACTTCTGTACCACACTCATTCTCAGAAGATATTTTACCCTTCTGATGACCTTGTTTTCGTATTTTGTTTGGCACCTTTATAATACCAATCCACTTCTCAAAATGGTCTAACTGCCCTCTCGGTGAGAGTTTTGTATTCTGTGTCAATAACTCCTCACAGAAAGTACTTCTCTCATGCCGACCATACAACACTATGTCATGACTTTGTAGACTCTGCAGTAGTTTTGGTAGAGCTCCCACAATTTTATTTTCTGTGGGGTGAGTAATTAGAATGTCCACATCGTGTCCTGACTGTTTTCCTCTGCAATCACAAAGTGAGAGGAATAAAATAAATAAATAAAGTATACTGGAACACAATGACTTGGGTTAGGTTTAATGTAACAAAATCGGACAAAAGAAAGCAAACATTTTCAAGTGTTTAACATGTCAGGACAAGATATGATTTCAAGACAGAGTGGAAACTTAAATGGACATTTTCCAACAGAGAATTAAAAAACATAGATATTAAACACAATTACAATATGTGTGCATGTACTTATGATATACATAGTATATTACTACTGATTCAAAATGATTATTTTCCTTTTCGTGTATTCATTGGTCCACATCACTCAATTCTATTTGACGACATTTACAAAATAACATTGTTCAAAGCATTATGACAACTAGGTCACAGATAGGACTATCAATGTAATGTCAAATCAATGACAAAATCATAACACACTGTAAGAGTACATATCAGAACAAAACAGACAATTTTACAAGAACATAAACCCTTTGTATAATGTATTATGTACTCATAAGTTATAAAACAAGGATACCAGTGAAACTGATGGATGCTCACCAATGCACTTTGCTTAGTACTGGAAATGCAATCAGAAGGGTGCGACATTACCATAACTAAAACACACTAACTACAATACCAAATATGCTGTCAAAGCTGTATTTGAGCATGACACAAACATACCGTACAAAAAAGTATCACTGAATTTCATGAAACATATGATAAAGTAGTTGCAGAGAAACAGGCTGGAAAGAATTGTGCATTACACACTACTTTCAGCAATTGTTAAAGATTAATAAGTCAAAGAAAAGTCATTGAAGCACTACTGTGCTACTGTGCAAACCCCATTTTGGTAATGAAGCTTCCAATAAAGTTTCATTGAATTCTGGCGAGTAGTTAGTGCACAACTCCTCTTGGTAATGAAGTTTCCCATGAAGTGTCATTGAATTCTGTCCAGTAGTTGCTGAGAAATAGTCTGGACAAGATAACGGGACAAAAGGACAGACAAACAAAGCGGCCACAGTATGCTCCCAGATTATAAATTTTTCAGGGAGCATAAAAATTAATATGCTTGTAAATTGAGCAACATTTTTAGTAATTATAAAGTATTTTCAAAGTTGGTTACCAGTAGTCACATTTTTAAACAATACCAACATGATTTCTATAGCAACCAACCTTCTGAAACCCCCTGTTAGCTCCATCACAGCTCCTGGAAGCACCCTATCTACATGACGCCTAACAACACCCAGTATGTAGTCTGCCTCAGTCTGTGTCACTGGCGTTGTAAGATCATCGTGAAAAGCTATACCTAGCATCAGGATGGAATTATTCTAATATGCATGACACCAGTCATTAGGAACTACAATCGTGATGGAATTATTCTAATATGCATGACACCGGTCAATGGGTACAACCATTTACACAGATAGTAGAGCTGCTGCAATATACCAATATATTGTATTATTTTGTATTGCAATATGTATTAAAAAAATATTTAAACAGAGACAACATAAGTGTTTTTGAATATATACAATGTGTTTGACATGACTGTCAACATACAATAGCTAAGAATTGACAGACATCAATGAAAAAAGGTTTGTGATCAGCAAGAGGTTTAATATGCACAGGCCCACTTGTATTCCACTTCTATTCAATTACAGGACATCACAAATGTAAGTATTCATGCCCATTTAAATGTAAGTCTGTGAGATTCAAATAAACAATCACAACAGCAAACATTTTAGCAATCAAATTAATACAAATATTACCAACAGTCATATTTTCAATGAAAGTTAACCATACAAAATCTTACCCCACTGGATCCTCCAGTCAGCAGTAGAATACCCGTCCTGTACCTCTTGTATTGTGTTCCAGCCCTTGGTAATGAACTCCTTGGCCCTGGCATGTCCAATTCCAAATATTGCAGTGAACAGCTGAAATAGTACAACTACATGTATTACTAGATCATTATTCCACAATGTAGTTTACTTGAACAAAGAACTTGAAGTAACTTATGATGTAAACTCAACAAAACATAAATAAATAGTATAAACATGCGCATCCATGTAGTTGAAGCATGTAGTAAATGGGCTAAAATGTAGAAATATTAGTACTCAAATTTCACTTCTTAAAATCTTATGATGTAAACTCAACAAAACATAAATAAATAGTATAAACATGCGCATCCATGTAGTTGAAACATGTAGTAAAGGGGCTAAAATGTAGAAATATTAGTACTCAAATTCCACTTCTTAAAATCATTTTATTTTGCTAAAAATAGGAAAAAGAGCAGAACAAGTTAACAGCATTTGATTATTATCAGAAATAGTGTACAGACATGTATGTCAATGTAGAAGGGTGTTTCTGAAAGGTACAGGAAACTTCCGCTTGTAACAATATTGAGCGGACCATATAATTTATATCGCTATATCCGAATGTTGTTACATCCATAAATAGGCAACCAAGAGCATGGACATAGACGCATATAAGAGAGGCAACGCCAATCATTTTACAATATTTACATTGTATAGGCATTTTAATACGGAAGGGGTATGCATTCATAATCGTATGAACGCAAAAATCAATTTGAAATTTTTTTCACTTTTGCTTGATAGTATTCGATCATGCAAGGTCTACCAGTGTTTCGCTAGCAAGTAATATGTACATGTATTTTAGGTTAACATTACTTTTCTTGGAAGCGACCACAGAAAATCTCCATGACGTAACATCGGTTCAGGAACGTAGCTTTAAAATGGATATGATTTCACATTGATGTGTCTATTGGCTAGATGCATTTAGATCGTCTAATTTATTGTGCATTTATATCACCGTTAATAATGATGAATTGTTTAACATGTACTATAAGAAAAAAATGCATTTTGAGATTTATATTAAAATGTTATCCTTTTTAATACAAGTTATGCCCAGGCAAAGAAAACAGCTTAGATATGCCCATGTGGATGCTATTGATCGATGACCTAGCTTACACGTCATCACTTGTTTAGTGATGTCATTTGTGGATTGTTTTGCATTTTTCTCGCCAAGTGAAAATTTGGATATATGGTGCAGATTAAAGCATTTAAAAGCATGTAAGTCTCCATCTGTTGTGTTAATAATAAACCACGATTATCCAGGATCTGTTAAACTCTCAGCCTAGGAATTGTGTGATTTTAAAGTGTCAGAACTCAACTGTGGTATAGAAGTATTCATGATGTGGATTTACTGTCTTGCTAACAAAGCACCTCTTATTTTATATATATCTTTCTAAAGCATTAATAATGTTTGGTGCTTGTTGGCTATACCGGCCGAAATAGCAGTTCTTCTTGATGTCACAGGTATTTTTGCATTTGTTTAAGTTACTTTTTTAGTATTGTAGCGCGCATCATGGATTCGCCAGTTTGACAATTGCGTTCATAATCGCATGAACGCAACCAAAATTAAATTCAATCCTTAATTCATACATTTAATGTGGAACTATGTATAATGAAAAAAATGCAATCAACGTATGACAGTGCAATAATAATCAGGTCAATTAATTTATCAGTGATCACTACAATGTTTTTTTTCATCCTTTCACTAGTATATAGCAATGGTGTTGAGTGGTGTGACGTTACTAAATACTGCCAGAACTACCAATGGTATTGGTAGAATCTTAATTCACAACTTTTCTCCCAACCGACTAAGGAGCCAATAATAGCGACAGTCACACCCAACGCCAATCTTAATCAATTACAACAAGCTGATTATTTAATCAAGCCGACTGTACAAGTGTTTACTTGAATCCATTTTTTTCACACCTGTTACAGACTCCAAATATCGTAACAAAAGGGGGAAAAATTGCGACTGGGTCATGAAAGTAACATCGTTATAACCGAAACTTTGTTACATGTGATGTTATATCAATTGAAATATATAATGATCCGGCCAGGACCTTGGACTCAGCTTTGTTATATGCGATATATATCGCTATAAGTGATATCGTTACAAGTGGAGTTAACTGTATTTTCTGCTTTTTTTATACATCAACTACCTTCATTTTCTGGAACCAAGGATCAGCACGAATTTTCTCAACTTCTTCACTCATGCCATCTTCAAGTATTTCCTGGAAATACCAAAATATTCATTTAGGTCCATATATAAATGTACATATGCATCAGATATCCATGAATGCCAAGCATGTGAATTCTTAACATGCAGCAGGCCAATTATACTGTTATGTAACTGTCACTGTAAAGACAATTTATTTACATCACATTTCCCAATAAAAGAACCAAAATACTTTGATTGTTTGTGTGTGAATGCAAAATTATCAAATTGAGCACCAACTTTTCCAAACTTAATTCAATCCATTATCTTTTGTCAAAATCTTGTCCACTTATCCTATTTTTGCAAAATGAGTCAAACCTATTTCTAAGGCATGTAAATGTTAAACCATTATACATTCAACTTGCAGATTCTCAATGAAGGTGTGTAATGTATGCAGTAAAGACTGCTTGGTTACCTGTATGACTCTCTGACTGTGACTGCCAATGTGGGTCACATTCTGTATCTGACTCAGCCTTGACAACGGCCGTGGAAGAGACTTCAACACGCATGAGGCCCGCCTGAAACACAATTTTAATGTCTCGCTATGATTAAATACGGGATACTTCAAACAATTAGTTTTGAAACCCTCCGGAATAAGTAATTAAGGAAATCTCAATACATTTCAATAGGAAAGCATTTACATTAGTCACGGTCTGTATTCTGATAATGCTGGCTCAGAAGATAATGCATTCTCAGAAGATAATGCTGGCTCAGAAAATAATGCATTCTCAGAAGATAATGCAGGCTTTAGCGGAGGAGCAGACAGTGGGGTACGTCAGTTTATGTATAACTGTCATTTACCTTTACCCCATGCATTTTTTTTGCGATAGATCTGATTTAAGCGATCCATTTTCTATCTACAGGTACCCTAACTTCTGAAAATGTTCGTCGGATAAATGTATAAATAGAGAAATTATTACAAAACATCACCCAAAATCAGTGAAAAACGGTATATTTTAATCATTGAAATATATATGTAAGCATTGTTTTTTATACCAAACTTGTGTAATTAAAGCCCAATTATCAACCATGAAAATGCAGTCATGCTTGGTTCAGTAACATAGGTACGTTTCTAAATAAATGTTTTTTGCCAAGCTATCTGAACCCAATTGGATAATGGCTTGCTACATGGTGGATAATGATAGACTACCATAAAAATTTAATGGATAAGGATCGAGCTGCCTTTGTCATCACTGATTTGTACAATTTAAATCCGCTTTTTTCTTGAAATATTTCTAATATGGTATGTTTAAAGTCACATAAAGTACATTGTATCCTACATAATATCTCTATATACTAATACACCCATTAATATGTATGAGTAGGGTATGAAAATCAGGGTTATAAGCATGCTAATAATGTGATATCCAGTATTCATTTTACGGTAATAAAAATGCAATATCTTATCAAGCTTCTTTGATCTACTCTGCTTTATTACATGAGGCAGTGGATAATTAAATAATTTTTATCTCAGGAAACAGAATATGTATTTAATGATAGATCTACCTGTTATTAGAATAGTTCATATAGAGCCATTTTAGTATGTTTATGCACACTCTAACATACAGAATACAGTACAAATTTGAATAGAAACATGCTTAGAGCTTAAATGAAAATTATAGTAAATTGAATAGCACTTACGTCATCTTGGACATGATTTTACTCGCAAATGGGACAGTTCATAACAAGGGAATAACTCGCTTGCATGAATGCGTACTACCCGGAAAAAAGTTTTTAATCACCTTTTTCAAAAAGCAAAAGTAAAATATTAATAAATCTTATTTGCTGATGTCAGTACGACACGAAAATGACGTAGTAAATCTGCTTTTGTTTTAAACCAGATTATATTGGTTTTTAAAGAGTTAAATTACGTCACACCAACTATGTCATTCATTTTGAGTTGTAAGTTTACACAATGTAGTCAAACCAGAACGCGAGTGTTTTGCAGTTTAAAATACATGAAATCGAAATAAATATTTAGTGTTTCTGTGTTTTGGATGGATTATATTATGCAATAGCATTCAGATAAAAAGTGTATGGAATATTGCCTCGAATGGAAACGGTGAGATTGATCCCTTTTCAATTTTCTACGATTTACTCGGATAGTTGTGGTTGGAGGACAGTGTAACTGCGAGTGCAATTAATCATAAAATGTTTAGTTCTACGTTAAAATTTTGATAACCGTTTTTCATTTCTTTTCATCGGAAATTAATATAAAAGGTTATTTCTTTGATGAATATGCTCTGTTGGTTGACCAAAGAAAGTCTATCAACAAAGAATAACCTGCTTGCATCAGATTCAAGTGTGTTGATATGGAATGGAACTGGAAGGAAGTTGTTAACCAGTCAAATGGAATGTGAGGACAAACAACTCATTTGTTGTTTAACTCTGTTAAACTAGACAACACAAAGTTTGTATCGATGAAAAATTATGGTAAGTAGACTTTATGCTTTGTCATTTTCGACAATGTTGTTATCTGGCGCGTAGGAATACCATTGACGGTATATCACAGTCACGTGATCTACTGCCGGATATCAACAAGTTTATACGGTCACCGCTTTATTATGTCACTGTTTGGGTTAGTAGCAGGATAAAAGTTACATCCTACCCCTGAGGTATTCTCAAGACAGAAAAACACACTAACGGACGGACAGACGGACAGACAGAGACAGAAGGAGAACTTGACACATGAAGGGGAAGAAAGACAGGTAAATAGAGACTATTAAGCTGTAAATAAGCATAATAAAAAGGCAAGCTCGATCATTATCCAAGTTAAGCATGCCATTATCTTCATGTATTTATCGTGAAGCAAGCCATTATCCACTTGGGTGCAGGTAGCTTGGAAAAAATCATTTGTTTAAAAACGTACATAAGTTACTTAACCAACAAGACTGCATAATAAAGGTCTATGACTAAGCTTTGTTTACACAAGTTTGAAATAAAAAACATGCTTACATATATTATTAAATGAATCAAATATAACGTTTTCCGCTGATTTGGGTGATGTTTTGTAATCATTTCTCTATTTATAGGTTTATCTGACGAATATTTTCGAAAGTTAGGGTACCTGTAGATAGATAATGGATCACTTAATTCATATCTATCGCAAAAAGAATGCATGGAGTAAGGGTAAGACGACAAACATAACATAAACTGACGTACCCCACAGTCTGCTCCTCCACGGAAGCCTGCATTATCGTCTGAGAATCCATTATCTTCTGAGCCAGCATTATCAGGATACAGACCGTGTTAGTTAAGTATATGATTTCAAACAATGAAGTTCATGCCAGTTAAATAAAAAAAAATATTCGACTTTGTAGCAAAATATTTCATCAAATTAAATTGTTAAAGTGGTGTATTATATTATGGTGTCTGCTTAGCATCTGGCTAATTGTGAGCTAGAATCCTTACTGTGTGATAAAGGAACATTCAGATACTTAGTACTATTCCTACCCAGGAAATGCAGGTTTTAAAAAATGAATCATGAATAGACAGGAATAATGTCTAGGTTGGTGCCAAAAAATCTGAATTAGTAGCTAAACATTGTGATTCTGCAAAGAATACCTGTTATTTTGAAATATTTTTCACAGAATATAGTTCATATTAAAATATTCTCACAAATGTAATAGCCAATTAGAAACTTTAGTAGCCAATGGCTATTTTGGCTACTGTTACATGTAGCGCTAACATAGATAAAGCGAGCATTTCATTGCTCCACCTACCGAAATGCAAGAGCTCTGGAGTAATCTTGATCATCATATCGCAGATCTGCATACTTCTCCAACACCTCAAGTGCATCCTGCAATCAATATGTTGATCAATCAATAAGGCAATAAAGCCAGCTGAATCAATCAATAAAAAATTTAGATTTCACAAAATATTGATTATAATAACAATTGAAAAAGATCCATTCTAAAACACAAACAAATGGTATTTTACCTTAGTTGGTGTCAAATAAGTCCTAATTAATCCACTTTTTTTTTATCAAATACCAGAATGATATATGGTAATCAGGGTGTTTGGATTGTCATGGATTTAGTATTCCAGACAGACCTACTATAAAACTGAAGTATCTAAATCCACATTTCTAACATACTGTGAATTTTGTGTTGTGATGTTGAAGAGGGGTGCACCTTTGGCAGGCATAGTCTGGTACACTGGCCAGCACTGGTTGGGCTACAGGCTGAAAATGAAACTACAATAACATAAATCAACCGGCAGGTGCTGAAACAATCAATTACCTGTAAGCTATAAATGTGACTTTTTTTTTTACTTTCTATTATTATATGTAACTTGAAACTATTACAATGTTGTTGTTTTTTTTATAATTATGCTTGCTACCCATTAGCAAACTTTTACTTTAATTGACAATACTAATGCATGAATGTTAGGTCCAGTGCTTTAAGCATTAAAATCACACTCTTATATTTTAATCAAAAAATTTACGCAAAATGAATTTTCTGTCTAATACTAAAACAATGAAGAACATTTCTATTATAAATAATACCCACCAGAGAAATTTGTGAAGACTTGATTTTATGGCGCTCTTCAACTGGTACAATACTACCACCTCTTATGCAGTCTGCAAACCATTGCACTCTCACGACATGTTGTTGGTGTAGGCCTCTGGCAGATTCAAGTCCAAGTTTTCTTGCAACTGCATCAATGTTGTCAAACTCTGTTACAACATGTGTCACTGCAGAGCTTAGAAAGGAACAACAAATATGATTTTACTGAATCAATCAAGTATTTATCCAAATTTATTATGAGCATAATATAATGAAAGAGTTGATAAGTACTGTTGTACTAAGTAGGAGCTTTAAGTGGCACTTTACAGTTTCAGCCAAATGTTCGAATTGGCATGGGAGAAATTCCTTAAAAATAGAAATACTGTGAACATGAGCAGCAGTTCGACTTTTTATAAGTATGAGTATCAGATTTGAATGCTGGAGTTTTAAATTGCGTGCTAAGTGATTTCAAATTATGAACATTATCAAGTACATGTATGTGTTGCGCCACCTTTCAAATAAAATGTGTACATAAGGATTCCTAGCTCTGAATGCCATTTTGGCAGGGTAAATAAAAGGGCGTACATACGAGGGAATTTATTTAAAATCTAAATGGTTGACCCCTAGTTTGCTCAGCTGCAAGCAAGTATCTGGTATGTAATGCAATGTGCAGTGTTTGAGGCGCTAGCATTCGCAGGAAAGTTGTCAATTGACGATGAAAATCACCAAAATGGTCCCAAAAACTGCTGATATTGGAACAACAAAATTGATTGATCATGCAGGTAATATCTGTAACAATATAGCGATATTGTGTGCATAACTATGTTCCCCATCTTTTTGTGAAGACAGCCTGAATAATAGTGAAATGATGTTTAGTTTGTTTTTAGGCAGGGTTTGCTTATTGACCGGTTTATTGAGTAAATACTGGTCATTAGTGGTCAATACTGGTCAATAGTGGTCATTTCAATTTTGCTCACTCTAAAAACTAACACAATATATATCAATCACTTTTTAATATGCAGAAATGAATAAGCAAGTATTAAAATATAGGAATTATTATTTTTCAAATAAATAAATTTTGCAATGTTTTGGTTTTATCAATATTGAAAACAATTTAAAAACACCGACTGAATCACTGTGCCTGTGAGTTGGCAGGCTCTGCCTACATGGGGCCTTATTCAGACATGGAGCCCTTGTCTTACATAAACACAATGGCTATTGTTATGTAATGAGAATGATGACATTTTGGTCCTTAACTTAAATCAGCATGTGGACTAGTTATGTAATTGGTCAGCGTACACAGAAATACAAACACTAGACTGTGTCAGTACATGTAACTTTGCCCTTTAAGGGCCTTTGGATAATTAGTCACCGCATGATACATAACAAAGGTATTTAACACAAACTAAAAACTTAAAGGACAGTTTAAGTGGTCTATCGTTTCACAGAAGTATGTTGATCATTAATAAATCAAATAGAATAGCAAAGCTTATAAAATTAACCTTAAAATTAAGTATCAAATGCTTTTTAACACCCACAGTAGAAATAAAAGCAATTAAGTAACCCTCAGAAAGAATAGCTTGACAGCTAAATATACCATGCTTTCAAGAAAGTTACAGTATAAAATTAAGTAAATTTCATTCGACCACTATTGACCAGTATTGACCACTTTGGGAGTATTGACTGGGGTGGTTTTAACCCGTTAAAACCGTTGGTTAAAACCGGGGGCAGTTGATTGGTGCCAACCCTGTTTTCAGGTGTTGATATAATCAGTGTGAAGAAGGCTTGAACCCAGATCCCACCAGGCCGCGTCCAAAATCCAAGAAACTCTGTAATACCCCCTTAAAACTGCTACTTCACAGATGATAAGACATACATGACTGAGGCAACAAACGTTGTTTATAATGTAAAAGCTATGCTACTCATCAAATGCAGTCGATTAAGCCTCACTTAATAGTAGCATAAAATACAAATAATTGCAGACTTAAGGACTCCTTTGAGAAAGCCCTTCTAAAAATAGACTACCACTGTTGGGTGTGTGATATTGAAGATGCCATTTCAATTTTATTACCTTAAATGTATTGAACAAGAGGGCCACTATGGCCCTAGGTCGCTCACCTGATATCTATGTATGAAGTTTCATTAAAATATCTCAATAGGTTTGCAAGTTATTGAGCGAAAACTGTTTTTCTATTTTAGTAACAGTGACCTTGACCTTGACCCCACCCACCATATACGTAAAGCAAGGTCTCGATGTAAGGTATCTACGTATGAAGTTTCATTAAAATATCTCAATGCGTTCTTAAGTTATTGAGCTTAAACTGTTTTTCTACTTTTAATACCAGTGACCTTGACCCCACCCACCCCGTAAGAAAACCCAAGTGAGGTCTCGATATAAGATATGTGTAATAAGTTTCATTCAAATATCGCAATGCTTTCCTTATCAAGTTATTGAGCGGACACTGTTTTTCTATTTTCAGTAAAGTGACCTTGACCCCACCCACCCCATATGCAATCCCAAGCAATGTGTTAATATAAGGTACTTATGTATTAAGTTTCATTAAAATAGCTCAACGCATTCTCAAAATATTTAGCGGAAACCATTTTTCTATATTTAATAACAGTGACCTTGGCCCCACCCTCCCCATATGCAATCCCAATCGAGGTCTCAAAATAATGTATTTATGTACACTGCAGATCCGCTATATTGCGATCTGTTATATCGCGATTTTCAATATAACGCGAATCGGCCGTGGATCCCGATTTTTTTTTCATGTACTTCAATATTTTCCTATTACCAAATGCTCATAAATAAATCCAGTTTGATCCGGATTTTCGTGCCTTCACGGCATCTCTTTTATTCACACTCTTGAAGTGCGACAAACAATGTAACGCCGACTCGCTCAACATCAAAGTGTAACAGTCTGACGTCATCAGCTTACAGCGCGCGTGCCACCCATGACAACGTAATTTCACTGCTGTCCCTCTATTTAGCACCTGAATTACACGCAGTCCACGTGGAGGGTGTATACAGTAACTGTATGTCATAAATCAATACTGAGCTATCTGAATGACAATAACGTAATCGATACGGCTTATCTGTTTCTTTTTTGTTTCAGGAGAAATGCTAACCTCATATCGTTTGCAATATAGAACCTAATTTTGTTGCTGTGTGTTACGAAACTTTTATACAAAAGTAAAGATCTCAATGTTCTCTGCGCTACAAAGTTTTTTATATGGCGATCAATACACCCACGCTTTCCATGCGGACGACGTGACGTTGTACATGATTATCAGCAATTTTTCGCAAACTTTTTCTAACAGAACAAAGAGTTTACACGAAATACACGTGTGTTGTAATTGTTAATAGAATTTATGTTTACTTCACGTGAATAGTGAAATTCGGATCGGCGTTTCGGACTTTATATTTTTATACGCGATTTTAAATTATTCAACAGAATTAAAGGAATAATATTATATTTTCATATACAAATGGAATTATTTACATATGGATTTAATACATAATGGATGTTAACTACATTGAAAAGGGTGAGTTATTTACTTAATTACATTTATGTTTGAGATCGGGAAAAAACAGGCAAGTGTATATATGTATATCTGCTGAATGGCCTGGCAAGTTATATCGCAATCCGGATATATCGCGATCGCGATCCATGGACCCCGCGAATTGCGATATAATGGAGTTACAGTGTACGAAGTTTCCTTAAAATATCTCAATGCGTTCTCAAGATATTGAGCGGAAACCGTTTTTCTATTTAGTAACAGTGATCTTGAGCTTGACCCCTCCCACCCCATATGCAATCCCATGCGAGGTGTCAATATAAGGTATCTATGTATTAAGTTTCATTAAAATATCTCAATGCGTTCTAAAGTTATTGAGCGGAAACTGTTTTTATATTTTTAGTAACAGTGACCTTGACCTTGACCCCACCCATCCCATATGCAATCCCAATCGAGGTCTCAATATAATGTTTTAACCAAATATGAAACCTCTGGGCCTTGTGGTTTCAGAGAAGAATTTTTGCCATTTCATCTATATAAACCATGTGAGCCCCAGGGTGTGCCCAGCTTTGACCCCAGGGGCATCATTTGAACAATCTTTATAGAGGACCACTACACAATGTTACAAACCAAATATAAAACCTCTAGGACTTGAACTTTCAGAGGAGAAAATGCTTAAAGTCATTTTGCTATTTGAGTCTATATAAACTATGTGACCCCCGGGGTGTGGCCAGTTTTGACCCCAGGGGCATCACTTGAACAATCTTTGTACAGCAGGTTCGCGCTGGCGATCGCCACTGTCGCCAAATGCGACAAAATCGCAAAAGTAGCGACAAATTTTAAAGTTTGGCGATTTGTCTGGCGATAGCGTTCTTTGTCCGAATTATTTACTATTCAAATGATGTAAGCGCCATCTTAGCCTAAGCGGTCTTGCTGACTCGGTTAACCTCGACAGCTATCGTGCATGTATTGATTTTCAGGTTAGATACCAGTAATTCCTATTCCCATAGGGTCCCATTATAAAACGGCACACTTTCCAAGCATTTTTCTAGCATTTCCTTTATTTCAGATTGTGCAAGCCTGGTAACAATTTAAAGATCAGTCGGTCCTCTTCCAAAATTTGCAATAAAAAAGATATGTCATGTTACTTCTAAGAAAATGCATCTCACTTGAATGCAGGCACCGGTAGAAAACAGGGTTTCCGCAGTCATATTTCGACAAAAGCCCCATACCACAGTAAACACACCCCAAGAGTTCACCTTTCAAGTTAGCCTCCAATGAAATGCACCAAAATGTTGCAGCCACGCATAGGATATTAGAAATAACCACAAAAAGCATGTCTGAGATACCTAAATGGCTTTTATGCCAGAAGAGAAGAGGAACTCTTTAGTAATAGGCACTACTTTTGAATGAACCACAGAGGGATACACAATGATTTACTGGTATCTAACCTTAAAGAAAACTCAAAATTTTGCTATCATGACAAAAACTCTTCTACATCATTATTAACCTACTTGTACCAAACATGCACAATTTCAGGTCAATCCACTAAGTAGAAATGCCCCCAAAACGCATTTGAGAATGACACATGATAAGCCATCTGGCTTGCGCTTCAGTACTTGGATTGTATGGGGAGCATGAACTAAAATTCGCACCAAAATCACATAAACCAGTCAAAATACCAGTTAATTTAGACTTATTTTAATACAATGGACAGTAATAAGGTATAAAACGTGTAATATTTGCGAATAACATGATTCCATGTGCTGTGAGCTGCAAAAGGCGAGGTTCCGTACTGTTTTTCATTTTTTTACCCCAAAAAACAGGTTTCGCTTTAAAAATTTGTAGATAACATGTCATTTATGATATTATTCACATTTATTCCCGTGAAAAGTAATAAACGCAAATAAAATAACACAGTTACATGGGGATTTTATGTATAAGTGGACCATAAAGGGCCAATTCCTGGTTTTCTTTAAGGTTAAATACCAGTACTTCCTATTCCCATAGGGTCCCATTATAAAACGGCACACTTTCCAAGCATTTTTCTAGCATTTCCTTTATTTCAGATTGTGCAAGCCTGGTAACAATTTAAAGATCAGTCTGTCCTCTTCCAAATTTTGCAATAAACAAGATATGTCATGTTACTTCTAAGAAAATGCATCTCACTTGAATGCAGGAACCGGTAGAAAACAGGGTTTCAGCAGTAATATTTCGCCAAAGCCCCATACCACAGTAAACACACCCCAAAAGTTCACCTTTAAAGTTAGCCTCCAATGAAATCCACCAAAATGTTGCAGACACGCATAGGATATTAGAAATAACCACAAAAGGCATGTCTGAGATACTTAAATGGCTTTTATGACAGAAGAGAAGAGGAACTCTTCAGTAATAGGCACTACTTTTGAATGGACCACGGAGGGATACACAATGATTTACTGGTATCTAACCTTTAGTAATGCAAGTGGTACGAATGAATTAACTGAAGCGTGAAAGTGAATGCATATCAATAAGATGATAACATGCGACTGATTATATGGCCCAAGGCAATTAGATTGGCATATTAATTAATTTTTCTTTAATTGTCGATACCGGCAATCAATAGAATGGTGCAATGTTTGTAACAAATTAAAGACGAGATCAAACGATAATTAAAAATCAAAACATAAGTATGCAGTGTTTTCAACACGTTGACGTTCATGACTAAACAGGGACCTATAAAAACAAATAGTTCCCTGGATTAAATAAGCAAAAGTCCAAAATTAAGCAGTTTGTTACGACAATTGGTATGAAATGTTGAATTTGAAAATAAAAATTCACTTGCCATAATGGCCAATTCAGACGTAAATACTCCTTTTAAAAAACGTTTGTTAGATTCTGATGACGTCTCATCTCCATCTAATATTCTCAAACTTCAAAATTCTCCAGTGAAGAGAAAATTTAAAGACTTGGAAGTTGGAAATATTTTAGTCTATGATCATAATATGTATAGAATTGCTGATAATTGATGTCTTCTGTATATTTTCAGTTTCCTTTCCAGTGCACCTTGCCTTGTCTAATTTGTGCCATTGTATTTATATGTGTATATTTATGTATTAATATGTATCATATTTATAAGTAAAATAGTAACATTTATGCATCGTTAAATGTCTACTTTAAAAACAAATATTGATGATGTTAATAATGCATTGCTAAAATATTTCTTGTTGCAACCATTATGCTCCATGGAAATATTTTAATCCATTTCTATATGAAATATGCTGTTTTGTTACTTATTAAATTGATTAAAAGATATATGGTATTTTGTTTATTTATTGTACTCTTAATCAGGAATAATTATTAATGCGTTACAGTAAGAGTGAAAATATAAGTCATATATATTATAGTTATATATAGTATGCCACTCGAATGTCTCTTACTAAAAAAATATGTGTGACGCCTAATTGGCTCAAAGTTTTCAAATTTGGCAACAAAAAGTGGCAACAACTTTTCAAAAGCCAGAGCGAACCCTGTAGAGGACCACTATACAATGTTACATACCAAATATGAAACCTCTGGGCCTTGCGGTTTCAGAGAAGATTCTAAAAGTCATTTTGCTATTCAAGTCTATAACAACCATGTGACCCCCGGGATGTGGCCAGTTTTTACCCCAGGGGCATCATTTGAACAATCCTTGTCGAGGACCACTATACAATGTCACATACCAAATATGAAACCCCTAGGCCTTGCAATTTCAGAGAAGAAGATTTTTAAAGTCATTTTGCTATTTAAGTCTATATAAACCATGTGAGCCACGGGGTGTGGCCAGTTTTGACCCCAGGGGTATCATTTCAACAATCTTTGTAGAGGACCACTATACAATGTTACATACCAAATATGAGACCTCTGGGCCTTGCAGTTTCAGAGGAGAAGATTTTAAAAGTCATTTTGCTATTCAAGTCTATATAAACCATGTGACCCCCGGGCAGTGGCCAGTTTTCACCCCAGGGGAATCACTTGAACAATCTTTCTAGAGGACCACTATACAATTTTACATACCAAATATGAAACCTCTGGGCCTTGCGGTTTTAGAGGAGAAGATTTTAAAAGTCATTTTGCCATTCATGTCTATATAAACCATGTGACCCTGGGGTGTGGCCAGTTTTGACCCCAGGGGCATCATTTGAACAATCTTTGTAGAGGACCACATTACAATGCTACATACAAAATATGAAACCTCTAGGCCTTTCAGAGAAGAAGATTTTTAAAGTTATTTTGCTATTTAAGTCTATATAAAACATGTGAGCCACGGGGTGTGGCCAGTTTTGACCCCAGGGGCATCATTTACAACAATCTTTGTAGAGCACCACTAAACAATGTTACATACCAAATATGAAACCTCTGGGCCTTGCGAGTTCAGAGGAGAAGATTTTGAATGTCATTTTGCTATTTAAGTCTATATAAACAATGTGTGCCCCAGGGTGTGGCCAGTTCTGACCCCAGGGGCATCATTTGAACAATCTTAGTAGAGGACCACTAAAAAATGTTACATACCAAATATGAAACCTCTCGGCCTTGCGGTTTCAGAGGAGAAGATTTTGAAAGTCATTTTGCTATTCAAGTCTATATAAACAATGTGACCCCCGGGGTGTGGCCGGTTTTCACCCAAGGGGCATCATTTGAACAATCTTTGTAGAGGACCACTAAACAATGTTACATACCAAATATGAAACCTCTCGGCCTTGCGGTTTCCGAGGAGAAGATTTTGAAAGTCATTTTGCTATTCAAGTCTATATAAACCATGTGACCCCCGGGGTGTGGCCAGTTTTGACCCCAGGGGCATCATTTGAACAATCTTTGTAGAGGACCACTAAACAATGTTACATACCAAATATGAAACCTCTGGGCCTTGCGGTTTCAGAGGAGAAGATTTTGAAAGTCATTTTGCTATTCAAGTCTATATAAACCATGTGACCCCCGGGGTGTGGCCAGTTTTGACCCCAGGGGCATCATTTGAACAATCTTTGTAGAGGACCACTATACAATGTTACATACCAAATATGAAACCTCTGGGCCTTGCGGTTTCAGAGGAGAAGATTTTAAAAGTCATTTGCTATTCAAGTCTATATAAACCATGTGACACCTGGGGTGTGGCCAGTTTTGACCCCAGAAGCATCATTTGAACAATCTTTGTAGAGGACCACTATACAGTGTTACATACCAAATATGAAACCTCTGGGCCATGCGGTTTCAGAGAAGATTTTTAAAGTCATTTTGCTATACAAGTCTATATAAACCATGTGACCTCCGAGGCGTGGCCAGTTTTGACCCCAGCCGCATAATTTGAACAATCTTTGTAGAGGACCACTAGAGGATGTCAGATATCAAATATGACAGCTCCAAGCCTTGTGGTTTCAGAGAAGATTTTAAAGTTTTCAGTTTTTAAATCTATTTTTAGCTCTGGTGACCTACATATGCAGTGGACCGAAACGATTTGAACAAATTTTAAAGAGGGTCACCCAAGGATCATTCCTGTTAAGTTTCGTGAAAATCTGCCAAGCGGTTTAGGAGGAGATGTCGATTATATGAAATGTTGACGCACGACTGACAAAAGGAGATCACAAAAGCTCACCATGAGCACGTTGTGCTCAGGTGAGCTAAAAAAAAGTAATACAAACTAAATTTTAAACCATAAAGTCTTGAGTACTTTTTGGGGCTTAGACCCGGGTCCTTGGCGCGAGAGGCAAACACCCTAACTGCGTGGCTAAACACCTTCATACCATTTGGGGAGCTCTTTGCGCTACTTGTCGTTTCGGTGGGGTTGTAAAACTCCGGAAGTAAAAGTGATTGGCTATTTGGACCACATGGTAATTTCACAACAACAACCTAAGAGTTATTAATAGCTGAAAAGCGTCTCGAGACGCTTTTGAAATCGGGTGGTAACAATGCGTTGTAATGACCAGGCCGGTGTATTTCAAACTTTAGTAGTCTTATTTATACGACGTGCAACGAATATAGTGTTACTTTTTATATAGGGCTAAATTCGTTGGAATGTCTTATTGCTGAAAGACCTTTTATGTGGTGGAAACCTGAAAGTTTAAAATTTCATTAATCCCTATAATTTGCTACAACGAAGTTATTAATCGATGAACTTTACATAAACAACACTTAAACTGCTTTACATATGCTGAAATTTACCTAATATATGCATTTAATTCCGATTTAAAGTTGTGTATAAATCTATCACATGTATGAAGAAATTCACAAAATTGCAGCCTCGTTTAGCACTTAAACCAATCAGAGTAAGGCTATCCTAATAATGACCAATAAAATGACGTAACACTTCTACAGCGTAGCAGAATATCGATTCAAGTTTACACAGTGGAGGACAGCGAGATTAGTTTAAAAATGCAATAGTATGTAGGTTTAAATTGCTCAGAAATGCAAAATGAAAGTATTTATGGAACATTAATTAATCTGTCCAGGTATGCAACTTTTATTGCAATCCGTCACAATAACTATCTAATTTCGGGGCATGAAAGTTGCGATCAAAATCCTGTCCGAACAATATAGACAAAGAAAGAAAACTTTCCACCACAAAATGGTCCTTCCCTGGTTATGCGCTGCAGCAAATATAGCACATATAAAAAGTAGCTTAATATTTTTCGCCGAGCGCCAACAAGTTATGCTACAAACTTTTTTTAATTTGTCAACTATGTCTTGTCAGTCAGTTGTATCTTAAATGTATTAATTTATTAGATTTGAAACAATGTTTTTCATTCGTGTCATTTTCCCAATTTGTGACGTAGCAGCTTTAACATTAACAAGTGTTTATCCGAATTAATTGTTGTTCCGAAAAATACAACTGTAAACAAACCTTGTCATACTGGGTGTTTGAAGTTAATTGGTATTACCTAAATTGTTCGGCTATGACTATTTTTCTTTTGCGAGCTGAATGTTTCATGTCTTTTAAACGCTGCTTCTCAATCTTTGCTTCCAAAATATAAAGTACAGTATCGCCTTCCATGTTCAGTGTTTACTTTGGATATAGGTTACAAACCAGTAAATCAGGAAATCAGGTAAAAACGTGATCTGTGCCTGTGTTCACAAAGGGAAAACTTAAGTAAATTCATAAAATTCCTTAAGTCTCTGACTGTTTCATCTATAGCCCTGTAAACATTAAAATGCTATAATCTTGTAAATATTGCGTAAATGTTTAGTATTGACGTCTTCTTTGTACAGAAATCATTGCATTTCTCATAATATTTGATCTGATTTTTGCACTCAAGTACAACATAAGTCAAGATTTCCCTTAGGAGCTTTGTGAATACCGACCCTGGTCAAAACGAGACATTTATGCTAAGACGGATCAATTAACGTTACACTTTTTGCGCTTTCGTAGAGCGTGAATGGCGAAATATAGGACTTCCCGAAAATAGTAAATCAAACTACTTTGAAATATCAAGTTCTTCATTGATCAAGCGAACGTGACCTTCGACTGATGCCGTCGTTTCTGTCAAAACTCTAATTAATCATATATAATATAACTTTTCTCCCACTTTGCTCCTTGTATAACATGCTTGCCATTTTGATCTTGCTCAAGACATTAAGATTGTCATTTTATTTGCCACAGCTTAGTAATTACCGAAATTCCAACTGAGATCTAAGCTGTCAACGACTGATGTGTACGAGCTCTTGAACGAATTGAAAGCATCAGCCCTTGCCGCCCAGATTTAAGCAGTAGGCCTTGCAGCGTGTGTATACGTCTTCGGGTATGACCTGACGTATTCGTGCGTGGACACCTCGATTTTTTCCCCAACATATCATGATATTCGACGCTCTATCAGAACCTTAAAAACGTACCATCATAAATTGTGTTCGATGTAAATTCCTGCTTCCAGTGAGTTTTCCAGAAAGGTTTGTGAAAGTGATTCGTCCGTGGTCGTTCAACTATCCGCAAATGCTATGAAGACTTCTCTGACAGTTTGGTGGTATTATCGACAGGTTGTCATTTCACCTTTACCAGTATATTTTTTGCCGCATGCAAGACCAAAAGAGAAGTAACTTAAATATCTTTGTATATGAAAAAGGACCCACCCTTTATTCCTGATGAATTTAAACTCACGTCTTCAGTAAAGTAACTCATTGTACACAGGTCTATGTAAATAAGAAAAAAATGTTTGGATATAATCGGGTATGCTTATTTTTTATACATTGTAGCCCAGCAAATACCCATTAGCCTCCAACAACAATTTTAATGCATTTTTGGTATTTTTTTCATTTTTTGGATTTAGTGATTTACGAAAATAGTTTTACGCACGTGCGTAAGCTCAGCTACGCGCCTGATAGTGCACGCTACCTAATATATTTCACAGCAACCAATTATACATGACCATGGATGTAATTATTACCCCATCCAGGATGGCGGGGTATATTGGTTTGCTAATGTCGGTCCGTCGGTCTGTCAGTCGGTCCGTCGGTATACTACTTTCGTTTCCGCTCTGTAAGTCCAACAGTTTTCATCTGATCAACACCAAACTTGAAGGAAATGTTTGAGACCATATTTGTCTTAGCCAAGTGTGATGATCAACCAACTCGCCCCATGAACTACGTGCAGAGTTATGGCCCTTGATCACTAGCGACCCGGCGCCCCCCCCCCCCCTCTCCCTAAAACCTCCGGACCATACATATAATTATGGGCATATATAAAACGGTCAAAACTGGAAATATATGCTAAAAAATGTTCGCTCGCTTCGCTCGTACATTTTGCTAAAAGATACACATCAAATTCAGTCAAACATTCCGATCTAGCCCGCTCCTTACGATTTCTGACGTGCACCGTAGCACCGGCGAAAAGGTTCTTCAAAAACGATAAAATATAGACAATGGGGATAAATGTACCTTTATTTGTTAATGATATTGTTTCCTTTTTTAAATTCATATATTATATGAAGATGTCAGATGAAGTACACCGTTGGCAAAGGATACCACATAAGACATTTATACTTTTAGAATAAATATGATTTAAAATAAAAATTAAAGTAAAATCAATGACTACTTTCGAGTTTAAACAGTTTTGTCTCCTTAAATAGTTTAGTTCCCAAAAATCTAAATCGACACACTTTTTTTTCCCCATTGTTTCATTAGCAATGACACCAATTTCATATTGTTTTATGCACTCATAAAAAAGATATAAAGTGATAAATAGAGGGGTGTCCACAACGTTGACTCCAAATCCTGGCGATTTTATATTTTCCCGGCACGATAAGTCAGCGAAATTGACACAACGTCGGCATCACTAATGCCATATTATTTCATAACGCAATTATACGAGTCTGTCTGTCCAATAGTTCGGTTCGATGAAATAAAAACACAACAGTGATAGCACATTTGACGACAATAGATGCGAATGTTGAGAGTTATTAAAATGACATTCACTTCGAACAGAGATTATTACACTTTGGTAAATGAATAATACAAATAATCATCGATGCGTGTGAGTTTGAATTTAATCAGCTACGGATTTAACATGTTTAAAGATGTTCCTGATATACATATAACACTGAATGTCAAATATCGGTAAGTATTAAGTGGACCGGCACATCAAACAAGGGCAATTTACTGCCAAAACAGGTGTATGACATACAGAAAAACCAACATGTCGCTCGAACATAATACGGTGAAGTATTAATATATTCAGTTAAACAAAGCGTATTTAAGGATGATGATGGTGATGATGGTGATGATGAAGAAGAAAAAGATGATGATAATAATGCTGATGAGAAAGATTTGTCATATATTTTTGATACGGATCTGTAGCTGATCACTGCAGACCCACAAGCAACATAAAGGGATTATAACTGCACGATCAAACGTTTACGCCCACCCCCACCCCCCAACACGAAATCCTGGATCCGCCACTGTAAAATGATTGATCTAAAATTGGCCCTTTTAGCAGTTTCCACTCGCTATGTCGAACCGTTTTCATCTGATGTTCACCAAACTTGATATTTTAAATATTGCTTTTAACCTAGATGGGGCATACCTGTTTGTTTAATTAAACTTGACGTGAAGCTTTAGGTCCTTTCAGAAGATGAGTAAAATTGCTCAGGTCAATATTCCTCGGTATTTATTTATTTTGCTCTGGGGGTCGGATATATGGGCCTTTGGTCAATATTATTGCTGATTTTTTCTATCTCTTATGCACCCTATCAATATTGTACGAGCGGCGGGCTGACTCAGGGAAATTTGACAAATTATATTCTGTTGGGTCAAATTTCCTTCCCAAGAGTCAAGCATATTGTTCTAAAATCCCCTCAGTGGGAGATGCTATATGTCTATCAAATGGCCCGGGGGCCTGTATTAGCGGGATCTTAAATCCGACCAAAGTCTATTACCCTGAGACCCGGAATCATTCGGTGCGCCAGTTTCCCGCTTGTCAGGAATCGCTTTCAGTATATGCCCGCCGCTCCCTCCCCTCTTGGGGGAAAACATTGAATAGGTGCATTAGCAAATCGAATGTTAAATCGTAGTTTCGCGACTTCGAGCTGTGCTTATGAAATGGCGCCGACGCGCCGAGACGATTCGCCGAAGCGCCGACACGACACACCGAAGCGCCTAGACAATGCGCCGGAGCGCCTACACGATAGCGCTTCGGCGCATCGTGTCGGCGCTTCGGCGTATCGTGTCGGCGCTTCGGCGTATCGTGTCGTCGCTTCGGCGTATCGTGTCGACGCTTCGGCGAATCGTGTCGGCGCTTCGGCGCATTGGCGTATCGTCTCGGCGCGTCGGTTTATCGTCTCGGCGCTTCGGCGCCCTTTCATTTCTGAGATCGCCGACGCGCCGACACGATACGCCGACGCGCCGAGACAATAGGCCGACGGTCCGAGCCGATGCGCCGAAGCGCCGAGACGATACGCCGAAGCGCCGACACGATGCGACGAAGCGATATAAACGTCGTCTCGTCGCCCAATTTTATATGGCGTACCGTATTAGTCAAAAGCGAAAATAATTATTATGTACGAGTACAGTTTCTATAAATAAATATACCTGCAGCTGTCAAATTTATGCCCACAGGTGATATGTTGTACCTATAGGTCTAAATGTATACATGTAGGCACATTTAAAATAATACCTAAAGGTACAATTTATACCTTCAGGTATTGTACATTAAAAATTAAAACAATGTTGCATTAAGACGTCTGCTTAATTTTGGTTTGGGTCAGAAAATATACCTACAGGTAAAATTTTAGTCCGAGTATAAATGTATACCTGTAAGTACAAAATCAGCCTGTAGGTACAACTTTGTACCTGCAGGTCCATCTATTTATTTTGGTGACCTGCACTACTCTTTTTTAACTTCTTCCCACGAGATGCTAACTCGTGGGAACGAGAAACCGACTCGTGGGAACGAGAAACCGACTCGTGGGAACGAGGTACTAACTTATGAGAACGAGATACTATGTCGAGGGAACGAGATACTATGTCGAGGGAACGAGATACTATGTCGAGGGAACGAGTTAGTGTCTCGTTCCCACGAGTAAGTATTTCGTTCCCAGGAGTTAGAGAACACATAAAATGTTTCCGTATATATGTTTTTATAATAACCATGGCCGACAAAACCGATCATGTTGTAAGATGGTACTAAGTCGTTCGCTCGAGTTAGTATCTCGTTCCCACGAAATAGTAAGTCGTTCCCTCGACATGAGTCGTTCCCAACAGTTAGCATCTCAGTCCCACGAATTAGTATCTCGTTCGCTCGAGTAAATATCTCGTGGGAACGAGCAAAAAAGTCGTGCATGCCACCTCTGTGTCACCGTAATTTATAGCTGTTGTGTTTACATTGACTTTTGACATGACACCGTAGTCCTGTTAAAAGTAACTTTTAGGTGAATTATCCATCAGACACTAATGTTAAAATAAACATATACGTCGTTGGTAAACATTAGGTAAAACGAAATTAAAAAAGTATAATTTAAAACAACACAGTGCGTAAACCAATAATATTAGTGAGGACAGACTATTTTTTAAATTACAATAAAGTATAAATTGTTATACATCGTTGGAAAGGTCTTTTGAAAAGATGAGTAATGCTTTTTATTTCATCTTGATAGCATGTGTCATAACCGAGTTATGGCCCTTTGAAATATCGTTTTTTGTTTTTTTTTCCGGACGACAGTGTTTTACATGATTTTTACTCATAAGCTATAAACATGAATTGCTAAAATGAGCAAAATTCTTTGGAAAACCATTGAACATTTATTAAAATTGATATAAATGATCCAATAGATTGTATATGTTATATACAGACAATAAAACGACAACTGACGACCACATTTGTCTGTATAAGCTAGGGCTGAAATAAGCGTGTGTATGTTGCATAATATGAACTCACCAAATAACTTCTAAACAAGTATTTCCAGGTCCAAAGAATCCACATCCGAATCCAGACGATGATATGTGTAGACTGCGGGGTCTTGGTCGTACACAATATTAAACCAGTCTGGGAAACTGGGCACCTGCAAGCAATACACTATTGTTAAAATATTTGCATAAAAAGAACTGTAAATAATTAACTACTTTAGTATCAAATTATTATGGATATTGTTAAGTATCTTCAATGATCAAGTTTTATCTTTTATTGCTATTGTTACTGTCTTCAATGAAAGATAACACTTTAGGGTCGAAGTGGTGTAATGGATATGGCGACCGCCTTGTGACTGGGAGGTCAGGGGTTCGATCCCCACTCGGGGAGCGTTCTCAAGATCTTTCCAAAGACACTAAAGAGCGTTCTCCAGATCTTTCCAAATACACTAAGTACTGGTTCTTCCCAGGAAACGGACTCGAGAGTGTCTCTATAAGCCAAAGGCTTTCGATGCAATTGAGCTAAAATAAATAGGTTTAAATTAAAAATAGCACTTAAAAATTGAATCATATTATTTTCTGATTAGAGTGTATTAAAATTTGTGTAATTAATATGAAAATCAATGTTAATAATGCTTCGGTGTAAGGGTTAAGTTTGTTAGTTTAAATAATAGCAGACACAAACATATAAAATAAAAAGATAAACACATGCAAAGCTATTAGTATTATAGACCAGCACACCTGTGAAATGACTTTCCCTGTGAACCATTTCTTGATTTTGGACTCTCCGACTTCCAGTCTGTGTCTTACACGTCTTCCTACCAGGATATGTTTTTCGGTTAGATTTCCACTATCACGTACAACAGCTTGTTTGACTAAGTTTTTGAGGTTTAATTTCAGTTCATCAATGTTTAAGGTTTTTCTTGCTTTTTTCCCTTCAACGGATTTAGTGAAATTAAATGTTGTTTTATCGTCTGCAATTTGCAGAAGTACTTCTTTCCTGAATTTGATTTGCGCTTTCAACACTTCAATTTTTTCTTTTGTTGTGGAGTAGCTATCCAACATATTGTCCACTTCAGTTTCTGATTGCCACAGACCATGTAACACTATATTATTTGTATATTCCGTCTGTTTTTTCAATTTCTCTTGTTCTTGTTTCTCTTTTTTTCTGATATTTTCTTGCATTTTTTCTCGCCTTTTTTCTTCAATCTCTCTTACTCTTATTTTAAAATTCAATTTATATTTTTTTACATGAGCAGATGCTTCAAATATCAATCTGTTTTTCTCATTTAAGTCTTTTGAATTCAACCAGTCCATGGTTTTGTTATTTAAAAATATCAAGTAGGACTCAGCTGCTAATGTACTCAAATTGGGTTTTGTCCTCATTAATTGGTCAAGTTGACCAAAGACACTTTCAGCAAAACATGACGTCTTTGGAGTTCCTTTTGTACTGTCACTGTCAATTAGAGTTAATTTTCCTCCTGGTAGATGCTCTTTATACAGTTTTTTACACAACTGACACAAAGTTGCCAAAATTACTTGCAAAAGCCTTCAACAATGTTATCGTATGTTTGTGAAACAAGTAAAGATTCTAACATGGCATCTTTTTGAACTGATTCATTAAAAAGAAGCATATTGCCTGACATGAAATTAGCAATATCAGTTGAGGCATCTTCAAGGTAGGTAACAAGCTGCAAGTACCTGTTGTTCATATCAAACATTGAAACTTGTTTATTTTCTAATTCACACCACAAAGGACAAGTAACAAATTTACTTATAAGTGCTAGAGCCTTCACACCAGCAAGAAACTCTGGAACTTTTAAATAAAAAAGAATTGACTTTTGTAGTTTGTTTGTAGAACCAACAGTTTCAAGAAATGATAACATTTTTTGATGCAAAAAAAACACGGAACATGCATTACTGAAAAGAATATTAAAACGTGAGCCTTTATATGCACGAAGTGGCACTGCTTGCAAATGATGTTCACGCATAAATTCTGATATGTAAGTTCTGAATGGGCCCTGACAACCGCTTTTTTCATCTCCGCCACTTCCTTGGCCAAAACATTTAGTGGCAGTTCTTATCAACCTGCAGGCAACTGGTTCGGCAGTGTTGTAAGTTGGATCAAATGTAGGTATTTTTCCATCAAATATTTTACTTTCCACTTCTTGAATAGATTTTTGGGCCGCCTCAGCATAGTTGACTAAAGCATGCAATCCACAAAAAAATTTATTTAGAACACCTAATTTGTTTTTTTCTTCTTCGGTGAATTCATTATAGTTACCATATGTTAAGGGAAGTATTTCTTTTCTGTAGGTTTCCAGTAATTCATTGAATTTAACTTCAGTTGCTGCCCTGTCAGACATTGTAGATGAAATATGTGTGATTATGTCTTTTGATACAGAATTAGTACATGAAATATCGTCAATGTCCATAAGAATTTCCCTAAAAATTTTCAATGTATCATCTGCACTTTTTGTTTCAATTTCACGTAAACCCAAAACCCACAAATTTCCACTTGAATCTGAAGCTTCATAGCCCATAAATTTACTTCCAAACTTTGATGTCTCATCAGTCATTAAACATGTGTTTTTTTCTTGTGAGAAGACTTCAGCTAATTGTTGATGTGAAAGAAAAAGACGTTGTAAATTCATACTTAAAACTGTTGATTTGGCTGGAACTCTATCAGGCTCTTTATTAACAAGTTTTAATACACTTTTGATGACATCACCAACTTTCGATGCACTTACATTAAGTGTCAAGAGTTCATACACACACTGCTTTAACTGTGGCAAATATCTCTTACTGGTGTCATCAAACAAGTTCACTAGAGTACCATTATCATTTAATATGTCATTCAAATACTGTAAACTTTCGTTAAGTTCGTTTATCTGCCTGTCTTTCTCTTTCAGAGCAGCTTGTAATTGCTTAATTTTTTCCTCTTTGTCACTACAGGAGCCTTTGTTAACTTTTTCTTCCAATTTTTGTACTTTTTTATTAGAATATGTTTCACGTGACTTTTCTGTTGCTAATGACTGTTCTAAATTTAAACGTTGATCTGTTGAAACCTGAAGACCGCGTTTACTTAAATCAGCCTTCGGAAATACAAAGTCACTTATTAATAAAATATTTATTTCATCTGTGGTTTGTTTGCGAGATTGACTTTTGTTGAGTTTTTCAATTTTTTCAGTTAGTTTTTTCACAGAATATTCGAAAGCTTTATCAGTTGGTGGAACATCATTTTGATTAACTTTATTAAACTGTTCTTTTACAAAGTTTACACACTCTTTAAAGCCATGGCTTTTAAAAAAGTCAAACACAGCCTGGTTACTAAATGTAGACATTTTCTCAAGTTTTCAAATTCAATTTTCAATTGCTCATTTTCAAAAAGTCAAAGACAGCCTGGTTACTTAATGTACACATTTTCTCAAGTTTTCAATTTCAATTTTCAATTGTTCATTTTCAGCTTTTACGTTTGTGAGTTCTTGTTTTAGATTCTTATTTTCTGCCATTAAATCATCATATGACTGATCATTACTTGTTTGCGATTGGGTTACTGGGAATTCGTTATAATCACCTCTTTGGCCACGCATGAAAATATAAGCTTCAAACATTCTATCATAACTTTCATGGGATGCATTGGTCTGTGCCGATGATTCACATATGTCGGTGTCAGAATGGATTTCAATTGGAGCGTTACTGTTAGTTTCAGACTGACACGGAGAATCAAAGAGATCAATTTGGGTATTTATTTCATCTTTGGGAGCAGTGTTAGTACTACTACAAGCACTATAAGCTTGTTGTTGGTTAGCAGGAGCCTGAGGAGGATATATCTGTAAGAAGCAGAAAATCAGAGCACTAGGGAACTATGTTTAGTTGGGTTAGTCGCATGCACAAAGTTAAAATAAAATTGTTATGAGACTTGTCCATTTCCCATTTTGATTAAAACAAACTGGGTGAAATAATTTTTAATCACCTATTCTGTTTTGTAACAACACTTTTTTTTTAATGTGTTAAATTTGTATACAAATGGACAAATCTTTTAACAACAGGTAGATGTTAACATTCAGCCACACACAGGTTATATGGAAGGCACAAGCAGGTTATATGGTAACTAGATTACATACACAATGGTTAATATAGAATCTAGACTAAGGTCATGCAACTATGATCTAGTACTCAACTACAAGCTTTAGAGTTACAAGCAATGAAGTATGTTGTATCGATATACAGCTTACAATAAGAAGCTCTTGTTTTACTACCCTTAGTGGCCTTACCTCTGCTAATCTCTGTGAATCTGGCCTGGGAGAACGCCTTTTACGCTGTCTAAACACAGGGCTCCGGCTTGGTGATTCTGATTGCTCATCAATATTCATCTCTAAAACATTGACAGACATCCCTTTTACACATAAAATAAATGTTAATTATCATCCACATAAACTTCAGAACTCAAAATGAGTATTTACTTCAAAATACAATATATATCTTCATATTGTAAGTCTTTTTTATCGTCATCTTTCACTTTGTTTGTTACTTCCGGGCCACGAAATTATGTGACACGGTAAACAAATATGGCGGCTGGCTAGGACATGGAACGTTTCGACGGACTGCGCAAAAATGCGCAAGCTTTGTAACCTGAACCAAGCACATCATCTGATCAATTAAATAATAATTATTCATATGATATATCTTCTGTGATCTTCTATTAGCGTTTAACTGTAAAAGTACCTTCCCGAAAATTTGCCTGGTTTCTACTTCCAATAGGCGCCTGAATTACAACATGTTCTTGAAATTTTTCATATTCTGTAGCAAGGCCAACCATTCCCCTCCAAAACGATACCATAAGGTTAGGAATAAGACGAGAGAAACGCGAGAAAATGGATATTAAAAACACCACATCAAGGAGGTCACATGTCAAATGTTCAACTTCATAAAGAAAAAATGCCAGTTTTTGCTATGTTTCTAGGACAATTACTAAGTCATAAAATCGACTTTTCAGCCGATTTTTTTCACTAAATGCAAGATAAATCATTTATTTAGTAAAAACACTTACGTTTATTAATAAATCCTTTAACAATAATCCTGTTTTGACACAAAGTTTCAACCACATGTTTACATTAGGTCAGAAGGGAAATCCAATATGGCGGCTATCGCTGACCTCACTAATAATATTTAACTGTGTTGAACTACTTACGATAATGTCCAATCAGATTACGTGTTACATAGTACGATTTTCACAGATTGTGAAGCATTTATCGGTAGACGTAGACAGGTGAACACGGAAGATGTAATATTAATGACATAGGCTTAAACTAGCAAACAAATATGACTGCTAAAGAATCAATTTTTCTAAGATGTATTTCGATACATGGCGTCCCTGAAGAAATAGAGACGGATGTTCTTCGACAGGAAATTAACAGTCAATACAACGTTAACATTGTTCGCATTGAAGAGGTTATTGGGGCGGAGGCCAACAGAAAACTAAAACGATGGATCCTGGAACTGGAGGGCGAATTCCGTAAGATTTTATTGTTATGTTGATATATATTTGTTTCTATATATTCCGTCATAGTTTACTGCACCAAATTTTTTAATAATGCTGTAAATTTTGCTTTTACGCAGCGCACTTTCGTTTTCGAAATCGAAAGTAGAGCAAGTAGTAAGTGAATTTTTGCTATTTATTCATTATATTATACTATTTTAAAATAACATTATGTGCTGACGTTATGGAAGATTAACAAAAAAAAACAACATTGAGCATCTAAATCTTAATAAATTTGAATTTACAGGCATTAAAGTCTCGTGATTGTGCATATGTATTTTCAGAAAATACAAACCTATTTTATGAAAATATTTTAAAGAACTGAGTATTTTTAATGAAAAAAGTTATGTTATGACTTGGGTTGGATATGGTTAACAATGAACCGGAAAGATACAGATATTGATATTACGAAACGATACGATATTTTTAACGATAGCGATCTTGATACTTTTCACATTTTAGACAGGGTTGTCATTATTAACCGATTGCCGATCAAATTCATCGTTTAAAAGGTTTATGGCAAAACCAGTCTAATCCGGCCCCAAAAATGCAAAACCGGCCCCACATGTGATTGCATAATGACTAAACCGGCCCCAAGATACAAAAAGATAGTGTTACATTTGGGCCATCCTTAAAATTGTTTGCTTGCGGTAACGCGACCGACTCATGAAATTGGGCCCGACTCACAAGTTTTAACAGGCGTCTGTAGAACAGCAATTTTGTTCTATTCGAAAATGTTAGTTATATACTCATCATATTTTGTTTGTAATTAATTCATAACGTTTTTATATTAACTGAACACTGCATTTTAATGACCTTGCAATAATATTTCCACTATGAACACTGGCATACACTAAGCATTGTGTTTTGTTCTTGTATTTTGTGTTGAGACAATTTAGACCATTTGGTCCATGTCTAAGTGTTGTCTACCATTTGTTCCCACCCAAAAAAAAAAATCAATAAAATACAAATCGACCTACCTACAGACCTTGAAAATTATGTGTCGCGTTGCTGCAAACAAACAATTTTTTCAGGATGGCCTTGGAGTTTTATTTTTTATTAGGTTTTACTATCCTCATACGTAATTCGGGCATTAATTATCAATGACTACATGATTGACAATCTTAATTTTACAATCATATTTATAAATTTCGAATTTTCCATTTTATTGTAGTAATCTGATTTTGCAAAAACGGGTTAAAATTCTTTGTAAAGAAACAATAAGGAACTTAAAATCATTTACAGCAACTCGTCAATTTGAAATAAAAATATATTGTAACCTATTTCGCAAAATAATAACAATACGGCTAAAGTTAACGGATTCTGGGCATGCTTCTTTATGTTATTTATGAATTTAATACAAATCACAAATAAACGGCATTTATACATACTTTTAATGCATTTTAATCAATTTACACAATTTATAGTACTTCCATGCGATTACTACATAACGTAACTCAATTATTTTTTATATCTTAACAATAACAGGTTATGATTGAGGTTTTGTATACCGGTACCTGTCACATATTGATGACATTACCCGGAAATGTGTGAAAAACATTGCATAACATTGCGTAACAGTTTGATAAATCAATTGAAACGAGCACCACCCAAAATGGCACGTTTCTTTTTGTTACACTTAAATTGTGATTATTATAAAATTTGCAAGAAACGTCTTTTTAAATTATGAAATAATATTTTTGGAGTAATTTGTTTTCAAACTTTAAAAATAAGTATTTAAATATGCACTGAATGTCTTCTAAATTAAAATGTTATTTCTTCCCAAATGCACGATTCATTTTTTTTAAATTGATATATACATAACAATTTTTACATTACACTTGTACAGCATTTGAATTCAGCGCTTGCCATAACATATCATCATTATACATTTTTATAATACAAACATTATTATTTCATTTACTTTTTTCAAATTAACGACTCGTATGTTTTCATATACATGTATATACGCTTGAGAAACTGTATTCATATACATGTATATACGCTTGAGAAACTGTATGACCATAATACGACTTATATATTTTTAATACACTTGGAAACACAAAATTTCATCTTATTCTGCATACTACCATAAAACAATAATCAACAAACAACTTCAAACATTGTATTTCAACATATAATTATATACTAAGTAATTTCCACTTTATAAAACACAGCCTTTTTATAGTTGCTCTATAATTAGTTGCTAATTCATGCAATAATTATGCCTCATTTCATGTTAAACCGATACACAATATAACAATTAACCAAACTCCGCTCCAAATATTTTATTTAAACATACAAATACATAAAATAATATCCATTCAATTCTTAGATAAACAATTTGGGGCCGGTTTTGCCTAAATGTGGGGCCGGTTCTGCATTTTTGGGGCCGTTTTAGACTGGGGCCAGTTTTGCCTGCTCCCGTTTAAAATCATGAGATTTTTGTCAGGAACTTTAAAACTTGCGATTGGTAATATCACAAAAGGTCCCCGTATACCCCTGACCAAATATCTTAGATTTAGATAAAAAAACGCTTGTTTAATTTGATAATAACAACCGTGTTAGAGCATTTGAATTGCAAATTGAGCTTTCATTTGTAAGTTTAGTACTAATATGACTCATTGTAGATTAGGTAGGCATAGGATCAGGATTGTGAAAAATGCACCAGTTCATCTTTCTAAATGGTGATTCATTTAGATACAGGCAAGAGAAACTAAACAAAAAAAGATCATGAAAATCCATCACCAACTGACAAAGCTATGGACCTTTCAATCATTGACGTGTATTGTGTTAATTTTTTTTTCAAAAATGGCCAAAATTTGGTTCCAGCCACCAGCATACGTTTAAACACACAAATAATAGTTTTTTTAGCATTTTTACCACAAAACATTAAAACAACATTCTGTGTTTTTAAAGATACGGCAAATAATGTATTTTTATTCAAATGATGTATATAAACTCTTTCTTTTTCAAACTGCCGGACCCCAAATATGTAATATTTTAACACATACAGAGGTATTTTACGTATTTCTCATCTACTGCTACTTTTTTGGTGTTTTTATGTTCATTATATTCAATTTAAACTGAATGGTTAGTTTCATCAATGTATTCAGCACAATTTACAGTAAATAACAAGCAGTCTCTTGTCTCCCTGTCTGGGTCTGTTCATTCAACTTATGAGATTGTGAAAGTTCAGAACAGTAAGTTGTTGCAACAATATAATATTTAATAAACTGAAACAATAAGATCATATAATATGCAGGCATGAATATTACCACATTTTATGTAATTAACTTAATGAAGAATAAAATCATATACAAAGAAAATATAGTATGTTTAAAATATTAATATACAAAGGTGATTATGAATATATTTTTTAACCATCTTAAAAAGACTTCACTACATACATTTATAATTCCTGTAACTTGTTATACAATTAAATATGTTTAATTTACATAATATTTCTAAGTCACCATTTGCATAGTCGTCAAGAAGCTTGTAGGTGTACACATTCTCATCACCATCATAAACGATATTGACACCAGGAACAGTGGAAATGACATAACCTTTTGAACCATTTCTTCTCATCATTTTCCATGAAACAATGTTTCACTTTTTTCCCTGTCAGTAATGGTCCATCTTGAATGTTACATGTACATGCATACTTACATTTAGACATTTATGCAGGAAGTCACACAATCACCAAAATACCAGTCTCCACGAAACTCGGAGATCCTCAGTCAGACATTTGGTCAGACTGACAAGAAAAATCTGTCAGACCTGCTGCACATTTGTCAGACCAAACACAATCAAACACACTTCGGAAATATTTTGATGTTTTTACTGGTTTACATCATTTATTCATATTGCATTTTATTTGCAATTAATTTTTCACATTTTAAATAAACAAATATATATATATATATATATATATATATATATATATATATATATATATGTATGCAATATTTACTACTTTATTCAGTCTCTGATTAATCTTCATAACTTGTTATATTTCACACAGTTAAATTTATAAAATGTGTTTTAATTAAAGTCTAATTAACATATACGTAGATCTATTTCACTTTATACAGTTTATATTTAAAATCCTATTATTATTTTTATATAGAGTCTTGTATATATTTTTACATATTTTATACAATGTAATATTTTAATAGTCCAAAAACAAAATATAGTTTCTAGTGGTTAAAAAAAGGTAAAAGAAATAAATGAAAATTAAATTAAAGCTAGCATCCAAGTTATCTTTACCCAGGGACCTATACAATAGGTCCCTGCTTCACCCCACCCACTCTTTTAATCACAAAACAACAAATACAATGCAAATCTTAATGTTTGTTGATTACCAGTAATGAAACAAGTTGAAAGGACTTTATTCATTAAAAAGAAACTACAATTTGTTTTTGATGAATTGGAATTTATTTACTTTCACTTTCGACAAGTGGGCTGCCAAAGCCCTCGCTAACTTTCAAATGTTGCCTCAGCCAAAGTTGTTGCATATAATTAGTGTACATGGATGATTTGGAATAATACTTGTATTAGTGAACAGTAGCTAGTAGATGTAATTTTTTTAACAAATGAAGATGTACTTTTGACGCGATCGGCATACGCAATTTGCCAAGTTACGCAACTTAATTAACACATATTAATTCTTATAATTTGTGTAATGTTCATTACGCAAATAGAGAATATTAGGTTAGTGTCTTTGTGTACTTGAATTTATCCGACGAGTTGAAGAAAGGTTTACAAGGCGAGGCTTGCTGAGACAAGTCGGATAAATTCAAGTACACAGAGACACTAACCTAATATTCTATTTATCCTACAATATTTTTATTAATTTATTTTATGTTACGCAAACACAATATTAACGTTTAATTATTTGAAACAATACTCAAAAACGCATTAAATTTACTGAATCTAACCTTGCGTTGTAATATGGTATCTGTTCATGATGTTTCTACCACTCGAAATAGTTCTAAACAGTTCAGTGCAAAACGCAGTGTAACAAGATAAAATATCGCCATATGCTTTGATTAAAATTTGATCAACACGCCAAATTGCTACACACTACAGTAGATAAAAGAAGGTTTTATTCAAATGCAATTCCGTGTTTCGATCAAACTGTTCAACAACAAAAGACCAAAATGGCTGGCAATTTTAACTTTCCAAAAGTGTATGCAGGATTTATCTTTGCCGAGATGTTTATTATATACCATTGCTATTATCTTTCAAATCATACACACAACTCGTGTGACTCAATTTTTCCAGAATGACACAGCATAAAATTAAAAATGAAATACACCTCTACTCACCAGAGTTTTTCATTGATAAAAACGTCGTGTAGACTAACTTTACATAGGGTCTAGCTTCCATAATGATAGAGTAGTTAATCCGCACATGGCATAATCGATAAAGGTGCAAACAACATCATCATTCTATTCCTTTTAAAACAGTTGGTGTAAGCGGGTAATTCTTTGTGGATAGACTTTCTTTGATCAATCAACAAAGAAACGGTTTATTCATCAAAGAAATAACCCGTTATGTAAATTTCCTTTCAAAAGTAAACTAATCGAAGACTGCATCCAAATTACAAGATCCAAATCCTTATGTTGGCTACTCTGTTCTCCACACACAACTATCCAGCCAGGTATCGGAATACACTCGACTTATAGAAAATTGAAATGGGATTAATCTCACCGGTTCCATTCGAGCAATATATTCCATGGATACACTTTTTGATATAAATCTTATTATCATAATCCATCCAGAAACACAGAAAAACTAAATATTGTATTCTTATTTCTCTTTTTAAATTCCAACAGTGTGTAAACTTACCACTCAACTGAATGACGTAAAACAAGTGATTGCGTCATTACGCGCGCACATGAATTTTGTCGAGTTATTTTAAACCGAAACTACCTGTATTGGCACGATAGCTAACGGCTATTGATTCTTTTCCTGTACAAATTTGTTACTATTTCATTTATTGTAATGTACTATTTATTGTAAGGTATATAATAAAATGTAATTATTGAATGTTTAGTGTCTTATTTCCACCAATAGATGAACTGTTAAATATCACCCCATTTTGTAACCTTTAAAATTACTTGTTTATGACGTCACTCTCATTCCTGGAAAAAGTAGTCAGTCAAAAGTATATACATGAGGGTGTCAGATAAACCTTGCCTGTCGGATAAAGCAAACGTTTATCTGACAGGTAGCGTTTCCTTCTATAAAATAATTTAGTGGTAGGATAAAAGTAATAATTGCCTTTTTTTAATTTGTAGTAATTAATCTATTAAATACTTTGGAGTTAAAAACATGCACATCACAAAACGCATACCTAACGGGATAGTGTAACAAATCGCTTGCCTCTTTACTGAGGGCGTGATAAACTTTCTATCGACGACCCTCATTTGCATATGGGAAAATTTACGCGTTCTCATTGGCTGACTGGTTTGGCTGTAGTAAAACTGACTCCTGCGTCTAGAATATGGCTGTAGTAAAACTGACTCCTCCTGCGTCTAGAATATATGGATTATTGATATGCTGGTGCAGAAGGGGGGTGTGTTAATTGCCCAGTAGGCGTTCGTTGTCTTTGATAAACATGCGTACACAAACGGAAATGGTTGCATCCTAGAATTAGACACTTAATCTTATGGCGTCCTTACTGTATTGATACGAGGTCATCAGTGTTTTTAAATTGCAATCGAAATACGCATCATGTTATTCCGTTGAATTTAAAAATAGATGTTATAATGATCGTGTGCTGTCTAAATTCCGATTTGATAGAAAATATTTTAGTCTGACATTTTGGGTCGACGAACTTGAAATTTCTTTCGGACCTTGACAAATTTAGTAGGTCAGGTCCGTAGGTCCGACGGAGTTTCGTGAAGACTGAAATACTCGTCTGCTTCTGTTGTCTTGGAAGTAAAGCCTTGGAGAAAAAAAACCCAGTAATTTTATGGAAAAAAATTGATTTGTTTTATCTCAGACTGAGACTTGTTAAACATGTAATGTATTGTTGTTATTTTTTTAACAATAGTCAATATTGAATAATTAATTAATTAAAATTTTCTAAATTCATAAAATCAAACAATATGTCACTTACAATTTGAATTTGTTCGACTTTGACTCTCTTGACTTTGTGCACAAACTATGCATAAGAACAGAAACACAACTTCAGCTACTGGTAGTTCTGACTTTCTGGAAAAAAAAAATGCATGTTATTTTTTATTTACAAATTACATTTCATGTCAATCATAATTAAATTTTAGACAGAGTGACAGTCCAGCTTCAAGGTTTATCGTGATTATTTTAATTAAAACATGTAACGTGAGAAGGTCATTGGACATTACAGAGCTATTGGAGGCTCATTCATACATTGATTAAGACCACTAACGACTCGTGTCTAAAACTATTGAACATTAATTAATAATTTAGACAAAATTAGAATACTGACAGAAACTGTTTTTCTGAATTTCTTCCTTGATTATGATAATGCGCATGTGATATATGTGGGAACAACAATAATATTTGTATAAACAGATATAAACAAAATATTTGATGGTTAGACAGCCCATTATTGCTTAAAATGTACCATTTAATCCATCAAAATGAGAGTTGTTCTGAATGGACTTGTTTCACTGGCTAATAAAAATAGATGCACCGTTAATTTTGGCGTCAACATTCAGTGTTCTGCCGTGGATGCGGCCTTGCGCCATTGGCGCAAAAATTAATTATTTGTCCCCACCAAATTTTCGTAAGCGGGTCCGCGGGCGCACACAATTTACAAGTAAATCATTCGACGTATTTAGTAAAATTTATATCATTGATCGTGACGTCAATTTATAACCAATTTTTTTCATTAGAACACTAATTCATTAACGCTTTATCGGCAGCGCTTGAACAATTCAGATACAGTAGTATCAATCGATAATTGTACACGCTGTCCACATGCTAAGCGTTAAACACGCTTTTCAGCGATAAACTGCTGGACGACAGCCGCATTTCGGCAGAAACATCAAAGACTTTTGAAGTCGAATTACCAACACCGTTGCTATGAGTGTTGCTAACGGCTTACAGTTAGAAGCCCGGCTAATTGATGATGTAACACTGTTACACTTTGTAGTTTTAACAGGTTTCATTATTAACGACTTGTGTTTATAACAGATTTTATTGTTTGTTCAAATTAAAATTAATAATGCAAGGTTATAAGGTATTTAAGAATGCAGTGTAATATTGATCAACAGAATGTTATGAATTAATTAAGAACACAGTATTATGTATTAATCCTTTTTTGAACAGAAAATAAAAAAACAAACATTAATGAAAACAGCTAGTACGTACTTTTCAAAACAAAAATCTGCTTTGGGAATATTCATGAGGTGAACAACTTTTTTGTCTGTGTCCCTACATTTTTGTAATTTGTCCCCACTTTTTAAAGCCAAGAGGGCCCTTGTCCCAAATAGTCCAAATTCACGGCAGAACACTGACATTTTTGTTAACGAAAAACTTAATTAATGCCGATTGCTTTACCATAAATATGTATGTAAGGGTAAGAAAATATTTTTTACAAACGAGAACATGCTAAGTTATAACAAATTAATACCAATAATAGTTGATTTAATCGTCTGTAATCTTACCATGCACCGGACTGTCTGCCAGACACGATCAGTCGAGAAGAAAAGGAAGAGTGCACCGGTGAATTTATTTACAAATTTCAGAAGTGACAATGATGTCAGAAACAGATGCTGTACGATCAGATGGCGGAAATAAATAAGAAAAATGCTGATTATAATTATTTATTAGTCATTGGACATCAATTATATGACCGTTTTTCTAATTTCTCTGCTCAATAGCAATATTTAATTGGTAACTCAAAATTTTATTTACCCATTAAATTCGGTTTAACTATACCGACCACCCCTAAAAAATATTGGTCATGTACATGAACTCTTCTTCTGTCGGGTTCACATATTTTTCTTCTATCAATACATTAATTTCATACAGAAAACTTGTGTAAAACATCCTGACTATTATTAACAACAACTTGCGAGCGATCAAGGGCAACAGTAGCAGTTACCTCCCCTGTTAATCCGATGTCTAGATTAGGGTTGGACACCGTTTTTTGGTATCATTGAAGTACCAAATATCGCTTCATAAAATACCGGTATATACTGTTTCATAATATACCTTTTTTTTTGCAATAATTCTATGGATGCATGTCAGTTTTGACAGTAATATAAATGAAAACTAAGTCAGTATGCAATAGTAGCTCGCCATAGCAGATGGTGTTAGTATAAATTAGGCATTGTTATGACTTACAAAGTGTTGGCTTATATTAAAATATTGTATCACATGGGATTTTGAACATAATTTACATGCCTTTTTACTTTTTACTTATGGCAATATCGCAAAAATACCGATATTTTATGAAACAGTATATTCTGGTATTTTATGAAGCGATATTCTGTACTTCAACGATACCGAAAAACTGTGTCCAACCCTACTTATCACTATTAGTGAGTTTCTGAACATCATTTGTGTTCTTAAGCTATGATATGTCAGGGCTGGCTCTAGACATGACTGTCGTGGGTGAGCACTAGTCTGTTGGGTGGGTGCTCAATGGGAATGAACCAGTCTTAAATCACTCACTCGCTCCCACCCTCACTCCCTCACTCAATGCCCCCCCCCAAACAAAAACCCCCAAACCCCACATATATACTTTATATCCTGATAATTGTTTCATGTTACATGTACCACTATTGCTTGATTGTCCCCTCATGTTAAGTCATTTACTCATAAACGTCGGATAATTGTATCAAACATGAAGTGAAATATGGGTCATTTTTGTGGCTTATATAATGCTCCATTTTGGCGCTGAGGGTTTGATTCTGTCCCATTAGGCACACCAACGTTGAACTTTTCAATATTGTATCCCATCGAAATTTAAACTTTGTTTTGACGTTTAAACTTCATTAATGTACCATCATAGTATTTCCTATGTTATTTTAATGTCACAATTAAGCTTCGATGTACGACTAGTTTCCTTTGTATTTATAGGCACTTTTGGCGGGTTACCTTTTGGTCACCCACTGGCAGCTGGGAGCAGAATTCATGTTAAAATCAGTTCTTACAGACTAGTCAGGCACCAAGTCAAATTTGGAAGAAATAAACATGTCCGTATATCTGTCTGTCATCGGGCTGGATCTGGTCAGATATCTGGGGGGCCCACCAGAAGTCTGGCTGACCTCCCAGTGCCCGATCAGGGGCAATAATCACATCCACATATGCCCGATTTCAAGGTGACTGTGGACAGGGACACTCCTGGTGAATACAAATCTGGCAATATGGCCTCGTCGAACAGACAGCGTAACGTGGTCCAGCTTATATTTAGCTCGTTTTAAGTCGGTGTCTGGTAGCACTGTTCAGATGTCCTGACTGTGAAGCTGCAATAGTGTTCCAGTGTTTGACAGGGTACTAGCTTATTTTTAAAGGCCGAATGATATTTGTATTGCTGCTGTTGTTTGCCAGTCAAACAATCTGCAAACATGTTGCACTGGGTTGTATATAGAGATGATGCTTTGATCCTCTGGTCGGAGTTTAGTCATATAGTATATTGACATTTAAATGAGACTAGAATTTGACCCAGCATCAGGTTGATGTGACACATGTCTGACCAGTGGACATGCGCCGATCAGTAGGCGATGATATTCTGATGCCCAAAGTCAAAACGGATTTTGACTTCCATTAACAATGAAATAGGGACCACCTGACTGCAGGGGCTTATGTCGTGATACCTGGCCCACCTGGTGCCCAAAATTATCTGAATGGTTGAATGCTGAAAGTGCCCAAGTACGCAGTTGTAAAACATCTTAACTTATTTTTTTTTAGGGAATACATGAGCAACTAATTTTGTGTTCATGTTGTGGTTATAACCTTGTCTTAAAATGAGTTTCAGTTCATTTTGTTAGCTTCTAATGTTGAAAACTACCGGTATCACTTTTTGGAAAACGCATGTCTTCTGATAAGATAACAATCATCGGTCTTGAGGATATCTTCATGGGGCTTTAACATCAGTTACCAGGGTGACATCACATATTAATACGATAGATGATGTAAATAAATATTTATCTAAATCTTCTAAATGCTATTGAAATTGTAGAGTTTAAAGATTAAAGGGCCTATTTGAATATGGATGAGGATTTTATAGAAATCTTTTATAGTCTGAAAAACTGTTATTAATGTTCAAACATTCAATCATTATTAGTTAACAATTACATGTACGTTATAAGAAATAGAACATACTAACATTATTTTATTATCTCTAGGTTGAAGATTACACCAATGAAAAACAATACAGCACTACCTCAATACCTATTAAATAAGTCATGTTGTTAATAGACAGTTCAAACCCTTCACATGTTTATACCCCCACCAACGAAGTTTGGGGGTGGGTATATAGGAGTGAGCTTGTCGGTCTGATTGTTTTTGGCTTCCGGATGATAACTCAAGAAAGGCTTGACGTATTCAAATAATTTTTGGTACACATGTGAAACATCAGACATAGAATACAGGTCAAGTTGAATGTAAGTTACAAACCACTAAATGTTGACAGAGTTATGGACCCTTTTCCACTTAAAATTCCCTAAAAACATGGTTTCGGTATGATAACTCAAGAAAGGCTTGACATATTCAAATAATTTATGGTACACATATGTAACATCATAGAATACAGGTCAAATTCAATGTTGGTTACAAACCACTAAATTTTTACAGAGTTATGGCCCCTTTTCGACTTAAAATTCCCTAAAAACATTATTTTCGGATGATAACTCAAGAATGGTTTGACATATTCAAATAATTCTTGGGATACATGTGTAGCATCATAAAATACGGGTCAATTTCGACTTTGGTTACAAACCACTAAATTTTGACAGAGTTATGGCCCTTTATTTGACTTAAGTTCCCTAAAAACATGGTTTCCTGACGTTAACTCAACAATGGCTTGACATATTTAAATAATTATTGGTACACATGGTGTAGCATCATAAAATACAGGTCAAGTTCGACTTCGGTTACAAACCACTAAATTTTGACACAGTTATGGTCCCCCTTTTTGACTTAAGGTAGTCACACACTAAATGAAATCGGGTAATATAGACTCAGTTTGTAACGTATCGTTGTTTTCCGGTATATTTCAGATTACCGTCGGACAACGATAATAGCAAAAAGTTACATTAATAAACATCGTGTATTTTGTAAATAAACCATAAACTAAAACGAAACATTTACTTTTTGGTTAGCAACTGCTATTATTCGACAGAATTAACGTATATTTGATTTGTTATTCATAAATAAAAAATATTGCGTTTTGGCTTCGTGATTATCAAAATAATCATTTACTCTGTCAGTTTATAATCAATGAAATATATTTTATAAACACAAACAGTGAACCACCAAAAAGGCTTGTGAACGTATTTATTGATCAAAGTGAGCGTGTTGATACGTTCTCTATACTGGTGTAATTATTAACGATGTGTCTAGTAGTATACTCTACGGTACACAATCTCTCAAAGTGGAAGCCTTATGAAGGACTGTGGAATTTGTTGTTTTTATTTCTGAAAGCATCTACCATCAAAACAGTGTTATCGTGGACTTGTATCGGTGACAATATTGTGTGGAACGTTTTATTCCTTTGAACGTTACTAGCTTCTTCAGTGCCAGAACAGAGACTGTTGGCTCATGAATAGTGTTGTATAAATGCCAGGCACACCATATATCATAAACTCCATGGAATGAGTTGAATTCAAGAGAAGACTGGCTTGATTTGCACCACATTGCATACAGGTTGTTTAACAATGGTGTTTGTATGTGGAATTCCTTTATTTGTTAAATATATGAACATCAATATTAAGTAAATTAAAACAATTATATGATTATATATTTTATTCAGATCTCATTCAAGACCATTTTCTATTGAAAAATATATCATTTTTTAAATTTATAACGTCTTTTTATTTGTATATATTGCACCGGATTCCAATAATTTGTGTGTTAACTGATTCACATTTGAACAAAATGATCCATAAGTTCACATCAAAAGTCTAATATATGAAGCTATGTTCTCAGTGTATGTAGTTAACAATTATCATGTTTTAGTTACTTGTACTTATACAATATAGACTTAATAATTTGTATTTGCAGCTTCCTGGCTCAGGTTCCCTGATGTTCCATCAATGGCAACATTTATAACCTATTCTAGACAAATCATCATGGACTTTTGAGAAAAACAAAACAGTTCATCAGTTCAAGTTTTCATAATAACACACAGGTCCAGGAAACTATATTGCACGAGAAGAATTTCCAACAACAATCATCAAGATTACAGTGCTTCTTTCCTTGGATTGAACACTTAATTTAATGACAGGGCCCTCAATCTACGATCCCCATTCCCCCACCTGAAAAGTATGTTTTTTTCCCCTAAAAAATGGAAAAATTCCCCCTTGGAGGTCTGCAAAAAAAATACAAAAAAATTATCTGCAAACCTAGTTAAGATGCCAATAATCGTCCGCATCATAAGTATAGCCATTTTGGTCCAGATCTCTACATCGCTAATATTCCACTGACACATGTTATGTGCGATAAACAATAAACTGATCCATTCAACATCAAAGTGAAACAGTTTGACGTCACCAGCTTATATCAACGTCCTTTCACTGCTGTCGCTTTAATTAGCATCCGAATTACACGCTGCCCAAGTGGAGGGTGTACACAGTACCTGTAGGTCATAAATCAATACTGACCTATTTGAAGGACAATAACGTTATCGATAAGTTAAAAGTATTTTTTTGTTTAAGAGGAAATGTTAACTGCACATCGATGGCGATAAAAAAAATTGGTTGGTATGCGCTACAAAACTGTTATTCAAAAGTAAAGATCTCACAGTTCTCTGCACTACAAAGTTTGTATATGGCCACCAATACACCCACGCTTTCCATGTGGATGACGGGACGTTGTACATTTCAGCATAATTTGTGTGCGCTTTTCTAGCCGAACAAAGGCTTTTCATGAAGTACATTTGTATTTTAATTGTAAATTAAATGTGTGTTTATGACGTGTGAACAGTAAAATTTGGATAGGCGTTTCGCATTTCGATTCAGTATATGTGTTGTGATAACTGATTTAAAATTAATTACAATGAACTTTATAATATTTTTATATACAAATAGAATATTTTACATATGGATATAACACGTTATGGATGTTAACAACAATGAAAAGGTGATTTAATTACATTTACTTTTTGAGATAGCGAAAATGCACATGAATGACCTGACAAGTTATATCGCGATTGCGATCCATGGACCCCGCGAATCGTGATATAATGGAGTTGTAGTGTATTTCCATTTTCAGTCTTTTAAATGAATACATTAAATTAATTAATAATTTAAAAAGCGGGACTGCAAATTACTTTTACAAAAAAATATGTGATGCATATTGAATTATATTAGTTTTATATCTCCATTATAAAATTGTGCTGGGCTAGAAAAAAACGTGCGAACTATTTATTAACGACGGCAAAATCACGAAAAACTCGTCGAAATGACGCGTGTATAGCTGCAATGTTACATGTACATGTATAGAAAATTGTATACGGCATTTATTGATTTCACTAAGGCATTCGATTATGTGGTGAGAGAAAATATTTGGTACAAACTCATAAAATTAGGGGTACGAGGAAAAATTTTGAACATAATTCAATCAATGTATAATAATCTTAAATCCAAAATTAAATGGAACAACGAAGTAAGTAATGAATATTTTACATGTATGTTGGGGGTACGACAGGGCGAATCCTTGTCGCCCTTTTTATTTTGTATGTATTTAAATGACATTGAAGAGCATTTTATGTTGAATAAATATGAAGGTGTCGAAATGGGAATGCTGAAACTGTTTTTGCTGTTATATGCTGACGATATTATTATTTTGGCAGAGTCGGAAACTGGACTTCAACATGGTTTGAACTTACTTGATGAATACTGTAATACATGGAAACTTTCTGTTAATATTAATAAAACAAAAATAATGATATTCAAAAAAGGCGGGCAAAATAAACGAACTTTTAAGTTTTTATATCAGGGAAAGGAGGTTGAAATTGTGAACAAATTTACATACCTCGGGATAGTGTTTACTACAGGTGGATCCTTTTCAGCTACATATGAAGCATTAGCAGGTCAGGCCCTTAAGGCAATTTATAAGCTAAAAGCTAATCTCATCCAGTTTCCAGACATTTCAGTTAGTCAATGCTTAGATTTATTTGACAAACTCATTGAACCTATTCTAAATTATGGGGGTGAAGTATGGGGTTTAAATAATAATAAGTGCATAGAAAGAATACATTTACGCTTCTGTAAAAATCTGTTAGGAGTAAGACAACAGACACAAAATAATTTTATATACGGGGAGCTCGGTAGAAGGCCGCTTATTTTTTATCGATATGTTAAAGTTATAAAATATTGGATAAAAATTATACAGTGTGATGATGTTAAATATGTCAAAGACGTTTATAAGATGTTATTAAATGATTTTGAACTATACCCAGAAAAAGGGTCTTGGGTAAAATTGTTAAAAAATGTATTAGATAGCCTAGGCTTTAGTGAAGTATGGTACTTTCAGGGTGTTGGTGATGTTGATGTTTTCATGTCACATGTTAAACAAAGAATTTCAGATATGTACATACAAAATTGGTCTGCAGAGCTTGTAAATACAACTAGAGGTACACATTATAGTTTGTTCGGAAAGTTAGAAATTCAGTCATTTTAAATTTGTTAACATTACGAAGTTCAGAATTGCCTTAACATGTTTTAGAGTTTCAGCTCATCGATTAGAAGTAGAGTCAGGTAGATGGCATAAGCCGAATAGAATACCCTACAACGACAGGAAATGCAAAAACTGTAAAGTACTTGAGGACGAATTCCATTTTTTGTTAATATGTCCGTTATTTATAAATTTACGTAAACAGTATATAGACAAATACTATTGGAAAATTACAAATATTATGAAATATATCGACTTAATGAAATCGACAAATGAAACAACAGTTAGACGGCTCGCAACTTATATTTTTAAGGCCTTCCAATTGAGAACCCAATTATACTACGATTGAGTTTTTCTCCAAAATAAATAAATACATGTATAATTATATGAATTTTTAGTAATGTTTTCTGTCAAAATAATACTTTGTGGATTTATCTTTGAAATATTACAATAACTTAGACATTTTTAGTAATGTTTATTATGTTACGTTTATTCATTGTAAATTAATATTACTTAATAGAAATTATTGTAACGTGTATACAACAATTTAAAGACACTCTGTTTATGTATGTATGTATTTTAATTTAAAATAATTTGCACCTGTAAGCTATTGACAATTGCATTGTAATTATTATTTGTGTGTAGAAAGTGTATCAATGTATACCCATGGGCATAATGCCTAAAGTATGTATAATAAACTATCAAACTAAACTATCATGTATATCGCAGCCTAGTCCAAATTTAAGCGTTATTGGTCGTTTTTACTAAACAACAATTAGACGCGAGTTTGTTCGGGTTTAGTTGGTTTTCAAATCAATTAATCTGTAAAAACTTACATATTAAAATATTCCCCCGGTCAATAAAAATTCCCCTCCAGAGGGCGGTGGGCCCCTTCCCCCAAAACTGATTGAGGGCCCTGAATGATCTGCATTATTGTGCCCAAAGTGACAAAAGTTTTGATGTACACTTTTCAGTATCATCTTTTAGTTATATTAATACTTTATAATTTTTGAAAATGTTGCTTTGACAGCAATGAAATGTTACCATGCTTAAATTTAAGTAAGTTTTTTTCATGGATGATTATATGAACAAAATAAATTATTACATGTTTATTATTTAATATTGGTTAAATATTATTCACATTATTAACTAAACACCATTAACTGAATACATTGTATACAAATGTAAAATATATTTTGTGCAATATTACAACATGCAATTACAACATTTTGTTTTAAATTTTCTAATACACTTTGAGTACATGTAAATATTGAGTTATAAAGCAAATAAGTTAGATGTTTCAGTTTTTAATTTAATCCCAAAATTACATGTAAAGCTCCTAAATATTTATTTCAATTTAAGTAAGAAATTCGAATAAACTAGAGTTTGTGACAATGTTAGTTTTAATATGTCGGATAAATAATATTTTACAAATAATACAAATTCATTGATCAGCATATATTTCCAGACGAGTTAGAAATGGTAAAAGTTTATAGTTTTGCATTGTTTATTTGTATTGACAATAAAATTAATTTTGGAGGGTCACATACACTTGAACACTAGTCCAGAATTCACTTTGAAGTTGAAAACACATTTTATAAAAGTGTTAGAATTTGTTTTTCGAGGGGGTACTTAAAATTTTGCTTATTTGCCAATATATGATAGCTGTTAACATCACAAAGTTGTGTATTTTATGTATAATTATGATAATGTATAGTCTGTTTTAATTGTATATACATGGAAATAAATCTATTTTTAAACTACATAAAAAGATATATGCTAGATCAACAGAAACTAAAACTTTTCAGTTCTTCTTGTGTTTTACCCTTAGTAATTTGTTAACCTCGACAACAGTTGTTACAGGATTAATTTTAAATGATTTTATTCTTTGCAATACAAGCATGTCAGTATGTTTTTATGTAAATACTAGGTTAAAAGATGGTTGGATAATTCATTCAGTTATTGGATTTCATGGGTCCTGTATGTTGGCATTTGTGTCCACTATAGTTTTCTCTGATGACTGTTTTCCGAGTGACTCTAATACTAGTACTTAATTATAGTAACAATGTTTAGTATTTAGTTGTATTAGTTGTCTAAAGTAATAGTTTAAGTCACCAAGCTGTTATTGGAATCAGAATATTAGAATTTATGAAGTTTTGTGACATGTTCAGTTGTGATATGTACTAAAAATAGCATTTGGCACGTTACTGTACTAGGTTTTCAAAACCAACCCCTGTATACTTAAGCTGCAAATATTTCTGCATAAATATGTACATAATTTGAGTGGGCTCAATTCACGTATACCCTTTACCTATGTGATCACAACTGACTAAAGGATGGACACTCATTTTCAAGTTAGTTGAATTTGCCCTTATTTTTGATAGGGGTACGGTACATATTTTAATGTTTTTCTCTATATTGTTTGTATAAATATCACACAGTTGTTATTATTCTGCTTCTAGATGTCCATGTAACTGTTATGAAGTTTAAAATATGCTGAAAATAAAAAACATGAACATCTTTTGTGGCTTTTTCTAATATGACATCATGTCTGCTTGAGACATTTTTTTGTCCAAAGAGGTGGCATTACAAAAATACTAATAACGCTTTTATTACATGGTAAAAAGTCTTTAAATTTTCAAATACAGCGTCGTATTGATTGTAGATTATGATGAAAAAAAAATTAAACACTTTTGTGATCATGACCATTAGTGTATGACTACCTTAAATTCCCGAAGTACATGGACAATAACTCACAAAAGGCTTCACATATTTAACTTATTTTTGGTACATAGGTGTAAAATCATAAAATACAGATTAAGTTTAATTTTGGTTACAAACCACTAAATGTTGACAGAGTTGTGGCTCCTATTGAAATTAAATTTTTTCCAAATACACATTCACAAATTAAAGCATTCTCTCTGTCCATTTCTTTTGGAATGGATGCAATAGTTTTGTGACAAGGCCATTATTGTGGGGGTACATCCGTCACTCATGTGACAATTCTAAGTAAAGGCTTAAAAACCTTGATGTGTTTTTACTTGAACCTATGCAATTTTGAAAAAATCGCTATTTTTAAATTGGAATTTCCAAGAACTTCATTAGATGTTTGATTTGTTTAAACATGATTGCAAAATATAATAAATGACTTTATTTCTTCTTAAAATGAACATGCACATTTATTTTAAAATGGCTTATTGAGAATTTTCAAATTTTTGAACTATTGCACCATATGTACTTGTGTAATGCTGACTGTAGTAGAATGGCACTCTAACTCCTTTGTTTGACAACAGGAGAGTTAGTTGAACAAGGATGATATAGACTGCATAAATTTGTTCTTATTCATATTCAAGATCTTCATTTATTTCTATTTTTCAGATGCCAGACAGCTGAAAAACAAATCTTTAGAGTTGCAAACCGATGAGCACAGTGGCACAGTTGATTTCAAGGAACCAACAGAATGCGAGGTGCCTTCAAGCTGGACCATGCCACAAGTTCCGGTCTGTAACTCAGTCTTGGTTTAAATTTAGAATTGTGGTAAAATATGTATGGAGGAAGTTATTTTCTTAAAAATAAATTACATTACGATACATTTTTGAAAACATTTTGTAAATTACTGTGTTTAATCATTAATGTATGTTTTTGGACACTATTTTCTACGACACCCTGAAAAACTATCGAAATAATTTTATTTTTTTTCCCTATGTTTTTGGACACTTTCTGGAAAGTAATTAAGTTGTGATCTGCTTTTGACAGATAACTATTGGCAGTTCACATGCATTAGCATTACATGTTACACAGCGAGTATGTTATAAATTATCCCCTGTTAGCTACCGTATTAATGGCATAACAAGCACAGGCCTTATTTGTAATTTTAGGACAGCTTTGAAAACAAAATTGTGACTTAATATTTTGACACTGAACAAAAATCTAATGAAGTGTCCAAATATCTAGATTTATACAGCCCTAAAGCTGATTAAGTAATTAGAGTGAAGGAAATCATGCTAATTTTTAATTTTATTGCAATGTAAATAATTTTGTGTATGGTACTTTTATGGTACATTCTGTTTCAAGAAGCCTCTTCTAAACCTAAGTCCAATGTAAGCGGAAGTGTTGTCCTGGATAAGCCTGCGCTGGCAAATCCGGGATGACACTTTACGCACATGCATTAAGCCCAGTTTTCCTACGATACGCTTCATATATATTTTTCATTTATATAAAGAATTGAAGGTTACCTGGAACCTTTCCACTCGGATTTGCAGACAATTGTGTTGATGTGGTTTCCTTTCCAAATATGTATTATGATATCCCATTCAGTTCTGCTTGTTTTTTGCTGACGTTTATGGCTGTTTGTATGAACTGCGAACCGCATACCATATTTGTCACACATTGGAAACACACTATCACTGGAAATTGAAGTGTTTTCCCTAATTGAATAATTGTTCACAATATATGATCATTACTCTCTGTTTTAATTTTGGATTTGAGACTGTTCTATAATCAGATATGTCTAACGTTATCTGTTGATGTCACTTTGAATTCCCTGGAACTTCCAGATATCAAAGTTTAGCTGTAATTAAGGCACAAGTTTTCCTGTGAAAAATATTATGTTAATTAAGTAGATTATATCTGTATTTTTATGCCCCCACTTTCAGTATAACTACTAGAGTGTTGAAACTTTATAGATATATTTATCAGCATGTGAACTTGTGCACCTGGTTATAGTAACTGCATAGGGTTTTGTGACAACCAGCAGAATGTGGGGGAATCCGTGTCCTTTGGACACATGTCTTGTTTATTGTGTTAAATTTAAGTTTACATGTACCCTAGACATATTTGAGCCAAATAGTTGGTGCTGTTACAGAAACCCCCCAAACCCACCGGACGTCATCAGTTTGACAGACAAAGCCGTGTGGCTATGGTGGGAGCCCAGTCTGGTTACTACTACAACCTTCCCGGGGCTGGAGGTTACAACCCATCATTTATGTCAGCTCAATATCCAGTTGAGTCTACATCTTCAAGTGACAGGCATGTTGTTGATCAGACTGGAAGTCCAAGGGAAGCACAGATAGGCCCAGTTGAAGGAGGAGATCAAGGACATCAGCAAACTGGTCAAGGTCAGGAGCAGATGAGTCCACAACATGTACACATGGGCCAAATACATGGACAGTTTAGTCAAGGTCAAGAATGGATGATTCCAGGTCATGTACAGATGGGTCAAGGTCAGGAACAGATGGGTCATTGGGAAGGACAGATGGGTCAAGGTCATGGGCAGATGGGTCAAGGTTATGGGCAGATGGGTCCAGGTCATGGTCAGATCGGTCAACGTCATGGGCTGATTAGTCAAGGACAGGTACAGGGTGGTCAGGCACATGGACTGATGGGGCCTTATGGTCCACACCAATCCATGATTTATCGTGATCCGTCTAGTGGACAATACTGTTTTTTCAATGGATTTACATTGGTACCTGTAACTGAGGAGTACATCCGACAAATGCAGTCATTTTATGAGAAGCCACCACCACAGCAACAACAGCAACAGCAACAACCTGGACATGAGCAGACAGTTCCAGAATTTATTGCTGGGAATGAAGGACATCCTCAAGAATCTTTCAAGCCAGGTATTTTTGTTATCATTTATATATTTGTGTTTAATTATCTAAATAAAACGTAATTATTACAGTAATCTTACGAGTATAATACGCACTTTTTTACCCAAATATTTTTATCAGAAGTAGGAGGTGCATATTATACTTGAATGTTAAGTTTACCTGAAAATTTCTATCCAAATATTTGCTTGGTTAACCCTTCCCCCATAGATATGTATACAGCCAACAGTATCAATTACTGGATACATGGTCTTTTCCCGTCTCTATCCAATTCCCGATAATCCCGTATATTCATGACTTTCATTTTTAAAAGCAAATTCTGGCAAATATTGACGTAAATGTGTTTATGAATTACGTAAACACAAACGTTGGCCATTTTTCTGAAGCATTGAGTGCATTTTGGGATATGTTTCTATTTAAAGATATGCTGTAATTGACGTCCAATTGGGATGGGGGTATTCCCATTGAACATGCATACATCACATACTGCAATGTGCGCACATCGGGTAAAGGTCATATTTTTAGCTCACCTGAGCAAGCGTGCTCATGGTGAGCTTTTGTGATCGCCAATTGTCCGTCGTTAGTCGTGCGTCATTCGTCGTCAACATTTACCTTTTGAACATTCTAGAGGCCACATTTATTGGCCAATCTTCATGAAACTTAGTCAGAACATTTGTCCCAATGATATCTTGGCCGAGTTTGAAACTGGGCCATGTGGGGTCAAAAACTAGGTCACTAGGTCAAATTAAATAAAAAGCTTGTGAACACTCTAGAAGTCACATTTTTTGCCCAATCAACATGAAACTTGCTCAGAACATTTGTTCTAATGATATCTTGGCCGAGTTCGAAAATGGTTCCGATCCATTGAAAAAACATGGCTGCCAGGGGGCGGGGCAGTTTTCCTTATATGGCTATAGAAAAAGCTTGTAAACACTAGAAGTCACAATTTTTGCCCAATCAACATAAAACTTACTCAGAACCTTTGTTCTTATGATATCTCGGCAGAGTTCGAAAATGTTTCCGCTCCACTGAAAAACATGGCCGCCAGAGGGCGGGGCAGTTTTCCTTATATGGCTTTAGGAAAAGCTTCTGAACACACTAGAAGTCGCATTTTTTGCCCAATCAACATGAAACTTGCTTAGAACCTTTGTTCTAATGATATCTCGGCCGAGTTCGAAAATTGTTCCGGTCCGTTGAAAAACATGGCCGCCAGGGGGGGGGGGGCGGGTCAGTTTTTTCCTTATATGGCTATAGGAAAAGCATGTGAACTCTCTAGAAGTCACATTTTTTGCCCAATCAGCATGAAACTTGCTCAGAACCTTTGTTCTGATGATATCTCGACTGAGTTCACAAATGGTTCTGGTCAGGTGAAAAACATGGCCGCCAAGGGGGGAGGGTAGTAGGAAAAGCTTGTGAACACTTTAGAAGTCACATTTTTTTACCAATGTTCATGAAACTTAGTTCAGAATATTTGTCCCAATGATATGTCGGCTGAGTTCCAATCTGGGTCATGTCGGGTAAAAAACTAGGTCAATAGGTCAAATTGAAGAAAAAGCTTGTTAACACTTTAGAAGTCACATTTTGTGCCCAATCTTCATGAAACTGGGTCAGAGTATTTGTCTTATTGATAAATCGGCCGAGTTCGAATCTGGGTCATGCGGGGTGAAAACCTAGGTCACTAGGTCAAATTGAAGAAAAAGCTTGTTAACACTCTAGAAAACACATTTTTTGCCCAATCTTCATGAAATATGGTCAGAACATTTGTCTTAATGGTATCTCGGCCGAGTTCGAATCTGGGTCATGTGGGTTGAAAAACTAGGTCACTAGGTCAAATTGAAGAAAAAGCTTGTTAACACTCTAGAAGTCATATTGTTTGCCCAATCTTCATGAAACTTGGTCAGAACATTTGTCCCAATAATATCTCGGTCAAGTTCAAATCTTGGTCATGTTGGGTCAAAAACTAGGTCACTAGGTCAAATTGAAGAAAAAGCTTGTTAACACGCTAGAAGTCACATTTTTTGCCCAATCTTCGTGAAACTTGGTCAGAACATTTGTCTTAATGGTATATTGGCTGAATTTGAATCTGGGTCATGTGGGGTCAAAAACTAGGTCACTAGGTCAAATTGAAGAAAAAGCTTGTTAACACTCTAGAAGTTACATTATTTGCCCAATCGTCATGAAACTTGGTCAGAACACTTGTCCCAATGGTATCTCGGCCGAGTTTGAATCTGGGTCATGTATTATCATAAACTAGGTCACTAGGTCAAATTGAAGAAAAAGCTTCAATTTCAATATGTACTTCAAAATTTTGAATGTCTGTTGTCACTTAAGTTTTTCAAACCATGATGATTAGACCGCCTTTCCATCAGTCTGTATCAGTATATCCATATCCGTATAAAAATCTAACACATGGAAAATTGTTTGACTAATGAAACTCAGGTAAGCGACCCAGGGCCATTTGGCCCTCTTGTTAAAATAGCGACCAATCTAGTACTGTATTTAAATTTAGATGGAAAGTCGTGTACAAACCATTTTCTGCAAATAGGGTGAACGTTATTTTCTGTGTAAATAAACATGCTGCATTCTTCTGTATTTAATTGGTCTGATTTACTTATTTCGATTTGTCTATTTTTTTATGATTCTCACTTGCATTTTAGCAGAAGTTATTAGAATAAATCTGGCTTTTTTCCTGTTTTCATAAAATCACGATTAACGTGATGTCTAAGGCCAACGGTCTTATATAAGAATTTAAGCCATAGACCTTCTCTGGACCATAAATTTGTCCAGCAGGGAAGGATTTTCAAAGAAAGTGGCCAAAGTGATAAGCATTATGTGGGGGTGAGTGGAGTGCAAGAACCAGGTGCCTTGGTCCAAGGACAAGGTCACACTTAAAGGTCAAAGGTCATGTATATGTATAAATGTTAAGATTCTTGTCCAGGCAATAACTTTGTTTAGCATTGAAGGATTTTCAAATAACTTAGTGGAAGTGATAAGTTATAAGACGGAATGTCATGCGCAAGAACTAAGTCCAAAGTCAAGGTCACACTTAAAGGTCAAACGTCAAATATAAGAATTAATACCATGGATTCTGTCCGGAGCATAATTTTGTCCGGCATGGAAGAATTTTCCAATTACTTGACAGAAGTGATAAGCATTATGAGACGGCATGTGACGTGCAACGACCCGGTCCTTTGGACCAAGGACAAGGTCAGACTTAAAGGTCAAAGGTCAAATATAGGAGTTTAAGCTATTGTCTTTGACCGAAGTATAACTTTGTCTTAAATGGAAGAATTTTCATATTACTTGGCAGAAGTGATAAGCATTATAAGACGGCATGTAGTGTGCAAGAATCAGGTCTGTAGGTGAAAGGTCCAGGTCAAATAATTATCCAGAGCATAAAATTGTCATGCATACAGGGATTTTCCGATAAATTGGCAGACATGGTCACCATCAGTTGGTGTGTCACATGCAAGAACCTGACTAGTGAAGTTAGTGAATTACTTGCCTTTATTGATGACTGTGCAAAACATAATTCACAAATGATAAAAGGCTTTTTGTTGATTCTTCACAGAATGATTTAAAATAGAAAGAGTAAGTGAAGCATACAACAACCATAACTCATTATTGCCCAAAATTTTTAATTACTACACTTTATTGATTTTTTTGGTCAGGACTAAAGCTTTTGATTGGAAATTTATTATACCTTGACTTACTTGACAGAATAAGAGAGAGTTAGCAGAAAGTACAATATAAATGGACAATTCTGCGTTTGCAAAATAATTTGTATGCATATAGACCAAGCGGGGCCATGTAGAACAGGCTTCATAGGTGGGGGCATCAGTGTCTGTGGACACGTTTCTAGTTCCACTATAAAATATTTATATATAAATAATTAATTTGTAGAGGCAGAAATGACTTTTGGCCCTTTGCCTGTGTCTAAACATGTGTTGCGGGTGCATCCGTGTCTGTGACAAATCTAGTTAGTGCTCAGTGAGCTATTAGTATAGGGGGGCTTTCCTGCATCGTCCGGCGTCCGTAGTGTGTCAACAATTGGGCACACGGACCAATAGAGATTTCACTTTTCATTCAATCTTGACCAAACATTCACAGTTTGTTAATGACTATACAATTTCTGCAAAGTTTGATAATGGGCCAGATCGGACTTGGAACACTAGTTATTGCCCCTTTTTCATGAGAAAAACTGTAAAATGGACTTTGTGCAACATTCAGAATTTGTTTTTCATCTGATGTTGACCAAACTTGCAAAGTTGTGTATGAGCATAAGATTTCAAAATTATCAAAAAATGGCCCTTGTTTGTCAGAAAAAATGCAAAAAAAGAACAATGTGGAGGATAGATACTTCATTTTTTGTCTAATCTTGACCAGACATGCACTGTTTGTGGATGGCTATTAGGTCTCAGTTGAAGTCGAATATGGGCCAGATCTGACTTGAAAGACCAGAGTTATTGTCCCTTGTTTGTGAAAAAATCCGTAATTCGTCAACAATTGGCTTTCAGTCCCCATAGTAGTAATGGGCTGATTAATCATTTAGTCAAATAATGATAGCAAATAGAGACATGACGTGACGATGACATGGGAAAAATTAATCAACTAAAATTATACATGACTCTTGTACAACTTTTGGCCAAAACGGTGTGAATAAGTAAAAAAACAAAATAGTGTTTTGTAGTTCTAAACTGTTAATATTATCAATAAAATACATTGTACATCCAATGCAATATACAGTGCTATAGAACATTCCTTGATAGGGTGTCCACTGAAGCATTTTCATAATTTTATATGCATTTTAGCACAGATTGGTAAATATTTATTATAGATCTTTTATGTAATATACAGTGTACAAGTAAATTCTTGCCTGTGGTTTTAAAATTATTAGAATGTATTCTACTTGTACATACTTGTACTTCCTTACAAAAAAGACTTACTAAATTTAGTTTCAAGACATTATGCCTTTTATGTTACATGTATAACCGACAAATCACTACAATGTCAAGGGGTGGAAGTTCTTTTACACCGTTGTGTCTACACCGGTCTGATATAGACGTGTGACATCATCCTCTGTGTATAGAATGCTTTTACACTACATTTTCTTTATTAAGTGCCTTTATAGATATTTGTTAATTATTAAAAAAAGATTAACTTTTGTAGGTAAATTAAGTCAAGCAGTTAAAATTCCAATATTTGTTGTTTGTTTTATCAACATCAAATTTGCAAATACAAACCAGTTTTGTTTAAACTTAATCCAAGTTTAACATAAATGGACAAACAGTTTAATTGGTAAAAAAAGATTGGATGAACTATTTCTACTGAACAATAAAAATCCACATATTTAGTCATGATTATTTGATTCCCATCATTACCCTATAGATTATTAACTTTTCACACAATGTTGACTAAACTTGTACAGTTGTGTATAACCATAAGATCTAATCTAGTTGCAAAAATGGGCCTGAATGAACTAGGAACATTAGAGTTATTTTCCCTTTTTAGCTCGACTTTTCGAAGAAAAGACGAGCTGTTCTAATCGCCCCGGCATCGGCGTTGGCATTGGCGTCTGAGCTAGGTTAAAGTTTTTTGGTAAGCTAATTTCTCAGGAATGGCTTGAGGGATTTAAATCAAACTTAAAACATTTATTCCCCACATTAAAATGAACCTATAGGCCAAGTTTGGTAACTATAGTTTGAAATTTGTCAAAATTATTGGCCTTTTGCACTTATAAATTTTACATAGAAGCATATGAACAGGTTAAAGTTTTTCGGTAAGCTTGTTTCTCTGGAATGGCTTGAGGGATTTCATTCAAACTTTTAACACTTATTCCCTACATTTAATTGACATCATAGGCCAATGTTGATAACTCTAGTTTGAAATTTGTCAAAATTATGGAGATTTTTACAGTTGAAAATGTTGAAGTGGGTATAATGGCGGCGTCAACTTTTGATTTCCACTCTCTAATTTGAGAAACAATCTTCATACATAAATACTATAAAGCAACACTTTACTCAGGATTGCATTTGTGGTGGGTTGGGTGGGGTCAAGATTAAGGTCACTGTTACTAAAAATAGAAAAAAATCTTCTGCTTTATAACTTGAGAACAAATTGAAATATTTTAATAAAATTCAATTAATAGATACTGTATAACGGGATATTGCATGAGATTGCATATGGGGTTAGTTGGGTCAAGGTCAAGGCAGGGCTCAAATTAAGGACTCGCAAAATGCAAGTAAAAAATCAGTTTTGCAAGTAATTTTTTCTGCTGCTCGCAAAAAAATGCAAGTGAAAAATATTTCAACAATAAGAATCTTCATACACATCGTAACCCGACTTTTACACAATTCTCGCACCTTTTGCGAAAGGAGATAACTATGAAGGGAGCAGACAAAAACAGTCCCAAGTTATACTGGTCAGATGATAAACCAGTGTTCATTCTGGGCCGAGTTGCAGGTGGGCCAATGGCCCATCAGCCACACAATCAGTGCGCCATATAAGGATTTTCTTGGGGGGGGGGAGGGTGCAACATACTATATAATATTTTTCATGTTACTTTTATTATGTTTTTATTTTAATTGTCAAAAACATTAAAATACTCTTATCATTGCACGATAACCACAAACATTTCTCTAACAAACCTTTCAACAATTTGTGGCCATCAACCTTTGTGGAAGATTTATCTGTTTGTTCTCCCAAACTTTCAGACGAAGTATGGCACTATGGGTACGGCCAGATCAACGGATGTTTTCTCGCCCTCATTTTCCACAGTGTTCTCATTTTGCCTAGGAATTTTGGCGGAAAATTCAAAAGATTTTGTCCCTCAATGCTCTCTTTATCTGCTTTTTGCTTCGACATCGTTTTTTTATTAAAATCAACTTAAACCGCATGTAAATTTCAGACAGCACTGTTAGCAATTTGTGATGATGTAAGCGAGGTCAAATGCCGCGTGACCTTTATCGGCCAATAAAATCACTAGTTATAAAACAGTGCGCGCGCGGTAGCCTAGCAATGGTTAATTTCCACTAACAATCCGGCTCTGCGATGTTTACAATTCTTAATACGATTTTTGAATATTTTCCTGCGAAAACAAAAGATCGCCTCCAAATGGAATTTTCGATGTGCCCAAATGGCCCACTGACATTATTTTTGTTGCGCCCGTTTATTATTTTTTTGCGGGAATCCTGCAAAGGCGCAGCCCAGAATGAACACTGATAAACTGTCCCCAAAAAACCAACAGGACACACATTTAGGTAAAACCAGTAACAACAGCATCAAAGCAAAAAAGTTTTCTTAATAATTTGATTTGTGTGTGTGTATTATTATGTTAAATTTTAATTTTAAGTTTAACATCTGGACAAAAGGTAATAGTTGTTTATTGTATTAACGTTTTCTATGAAATATTTTTAGTCGTCAACACTTATTTCAACACTGGCACGAGTATATGGTGAACACAGTTATAAAACTCACAACCTGAACCAACAACTCTTTTGAATCTATTAATTTTTTAATTTTGGGTCGTCGTCTGGTTTATCAATGATATGGGCTGTATATGACCTGGTCCGTAATAGAATTGGACCGTCCTGACTCTACACTGCAGAGATTGGTACATATTTCAACAGGCAAGTTTATGACAATGTTAAGCTAAAAAAACGCAACAGTCTTTCCTTAGGTGAAATGTGCAGCTCAAGTTTAAACAAAAATGTTGATTTTGTTTTTGCATGCCTCTAAAGTGAATACTACACATTTTAGAAAAATAAGGGTATTTTGTTGATTTTTGCCAGTTTAAATATAAGTCACTTGCAAAAATTTGTTAGCGCAACGTGCTTTTCTGATCGCTTTTTTCCGCTGTCCATCGTGCGTCGTTCATCGTTAACATTTACCATATGAACACAGTATAGACCACATTTATTGCTCGATCTTTATGAAACTTACCCAGAACATTTGTTATGATATCTCTGGGTCATGTGTGGTCAAATATTATTTCATTAGGTCAAATTGAAGAAAAAGCTGTGAACAAAATCAACATGAAACTTGCACGGAACATTTGTTCGTATGATATCTTGGTCGAGTTCAAAAATGGTTCTGGTCCGTTGAAAAACATGACCACCGGGGTTCGGGGCAGTTTTCCTTATATGGCTATATTTAAAACTGTAACCACTGGCTGTATTTTGAAATAATTTCATAGAAATCTTTCTAGGCTGACCATCTACCTAATTCTTTCAAATCGTTGTGAATCGTTAATAAACATGGCCATCCAGGGGGCAGGGCAGTTTTTCTTGTATGGCTATATAGAAAATTTGAAGATCTTGTCGGAAATCACTTGCTGGATTTCAAATTAATTTCACAGAAATGGTCCTTGGGTGACACTACCAATTTTTTTCAAATCATTTAGATTTGTTAAAAAACAGGGCCGCCAAGGGCCGGGGAGTTTTCTTTAAATTTCTATATAGAAAACTTTTTATTTTTTTTTGCCCTCACTATCTGTGATGGGGGGGCATATAGTGTTTACCCTGTCTGTGGGTAAGTACGTATGTACATGTGTATGTATGGACAGTAACTTTGTCCAGCATTGGATGATTTTCAAATAGTAAAGCATAATGAGACTGTGTGTCGCGTAAGAACCAGGTCCCTAGGTTCAAGGTCAAGGTCACACTTAAAGGTCAAATATAAGAATTTAAGCCATAGACCCTGTCCGGAGCATAATTTTGTCCAGCATGGAAGGAATTTCGAATAACTGTGATAAGCATTACAAGGCGGTGTGTCGATTGCAAGAACCAGGTGCCTTGGTCCAAGGTCAAGGTCACACTCGAATGTCAAAGGTCAAGTATATGTATAAATGTTAAGATTTATAAAGATTTTTTGTCGGGACTAAAACTATTGATTAGACATTTGTGATACCACAACTTACTGAACAGAAAATGAGAATATATTAGACAAAAGTACAATATATAAGAACACTTCTCCTTTTGCAAAATTATTTGTATGCATATAGACAAAGCGGGGCCATGTAGAAAATGGCTGCATAGGTGGGGCATCCGTGTCTGGATTTCAAACATATTTCCCAGAAATGGTCCTTGGGTAACACTCTACTAAATTCCACCTTTTGTCTGTTGTACGTTGTTCGTTGTAAAAAAGAACACCTTGTGAACACTCTATGGACCACATTTATTGCCCACTGTTTGCCCAGAACATTTGTTCCAATGATATCTCGGACAAGTTCCAAACTGGGTCGTGTGGTGGCAATAACTAGGTCACTCATAATGGCAAATTTGAGGAAAAAGCTTGTGAACACTCTAGTCGGCACATTTTTGAACAATCAACGTGAAACTTGCTCAGAACATTAGTTGCAATGATATTTCGGACAAGTTCGAAACTGGGTAATTTGGTGTCAAAATCTAAGTCACTAGGGCAAATTGATAAAAAAGCTTGTGAACAGTCTGGACGCAATACGGAACTTGCTTAATCTCTCAGGTGTGCTACCTATGGCCTTTGGCCCTCTCGTTAATGAGACAACTTGCAAAAAATGGACTTAGTGCATTAATAGAAACTTCATCTATCATCTGATCTTGATCAAACTTGGACAGATTGTGTATGCCGGTAAGATCGCAGAATAAACCAAATAATTGCCTAGATTGGGGTACACACAACAGAGTTATTGGGCCTTGTTTAGGATAGAGACTTCATTTTTCACTAGGGATGGCAACACTTTGTATTTCAGTAACCAGTTAATTGATTTTGGTATTTGAGCTGTTAACTGGTAAGCTAACTATCATTAATACGACCTAAACATGCAATTAAAATGCAAGTTCATCCAGTATGATGGTCTGTTTGATTGACTAGTCTTAATTGACAGGACTGGTGTCTTTTTTTGCTGTCACTTGCGACTGTTTTAATTATTGTTATGTAAAAATGAGAACCAAACACCGTAAAGGTATGCAATTCAGCTGGATGTTTGAACCTATGTGATTGCAGAGATTGGGTGAACCGCTATGTAATGTGAGTGTGATTGGGCATGGTAAACATACATTGCTTGTTGTTGCTCTTGACCCCAAAAGTTTCGACCGTAAATGCATCTGTATTACACCTGTTGATTGCCAGGTGAATAACAGAAGTGGGCTGGACAGGCATCTGTATAGCGCCTGTTGAGTGCCAGGTTAACTGCAGAAGTAGGCTGGACAGGCATCTGTATTGCATCTGTCGATTGCCAGGTCAATAGCAGTACAATATCTGATGTGGGTCATGTTGCAGACAATGAAATTCATCATTGCCAGTACTCAGCTGAGCGCTTTTGGCCATCACAGTCTTCGACATTAAGCGGTGGACCGTGGACTGAGTCCACCAAATTTTCGCTCGGTCCAGCAAAAGTTGCAAGTAAACTGGACGGGCGGTCCAGTAAAGAAATTTCCCTTGATAATTTTGATACCAGAAATCCCTAAAAATGTTCAGCCAATAATTTTCGGTAAAGCAAAAATCGGCTTATTTGGATGCAAACTTTTACGAAAAGACGCCATAAAATTCAGTGTCAGATTTGCAACCATTTCTGCTTGCATACGCGCGTTTTTCTAAAAACAAAGAACGCCTACTCGGCAATAAACGCACTCTCCTTCTGCATCAGTGTGTCAATTATCGATAAAATCTGTAAGCAGGAGGAGCTAGATTTACTACAGTCACCCAGTCAGCCAATGAGAACGCATTAAATTTCCAATATGTAGTTGAGTGTAGTCGATAGATGTTTATCACGCCCTCATTGTTGGTAAAGGTGAAGAAATGTGTAACACATTTTCGTGCATGTTGTTACCTGCGTGTTTGTAACACCCACATAATAAATAAAATACTACATACTAAAAGAAGTCAGTATATTATTGTTTGCAAAATGTTTACTTAAAATACGAAATGAGATGTTGACAAATTGTGTTTGCCGATCGCATAGAATTTTAGTGTGTAATGTCAAACGTACGTTTTCATTTGATTTAAAAGAAACTATTGCTATGACTACGTGTGTTTTCTAATAAACAAGCTGTACAAAAGTATAACTATACACTGATGACACCTAAAAACTTATGCTGCCACATTTTCACGAAAGTTAGCGAAAGTTAAGTCAGTGAAAGTAAAAATAATTTATTACTCAACAATGGAATTTTTTAAAATAAGTTTTGGACACAAAGCATTTATTGTTAAAGCAGTGGGTGGGGAGGGGTGCATCGGTAACAATTACTAGGACCCCAACTCTTTAGGAGTAGGGAGTCCATGTTCTGCAATCCTAGCGAGCGGAGCAGTTTTCATTTGATCTGTGCATTCGAGTAAATTTCGGCCCAGGTACCAGCTCGGCCATTTGGGCCAGTACTGAACTCAAATAGGCTAAAACGAAATATACACCTGGTATTTGATTTAACTGGCAATCTTGTATTAATATTTGTCCATATTTTATTTGAGAGTGAATGTAATAAATACATTATTCATGTTAGAATAAAAGTCTGAAAACCATAATTGCTTTCATTTTATTTTTTTAATAAAATCATTGATATATATATACATAAGGAGTGAATGAAAATCTACAAACAAATTGTGGTCCACTAAATTGTTGTACGGTCCAGTTGATTAAGCTGGTTTGGTGGACCGACGGTCCACTGCTTTTAAAACTTATTCGTGAAGACTGCCATCATGGCCCTCTTGTTTTTTGTTGGGACTGTAGATTTAAAATATTGTTGGAATATGTTTGATATTTCAACTGACTTGTCAGTATTAGAGAAGATATTAGCAGAAAGTATGATTGACAAGAACAATTCTCCTTTTGCAGCATAATGTTTTTGTGTACTGTTCTGTTTTTGTTAGTAACTGATGAGCTTAAAGATGAAGATGACCGACTGAATGTGGATACAGTAGAAGAAAACACAGTTCCCAAAGTGCTGAAAACCCAAGTAAAGATTACACATTTGCCAAGCAGTGTGAATGAGGATTATGTACTGATGACTTTGGAAAGTAAAAAGATGGGCTCGTTGTCTGTAGAAACAGTTGTTATTCAAAGGGAGACAAACTGTGCAGAAGTACAGATGAAAAATCCTGAAGGTAACAAATGCTGCCACTTAAAGACCTCTTCATAGTATTAACATGGAAATGTATTCAAATAAATTACATCGAAGATGGTGGGGTATATTACTAATGTCGGTCAGTCTGTCTGTCAATGGGTCGGTCGGTAGACCACTGTAATTTCTGCTCTCTTAAGTTGAACAGTTTTCATCTGATTACCAGTCAAATCAGCCTGGGCATTGTGGAGTTGCCCTTGAATTATCTGAAATGGCCCTCTTAGCGGTTTCTGCTCTGTATGTCCAACAATGTTCATCCAATTTTCACCAAACTTCATGAACATGTTTGTGGGCATAATATCTTCGCCAAGTTTAATAATAAGCCAATTCGCCCCAGGAATTGCGGAGTTGTGGCCCTTGAATGACCTAAAATTGGCCTTTTTAGCAGTTTCCGTTCTCTAAGTCCAACAGTTGATAGATGATCCTCACCAAACTTGGTGAAAATTTTGTGGACTTATTATCTAGTTTAAGTTTGGTAATCAACCAAATCGTCTCAGTAACTGTAGAGTTCTGGCCATGGATTATCTTAAATTAGCCATTTTAGCTATTTTAACCTAGAGGTGGCATAACTGTTTTACAAACAGCTCTTGTTCTTTTAGAACTTATTCTGAAATGTGTATTTATTTATGCATATATGCAAAAACAATGTTGTGATGTCACATTTCAAATGATCATCTTGATATGAACTGTACTAGTTTAGCATGTTGTATGTATTAGACTGTAGCTAGAGCTTTAACAGTTTACTGTCATGGTATGTGAACGAATAACCTAATGTAAGGAGAGCTTGGTAACATCACTTTAATTTTATTCCTTGCAAAGTTTTTTTATCCCATAGTACATTGACAAAAAGTACATTGACAAAATGAACTTCATTTGAATAAACTTAGTTTTAACACTGGAATAAAGCAAATATGTGGCGTGTCGTTGGAAAACTGGACTTAAAGCATGTGCGTAAAGCGTCGTCCCGGATCAGCCTGTGCAGTCTGCACAGGCTAATCCGGGATGGCACTTTCCGCTTTTATGGTATTTTCTGTTTCAAGAAAGTCTCTTCTAAACATAAATCCACTGTAGGCGGAAAGTGCCGTCCTGGCTTAGCCTGTACGGACTGCACAGGCTAATCCAGGACGACACTTTACGCACATGCATTAGGTCCGGTTTTCCCACGACGCAACACATATGTATATTTTGCTTTTATTTCTGACGTCATTTCAAGTTTGTTTTCATGTTATTAAGTACATATTTCCTTAATAGCCAAAATAAAGACAGCGAATACTGGTATGACTAGAATAATTCACTTGCATGGAATAAAGATTTGTTTTATATGCTGGTTACGAAAACATCTACCACTCGCAAAGACTCGTAGTCTAGCTTTTAGCTCCACTGGCCGAAGGCGGCCAGCTAGCATATGCCATGGCGGTCGTCCATTGTGCGTGCATGCTTGTGTAAACTTTTTCTTTAAACGACTTCTCCTCTAAAAACCGTTAGGCCGACTTTGATGAAACTTCACAGAAATGTTTGTTGGGTAGTCATCTACTAAAGTTGCTCAAATGGTTCCGGTCCCGTCCGATGCACAAGATGACCAACAGAGCTATAAATAGAAAAATCTTCTAACGACATCTCCACCTGAACCCCTATGTAGATTTTCAATTAATTTCACAGAAATGTTCCTTGGGTGGTTCTCTACAAAAGTTGCTCATATGTTTCCGCTCAGTTGAAAAACATGGCCACCAGGGAGCGGAGCCATTTTTCCTTATATGACTATATTGAAGTTCTTCTATTCAGAAACCACTGGTTGAATTTTAAAATAATTTCACAGAAATGTTCGTAGGGGGCGGACCATGTTTCCTTTTATGGCTTTATTGAAAACGTTGAAAGACGTTCCATTTTAAAACATGTCCGCCAGGGGCATTTTTATGCCCCCAAAGGGAATTTCAGGGGCATGTAGTAATTGCATCGTCCGTCGGACTGTCCGTCTGTCCCTCTGTCCGTCCGTCCATCCGTCACGCTTCTTGTGCGGAGCATAACTCCATTAGTATTGAAGGGATTCAAATGAAACTTCATATAGTGATAGAGGACAATGAGAGGAAGTGCAGAGTTCAAGGACCACGACTTTTTCTTTAATATTTACGGAGTTATTGCCCTTTGTTTAATTTTCTTGTGCAGAGCATATCTCCATTTGTATTGAAGGGATTCAAATGAAACTTCATATAATGAAAGAGGACAATGAGAGGAAGAGGACAATGAGAGGAAGTGCAGAGCATAAGGACCACAACTCATTCTTCAATATTTATGGAGTTATTGCCCTTTGTTTTATTTCCTTATGTGAAGCATTAATTTTCTTGCGCAGGGCATAACTCCATTAGCATTGAAGGGATTCAAATGAAACTTTATATAATGATAGAGTACAAGGAGAGGAAGTGCAGAGTACAAGGACCACAACTCTTTTTTAATATTACAGAGTTATTGCCCTTTGTTTTATTTTCTTGTGCAAAGCAAAACTCCATTTATAATGAAGGGATTCAAATGAAACTTCTTATCATGATATAGGACAATGAGAGGATGTGAAGAGCACAAGGACCACAACTTTTTCTTCAATATTTATGGACTTATTGCCCTTTGTTTTATTTTTTTGTGCGGAGCATACTACCATTAGTATCGAAAGGGATTCAAATAAAACTTCATAGAATAGTGGTGGACAATGAGAGGAACTGCAGAGTACAAGGACCATGACTGTTTCTTCAATATTACGGAGTTATTGCCTTTAGTTTAATTTTCTTGTGCGGAGCATAACTCCATTAGTATTGAAGGGATTCAAATGAAACTTCATATAATGATAGAGGACAATGAGAGAAAGTGCAGAGTACATTAGTATTGAAGGGATTTTTAATAAAACCACATATATTGACGTTGAGAGGAAGTGTAGAGTACAAGGACTATAACTCATTCTTCAATATTTATGGAGTTATTGCTTTTGTGATCGCATTTTGTCCGTTGTCCGTCATTAGTTGTTCATTGTCCATCATCAACATTTACCTTGTGAACACACTATATACCACATTTATTGCCCAATCTTTATGAAACTTGCTCAGAAATTTTTTCCCAATGAAATCACATTTGTGACACTGGGTCATGTGGGCACAAAAACTAGATCACTAGGTCAAATTGAAGCAAAAGCTTGTGAACACTCTAGAGGCGACATATTTTGCCCAATCAACATGAAACTCATTGGGTCAAACTGGGTCATGTGTGGTGAAAAAAACTAGGCCACTAGGGCAAATTGAAGAAAAAGCTTGTGAACACATAGAAGTCATATTTTTTTAGCTCACCTGAGCACAACGTGCTCATAATTGTGAGCTTTTGTGATCACCTTTTGTCCGTCATGTGTCGTCAATATTTACCTTGAAACTGGGTCATGTGGGGTCAAAAACTATGTCTCTAGGTCAAATTGAAGAAAAAGCTTGTGAACACTCTAGGAGTCACATTTGTTTACCAATGAACATGAAACTTGCTCAGAACATTCGTCCTTATGATATCTCGGCCAAGTTCGAAAATAGTTCCGCTCCATTTTTAAACACGGCCGCCAGGGGGCAGGGCATTTTCCTTATATGGCTATAGAAAAAGCTTTTGAACACTCTAGAAGTCACATTTTTTGCACAATAAACATGAAACTTGCTCAGAATATTTGTTCTTATGATATCTCGGACGAATTCGAAAATGGTTACGCTCCGATGAGAAACATGGCCACCAGGGGGCTTGGCAATTTTCCTTGTATGGATATATTGAAGACTTTAAGAAGCTTGTGAACACTCCAGAGGCCACATTTATTGCCCAATCTGCATGAAACTTGCCCAGAACATTCGTTCTAATGATATATCAGACGAATTGGAAACTGGGTCATTGAGGGTCAAAAACTAGGACACTAGGTGAAATTGAATAATAAGCTTGTGAACACACTAGAAGTCATAATTTTTACCCAAATCTCTTTGAAACTAAATCAGAACATTTGTTTTAATAATATCTCAGACGAGTTCAAAACTGGGTCACGTCGGGTCAAAAACTAGGTCACCAGGCCAAATTGAAGATAAAGCTTGTGAACACTAGAGGCCACATTTGTAGCCCAATCTTCATGAAACTTGCTCAAAACATTTGTCCCAATGATATCTCATACGAGTTTGAAACTGGGTCAAGTGGGGTCAGAAACTAGGTCACCATGCCAAATTGAAGAAAAAGCTTGAAAACTCTTTAGAGGCCTCATGTACATGGACCATTACTCATTCTTCTGTCAAAACATATCATCAGCGGCATTCGTCACTTTCAGTGACACGCTTGTTTCCACTATAAAATATATACTTCCCAAAATTTTGTAGACTCTCCTCTTTAACTGCTGGGCGGATTTCGCTCAAACATTCACTGCTGAAGAACCATACTGTGTATGTGATTATTGTGGAGAATTTTTGGCTGTGACCAATTTTTGCAGAATTATGGCCTGTTGTCATTTTTATGCCCCTGAAGGACGGCATATAGTAGTCGAACTGTCTGTCTGTGGGTGGGTGCGTGCGTGGGACCGTCCCAGACTTCGTTTCCGCTCTGTAACTTTTTAATGCATGTATGGATTTTAATATAACTTTATTATTCCCCATGATTAGACGGTGTCGCATGCAACTCCCATACTCGTCAGGCAAGGGTCAAGGTCACAATTCAAGGTCAAAGGTCATGAATTTTCGTTTTCGCTCCATGACTTCTAAATGCCTGGATGGATTTTAATATAACTTCAGATTATTATTCCCCATTGCCAGACAACTCGCCCAATGTTTTGATGGTGCCCATGTGACATTCATGTAGCGTTCGTCATGGTCGCAATTGATCAACCGGACATGTGTCTGTATTGCAACTGTCAATTAGCAAGTGAACAACATAAGTAGGCTTGACATGCATCTGTATTGCACCTGTTGATTGCCTGGTCAACAACAGAAGTAGGCTGGACAGGCTTCTGCATTGCATCTGTCGATTGGCTCATCAACACAAGTAATGTGGCTTACGTAGGTCTACTTTTATGCCCCCCTTCGAAGGAGTGGGGGTATCTTGCTTTGCACCTGTCCGTCGGTAGGTCGGTCGGTAGGTCGGTCGGTAGGTCGGTCGGTCGGTCGGTAGGTCGGTCGGTCCGTAGACCATTTCGTTTCCGCACGATATCTTGAGAACGCTTTGACCTACGATCATGAAAGTTGGTATGCTTGTTACTTGGGAGGAAAGGAAGTACCCTATAAAGGTCAAGGTCACCTTTGCTAAAAATAGAACAACGGTTTCCCCTCAATAAATTGAGAACGCATGGAGATATTTTAATGAAACTTTATACATAGATACCTTACATTGAGACCTCGCTTGGGATTGCATATGCTGTGGGTGTGGTCAAGGTCAAGGTCACCGTTACTTAAAATAGAACAACGGTTTCCGCTCAATAACTTGAGAACACATCAAGGTATTTTAACGAAACTTCGTACATAGATACCTTACATTGAGACCTCGCTTGGGATTGCATATGGGGTGGGTGGGGTCAAGGTCAAGGTCACCATTACTAAAAATAGGAAAACGGTTTCCGCTCAATAACTTGAGAATGCATTGAGATATTTTAATGAAACTTTATACATAGATATCTTACATCGAGACGTCGCTTGGGATTGCAAATGGGTTTGGTGGGGTCAACTTCAAGGTCACCATTACTAAAAATAGAAAAACGGTCTCGGCTCAATAACTTGAGAACGCATCGAGATATTTTACTGAAAGTTCGTACATAGATACCTTATAATCAGACCTCGCTTTGGATTGCATATGGGTTCGTGGGGTCAAGGTCAAGGTTACCGTAACTAAAAATAAAGAAAACGGTTTCAGCACAAAAACTTGAGAACGCATCGAGATATTTTAATGAAACCTCATACATATATACCTTATATCGAGACCTCGCTTGGGATTGCAAATGGGGTGGGTGGGGTCAAGGTCAAGGTCACCATTACTAAAAATAGAAAAATGGTTTCCGCTCAATAACTTGAGAACGCATCAAGATAATTTAATGAAACTTCATACATAGATACCATTTATCGAGACCTCGCTTGGGCTTGCATATTAAAAAATTTTCTTAACAATTGCACATATTCACAACTTGGCTGCAAGTCGGGGGGCATACATGTTTTACAAACATCTCTTGTTATAAGACGACATTAAAATTATGATCTTATCTCTGTCATATAGTACTCAGATGGCTTAGGGCCATCATGGCCCTTTTGTTCTAACCTAGATAGATGTCAGTTTAATAGGTTTATCTAATTAGAACCTATGTAGCTTTCTTTGTTCATATAAAAATGTAAATGTTTGTATGTCAAGTTATCTTTACTTATTCTTTTTAGATGCGAATACTCTCATTCAAATGAGGACCTTTCAATTGAAGGGAACAGAAGTATTTGTGGATTGGTTTGATGTGACTCCTTTTGAACCAGAGAATGAATGGTCTGAGCAAACACCACCAAGTATTCTTGTGACTGGATTGCCTGAAGACACTGATGAAGAAGATATCAGAATGTTTTTTGAAAACAAAAGAAAGGTTGGCGTGGAAGTTGTGGATGTGCAGTTCAATGAAGAGTCTTTATCTGCAGTCATTTTGTTTGGTTCTCAAGATGGTACTATATAGTTTATTACAAATTATAACATGATAATAATACGCTGTTTTATAACGGCCTATACAATGTATTGTCTTTTTCAAGAACTTAACTACACATAGTATTGTTTTTTGCTCACCTGACCACAACGTGCTTATGGTGAGCTTTTGTGATCGCCTTTTGTCCGTCCTCCGTCGTGAATCGTTCGTCGTCAACATTTACCTTGTGAACACTTTAGAGGCCACATTTATGGGCCAATCTTCATGAAACTTGGTCAGAACATTTGTCACAATGATATCTCGGCCGAGTTCGAAACTGGGTCATGTGGGGTCAAAAACTAAGTTACTAGGTCAAATTGAAGAAAAAGTTGTGAACACTCTAGATGTCACATTTTTTGCCCAATCTTCATGAACCTTGGTCAGAAAATTTGTCCCAATGATATCTCGGCCGAGTTTGAATCTGGGTCATGTGGGGTAAAAACTAGGTCACTAGGTCAAATTGAAGAAAAAGCTTGTTAACACTCTAGAAGTTACATTTTTTGCCCAATCTTCATTAAACTTGGTCAGAACATGTGTCTTAATGGTATTTCGGCCGAATTTGAATCTGGGTCATGTTGTTTCAAAAACTAGGTCACTAGGTCAAATTGAAGAAAAAGATTGGTAAAACTCTAGAAGTAACATTATTTGCCCAATCGTCATGAAAGTTGGTAAGAACATTTGTCCCAAATGGTATCTCGCCGAGTTCAAATCTGGGTCATGTGGGATCAAAAACTAGGTCACTAGGTCAAATTGAAGAAAATCTTCAATTTCAATATGTACTTCAACATTTTGAATGTCTGTTGTCACTTAAGTTTTTCAAACCATGATGATTAAGGCCGCATTTCCATCAGTCCGTATCAGTATATCCATATCCGTATAAAAATCTAACACATGAAAAATTGTTAGACTAGTGAAACTCAGATGAGCGACCCAGGGCCATTTGGCCCTCTTGTTGTTTTCAAACTACTAGGCTTGGAACTGCCATTGATGTTTAAAGATTTGAACTATGATGCCCGAAGATGAATTGCAATGCAGACAATGCAAAATCTTATATACAATAATGTTTCGTTGCTCCTATTTAAATATACCTTGATTACAATTGTCACCCAAAGGCTTCGTATGTGGCTACTGTACCAAAACATGATAAGCGCAACTCTGTCTGTTGTTTTCAATATTTGCATGAACGTTATTGATGTAGTGATTTGCTTTAAGCCAACTTCCTGTAATGCATACATGTATACACAATCTTATTCTCTTTACATGTAATATCAAATTTTGATATGATGTTTTCATTTTCAGATGTTGAAAATGTTATGAAAAAATGTCCACTCAAATTAATGGGGGCAGTCATACACTGTGAAAGGAGAAGTTCTGGTGATAGTTGCACACAGGCGCCCAGTTCAAAGTCTGCTGAACCCAAAATTTTGGTGACTGAAATACCAGAAAATGTTGAAGAAGAAGATATCATAATGTTTTTCGAAAATAAAAGGAAGTTTAATGATGTAGAAATTGTGGATTTAGAGTTCAGTGAAGGATCAACATCAGCAATAATCACTTACGCCTCTGAGAATGGTATATGTTTTTGTAATTATTTGAGAAAAAATACCTAAACCAGTAGACAGTCTTCAGCAGGGCAATTGACATAATGCATTTTATGACTTACGTTATAACATGGTCTGACCATGAAGCACTAGGTGTCTATAGCCCAAAGTTACCGTCTGCGCTCCCTCTCTTATTTGCCCTGTTGCAGATAAATTGACCAATTTTCTGAAAACCTTTTTGTTGGTAATCTATAAAGGCTATATAGTATTTATTATGTGTGTCCCAAACATTGTATTACTGAAACAGAAGCAACATTTATATTAAGTTTAAATTATGATGTATACATTGTATAAATATTATTGAGCGTTTGAAGTTAGAGGGCAAGTCTGATTAATATAAATATATCTTTTATTTTCAGATGTAGAATGTGTTTTGGGAAAATGTCCACTTAAGCTTATGGGTAGACACATTAAGGTTCAGCGATTTAGCTGCAGTGATGCACATGACCAACATGCAAACAAGGAATTAACAACTTTAACAGAACCTGTGTTTGATGGCACACAGACAAAGATTCTAGTCGAAGATATCCCACCAGACGTAGATGAAGACTACTTAGAAATGTGTTTTGCTTCGAAAAAATTGAAATCGTGCTCAGTAGAGCATGTGGACTTTGATGATAAAGAGATGAATGCAGTGATAACATTTGAGAGTCCTGAAGGTAAAATTGTTTTGAACCTGACTGTGTCTGAAAATTGTACAGATATTAAAATAAGACTCCACAAATCATCTTAAGGAATTTCTCATATTTTAACGCAAATGCAAACTTAAAAAGTTGTTAATTTCTTTACTAAATAAACATATGCAGATTGTGTTGATACTTAAAAACTAACTGTGTTATTATGTTATTATATCCCCCATGTGGAGTCGGCATGTCTCTAGGTAAAAGGTCAAGGTCACACTTTATTATTCAGCTTGTTTCCAACGTGATTGTAAAATAATTACAATACAAGTTACTTTTTTGACAACGGGCTCGACATGTTACCAACAAGTATCCAGCACTCTTGATAAGGATTGAGGAAATGAGAAACGGTACTCTTTGAACCCTGACAAAAAGGAGTAACGCAGAAATACAGGGGAGTATTAGTACTCCTGGTGCAAAACCGATTGCTTTTTTTCTTCCTCATAGCAGCAGTTTAAAACGAATTATGACTTACTTTTTTAAAGAAAGATGCCAACTTTTTGACTAAATTTAAGTATTTATTTAATTATCAAAATAATGAATAATAAAATTATTTACAATATATATTTCATCTGAATCTGGAATTGCTATAACCTATTTTATATTCATAATTATATTATACCATAAAAGTTGTGTACATTTAGATCCCATTGCAGGAACATAGTATTATATTATTTAATATTGATGCAGCATTCTAAAATATAATTAATTAAATTGCAGAATAAGATATTTACCTAGTCTGTGCAATGTTTAAAATATTTTTATGGCAAAATTTATTTTTAAATAGTCATATTGTAATAATAAAATTACAGTAGTCTGCTGTAAAACCATTGATATTCGTCGGCATGAGATTTCGTGTGTTTTTTTAAAATGACAATTTCGTGGACACTTACAGTAAATTCGTGGATTTTCAATTTTATTAATAAAAAAAAACATCAAGAAATGCGTCAATCGTATTGCTGTTTTCTGTTCGTAATACCTTACGGTCATAAACGGAGCGTCCCCGCGGTAAATGGGCCCTATTATCGACCTGTCAATTAAGCCATAGACCCTTGCTATGAAATAAACACGGCACGTCACTGTGAGAGGTAGGGTCCGACTAGAAATATATCAATTAAACAATGGGCCTAAATAAACAGGTTTACATGTTTGACCCTAAACGAGCGTTTAAAAAAACGAAGCCAGTTACCAATTAGTTGCAATCAATAGCAATTATGTTTTTTCTAAAATGCTTTATGTTTCATCAATTTTGTTCGAAAACTGCTTTACCATGTTTGTTAGCAATAAAAATTATATCATTAAAATTTTTAAACACTTGCGTTTTTTTATCATGCAAAAGTTCATTTATAATGTTTCTTTGAAATAGAAATTTAAATTTATTTTGATCAAAATACGATTGATGTATATACAAATCCTGTCAGTATTTGGTGTCTCTTGAATAACAATATAGAAGGCAACAAAGTTCAAGATTTTTATACACCTATCAATGTTTTCCCCCGGGGGGGGCAGCGGCGGGCATATAGGGGACTTTAGACTGAAAGCGATTCCCGACAGTCGGGAATTTGACATTCCGAATTATTCTGGGTCCCGGGGTAATAGACTTTGGTCGGATTTTAGATCCTGGTAATACAGGCTCTGGGCCATTTGATAGACATATTTTTTTTTTATATGCTTGACTCGAGGGTGGGGAATTAGACCCCAAAAAATAAAAATTTTCTAATTTCCCTGGGTCAGCCCACCGCTCCCCCCCCTGGGGGAAAATATTGATAGGTGCATTATTGCAGACAAATGTACATAGGCTTATAACGACAATAAACATTAAACAATACGTAGTGATTTTAAGACAATGTAATAAAAATAGTCTGCATGCTTTGATGTTTCCAAATATGTTAAGCGGCTAACACTATCTTTCATGCACTTGTCAACTTTGATCTTCAGCCGACCGTCGTCTGCCAAAAACCGAAGTCGTAAAACGTGGTCCACGCTTTCTGCATGGAGAGTTTTTATTATGCACATAGCTCTTTACTAGTCTATTTGAAAGAAGATAGCAATGTATATACAGGGTTACTGCATAGGCAGATAAATCGGATATGTCAAGTGTCGATAAGGTACACAGTATATTACACCCGAGCCTCGTTTGGAGTGTATGCAGATTAGATAGGGTCTACTTGTCACACAAAAAAATAAACTGGATATTAAACTGATTCATTTGTGATATAAATGCACATCATGTTTAAGGTAATGTATTTATCATAAACAAACTCTTATACTTCATTTAACTTCTATAAACATTATATTTACATTGACTTCATGTAGGTATACATACTAGGAAATTACATCTCAGAGCGGAAATTCAGCCGAAAAAAATAGCTAGCCGAATAATTATTCGTTGGAAACTTAAATTAGTGGTTCGTTCCATCTTCGAAATCCACAAAAATTAGTGCCAAACGATTATTAATGGTTTTACAGTATTTAGTATTTCATATAGTTGCAGTAATGATACGAAGTTTTTGTCTGCTTGTTTAGCCACCTTTTTACAAAGCTCACTATTCAGGCGAATGCTTTCTTTTATTTTTGAAATTTCCAGCCATGGAAATAAACAATAACCGAGTGTTTTTTTCGTTCACGTTTTGTCCGTCAAGCTTCTTTTAATTTTGTGTAAAAAATCAATCTTGTTGTCTACGATATTTCCCAATATTGGAAGAACAATATGCTTATGCACATTTAACTTCACATTAACGTTTTTGCTAGTCATAAAATATATTGCCGTTTTGTGGCGAAATTGTTTCGGTTTTTCACCCCAAACAAGAAGCAGACGCCATTTTCCATTTCCATATTATTGCTAGACTGCTGCTCTAAAAAATATACAGAATCAGAAAAATATCTCTACTCCAGTCTGTATCCAGACTAGTAACAGTTGTCTCCCCTGCTGTGCGGATATTATCCACTCATTTATTGGAACTTAGTACGCTTATGAAACGGAACATTTTGCGTAATGCACATTATTTCTGCATAATCAATACGCACAAAATCTGAAATTAATGCATATTTTTATAAATTTATGTGCGTATTTACGCTAATACGCCCCTAATCAAGAGCGCTGAGGTATCTAGTTCTCAGAGTTATGGGACTTTGAAGATTTCTGTATGAGTACAAAGTGCACAATTGTTGTCTGGCCCATTTTTAGCTCACCTGAGCACAACGTGCTCATGGTGAGCTTTTGTGATCACCTTTCGTCCGTCGTCCGTCAACATTTTCATTCAAACAATATCTCCTCCTAAACCATTGGGCAGATTTTCACCAAACTTCACAGGAATGATCCTCGGGTGACCCTTTTTCAAAATTATTCAAATGGTTTTTCAGTCCGCTGCATATGTAGGTCACCAGAGCTAAAAATAGATTTAAAAAGTGAAAACTTTAAAAATCTTCTCTGAAACTGCATGGCTGAGAGCTTTCATATAAGGGAAGTGGCATCTTCTAGTAGTCTTCTACAAAGATTGTTAAAATGATGCCCCTGGGGTAAAAACTGGCCACGCCCCGGGGGTCACATTGTTTATACAGATCTAAATAGCAAAATTGCTTCAAAAGTCCTCTCCTCTGAAACTGCAAGGCCCAGTGGTTTGATATTTGGTATGTAGCATCCTTTAGTGGTCCTTTACAAAGATTGTTCAAATGATGCCTCAGGGTTCAAAACTGGCCACACCCCGGGGGTCAGATGGTTTATATAGACTTAAATAGCTAAATGACTTTGAAAAAAGTTTCCTCTAAAACCGCTAGGCCCAGAGGTTTCATATTTGCTATGTAACATTGCATAATGGTCCTCTACAAAGACTGTTCAAATGATACCCATCGGGTCAGAACTGGCCATGCCCTGGGGGGTCACATGGTTTAATAGACTTTACTAGCTAAATGACTTTGAAAATCTTACCCTCTGAAACCGCAAGGCCCAGAGGTTTCATATTTGGTATGTAACATTGTTTAGTGGTCCTCTACAAAGATTGTTCAAATGATACCCCTGGGGTGAAACCTGGCCACACCCCGAGGGTCACATGGTTTATATAGACTTGAATAGCAAAATGTATTTTCCTCTGAAACCGCAAGGCCTAGAGGATTCATATTTGGTATGTAACATTGTATAGTGGTCCTCTACAAAGATTGTTCAAATGATGCCCCTGGGGTCAAAACTGACCACACACAGGGGTCACATTGTTGATATAGACTAAAATAGCAAAAGTACTTCAAAAATCTCTTCTGAAACCGAAAGGCCTAGTGGTTGCATACGGTTTGTGGCATCCTCTAGTGGTCCTCCACAAAGATTGTTCAAATGATACCCCTGGTGTCAAAACTGGCCACGCCCCGGGGGTCACATGGATTATATAGACTTAAATAGCAAAATGACTTTAAAAATTGTCTCCTGAAACCGCAGGGCTCAGAGGTTTCATATTTCGTATGTAATATTGTATAGTGGTCTTCTACATATGTTGTTCAAATGATGCTCCTGGGGTCAAAACTGGCCACGCCCCGGGGGTCAGATGATTTATATAGACTTAAATAGCTAAATGACTTAAAAATCTTCTTCTCTGAAACCGCAAGGCCCAGAGGTTTGGTATTTGGTTGGTAACATTGTACAGGGGTCCTCTACAAAGATTGTTCAAATGATGCCCCTGGAGTCAAAACTGGCCACGCCCTGGGGGGCACATGGTTTATATAGACTTACATGGCAAGTGGACTTTACAAATCTTCTCTGAAACTGCAAGGCCCAGAGGTTTCAAATTTTGTATGTAACATTGTATAGTGGTCCTCTACAAATATTGTTCAAATGATGGCCCAGGAGAAAAAAGAAGCCTCACCTTGGAGTCACATGGTTTCTATAGACTTATATGGAAAGTGGGCTTTGAGAATTTCCTCCTGAAACCCCAAGGCACAGAGGTTTCATATTTAGCATGAAAATTGAATAGTGGTCCTATAAAAATATTGTTCAAATTATGCCCTTGGAGTAGAAAGTGGCCACTCCCTGTGGGTCACATGTTTTATATAGACTATACAAATCTTCTCCTGAAACTGCAAGATCCAGATCTTTATACTCAGATAAGTGGTTTAGTGCCATTTGGCCCTCTTGTTATAAGCCATTACGATGCCTTAAACTCAGGTGAGCGACCTAGGGCCATGATGACCCTCTTGTTACAAAACTACTGGCCGGAGTTCAATCAAACTTCATTACCAAGAGGAGATGTGCATTGAACCAGGATGTTGCGCTTCAATGATTTTTCTCAGAATTATAGGACTTCAAAGATTTCTGATATAGAGCACACTACTCGTCCATGTTTATTTCTCAGCTACCGTAAAATATCTATATTTTCTGACACTGTAAATTTTCGGACACCCTCTTTTTTAGCCAAAATAATTATTTTTTGTCACTATATATTTTCGGACATCCTGATTTTAAACCATAATTAATGAATCTTAATTTTTGGACATTTGATATGACAGTGCTATTTTAACAGAATTCTAACCTGTTTGCGTTAATCCGGTGACACATCGCACATGTGTTTTTACAACCGGATGAAGGTCAGAAAACCTGGCAGATGAATTAGTGGAGGCGGTGGACCGTTACATTAGCGTTATTGGGTTAAGAGCCATTTGCCATAAATAATGCGTTTACCCGATTGTGTATGCTGGTATTGATATTGTATATTAAATATGCTGTTGAAATTATCCTATTAAGGAACCAGTCTAAACCAGTCTTAATTATTTACCAATAAATTCTGGTTAATTTAATCATGTTTGAACTTCGTCGACAAAAATACAGACTTGGCGTAATTTGCTGTAAAACAAAATCATACATTTTAAATGATTTAAAATTAATTGCGAACATTGCTAAAAATTAATAATACTATACGGCATGGTATTTAACAAGCACGCGAAATCACTAATCGATACTATCCGTGTATATTCAGCAGAAAACGTTACACACTGGACATATCCGAACTTAATTGCAATATTGTCATAGTGTCTATAAATTTTCGGACACCTGTAAATTTGGGATTATTTTTGTGTATCCAAATTATCGGAAACGAAAATTTTTAATTATTTTTAAGTGTCCAAAAATATCGAGATTTTACGGTACTTCTGGCCTGAATACAATGAATCTTAATGCGATGCCTTTTTACCAAAAGGATTTGTGCACAGTACCAGGATGTTCCGTTTCAGTGATTTTCCTTGGAGCCATGAGTCTAGGTTGCTGATATAAGTGAATAGTGCACGATTCTTGTGAAGACTGTTTCTCAGCAAATTTTAACCTGAATTCAATAAAACATTATGGGACACTTCATTACCAAGATGCCGTGTGCATAGTAGCAGGATGTTATTGGATTTGAAGATTGCCGAAATTAGTTTATCGTGCACAATTCTTGTCCGGGCTGTTTCTCAGAAACTACTTTATCATATGCTGTATGCAATTCAGTGATACTTGTTTGTATGGTATGTTTTTGTCATGCACAAATAGTTTTGACAGCAAATCTGGGCCAGCAGTTCTAGTGGTTTTTAGTTATCTAATATCATTGCCCCTTCTTATTACATTCGCAGTACTTGGCAAAGCGCATTGGGGAGCATCCATCAGTTTCACTGATACCCTTGTTTTTATTTCCTAATCATAAGTAAAAAACTTTTTTAGATATTAACTTCAAACTTCATACATCGATAGATGGTTGTTAAGTGGAGGGCAGTGCACAAGAACTATCACTCTAGCTGCATTATTTATGGAGTTACTTTCTTTGTCCATTTCTTTCGCCAGTTTAACTTATACATTTTACACCTCAAAACTACATGTTGCTTGTGTCAATATCCTTGTGAAAAAGCGGCAAGTGGGGATATTTGCGCCTTGACAGAGGCAGTTCTAGTTTTGCAGTGCAATTTAATGCTTGATTTTTCATATATATCGGTAGAATTATGATGTTGAGGACATTTCCAGATATAAGTATAACTTAAGATACTTTATGAATACCACCCCAACTAGTATTTCCTATCTTTTGTAGAAATGAATTGTATATTTGAAGGAAATGATCAGTTGGTCAATGTTACTGTGGCATTAAAAACGTGTCCATAAACATTGTTTGTCGTTAACTAGTTCTCCTTGATATCTACAGGGTAATATTAAGAGTATTAACTTTGAGTGATACTTGACAATCTTTGGAAAATAATAGCTTGAAATTTAATCAATATGGTTCAGGGTTGCTTTATATAGCCCACTTTGAAGAAGGCGATCAATGTACATGATGCACATGCTTTTATAAATAAGTTTACATTAGTTTGAATTGATTGATATTTTGTACACAATTCACACATATCCATTCCAGATGTGAAAAAAGTACTGGATATCCGTCCAATTAAAATTAAGAGTAAGGAGGTGTCTGTTCAAGTCTATATTCCAAAGAAACTGAACACAATCATTGTGCGTGGTCCGAAAGAGCTGATGAAGGAGGAAAATGAAGACACTTTTGAGATGTACTTTGAAAACAATCGGAAGTCCGGAGGTGGTGTTGTCTTAGAAAAGTACTTCAGATCAGATGAAAAGGCTTTTTATATCACATTTGAGAAAGAAAGTGGTAAGTGTATGGCTGTGTCTATTGAAATAAGTTACAAACTAAGTAATTACGCCATTATGATTTTGTGTTTTTAATATGTTTAAATTTCCTAATTCAAATGTGTTCTGAGTTTAAAAGTGGCAAAGACAGAATTGTTTTCTCAAACAGTTGCCAAAAGAGTTGTGGAAAGAGGTGGCCATTGCATTACTCGTCAAGATGTTGAAGTGGAACTTTTAATTCCAAGTCGGTCAACAAAGTCTTCTTCTGAGCTCAAGGAAAACGACGCAAGACCTGGGAATGTTGCAAAACGTGAAAAAGATGAAGAAGGTGCAGACACGCAGCCACAAAAAACGGTAAAAGTACGAGGAGTCAATAGGGTATCCAGCCGAGACTCGGTTCAGTGGTATTTCGAGAACAAGAAAAAAGCTGGTGGTGGTGACATAGAAAAGCGCTACACTGACGATGAAGATGACGATGTTATTTATATACAATATAAAGACGAGTCTGGTGCGTAGCTATTTAAACTTGTGTTGGACAAACATGTTATTATATAACCCTCCCAAGCAAAGTTTGAAAAGGGGTATTTTGGAGTCACCATGTTGGTTGGTTGGTTGGTTGGACAGTTGGTCTGTTGCTTTTTGTCAAGCCAACTGCTTCTACATAATTTGGCACATTTTCATGAACATACAGTTATCAATATGATGAGGAATAGTGTGTGACAATATTTTTGTTGGATCAAATTCAATAATTTGTTAACTTTTGTGAAGCAGCAGATTTCTATGAAACTTCATACAGTTGATGAACATGATGCATAGTAGTGTTTAACAGAATATTTTGTTCAACAAAATTCAAATTGACAAAGTGGCGGCCATCTTGGATTTTTTTGGCCGACTGGCGGCCATTTTGGATTTGTTAACTTATGTTGAGTGGCAGATTTTCATGAAACTTAATACAGTTGATGATCATAATGCATAGTACTGTTTGATATAATATGTTCTTCGACAACAGTCAAAATGGCCGAATGGCGGCTATCTTGGATTTTATTTTGTCTCGATGTGCTTCTTTTGTCCTGCAAACTTCTTCTACAGTGTTTGATAGATGTTCAGGAAGCTTCATACAGTTGATCTGCATGACGACAAGTAGTGTGGACGTAAGTTTTTGTTCAGATGAAATTGAAAACGGCCGACTGGCGACAATCTTGGATATAACATCGTCCCGCAAACTACTTCTTCAGTTTTTGTTCAATTTAATAGAAACTTCTCTCACCTCATATTCACGAGGAGTAGCAGTGCGTGACATAATTTCCATTTATTTCTTTTTAAAATTATTAATATGCTTATAACTCTATTATCTGAAATGTGGTCAATCCGGCGTTCGGGGGTATTATCACTCCCATGATAGCTCTAGATTGTAACCAAATTAGTAAATTCTGTTGCGCATTGTACAAGTGAATATATTTTATGCCATTATTTCGCCGGCTTTGGTGAAAGAACACACCATGGGATATATTTTGGTTTTGTTAATGTAAGTTTTTTGTATTAGTTATGTTTCCTTGGATTAGTTTCAGAAATAAAGACAGAGACTGACGTGATAAGTGTAATACTACGAAAGTGTTGAATCAAGAAAAGTTTATTTGCTCAGAACGAAAACGTGAACCACACACCCAGACTTGTGGTTCAGGTTTTTCTCAGCCACGCTAAATGAACTAGCCTAGCTAAATAAACTTAGCATCGCCAAATAAACCGACGCTATCTTTATTCAACACTACCCTAGTATTCTCTATATGCCGGGTTTTATGTCAATCCATGTTTTGAAATGATATGTTCTTGTTTTAGTTGCAAAAGTTGTAGCTGAGAGGAATCATACTCTGGAAGGTCATGAGCTGGTTGTGTCGTTATATTTTCCACCCATTCCCCCACCCAGCTACCCAGACAAGCTGCTTATCAAAGGACTGAACCCCAAGATAACATTCAGCGTTCTAGATCTATACATGGAGGCTAGGACGGGACTTACTTTGGTCCAGGGTTCCATGACATATCATGTTGAGCAGGAGGATATTGCTTTGGTTACGGTTGATGGAGTCATAGGTTATTTCATTAATATACATGATTTATTATTGCTGTTCTTTATATATCAATGTCTTGTACTGTATGAAGAAAATAATTAGATCCTGGAAAAGTAAAATGTTTTTATATGTGTTTTATTGGTATATTTTAGACATGGAAAAAATAGAAGTGGCATGCAAATCGAAACCACTTGAAGGTTCTCTCTTGCGGTTCAGTCCAGTGCCCATATCCAACTGTGTCCTGGTATCAAACATCAGTGATGCAGTGACAGAGGACATGGTTTCTCTGTATTTTGAGAATACAAAAAGAAGCAATGGTGGAACTGTTGACAAAGTTGAAATGTTTCATGCGCAAAACTACTGTCTGGTGTACTTTGGTGACTATAAAGGTAAAAGGCATAATTATCCGTAAAACATTCAAAACATTTAGTTTGTGAAAGTTGTTTATCATATTGCACTTTTGTTTAATTTTACACGGTCACTGGTGATTGCATCTTCGCCGTTCAAACGACGTTAAATTGTATTCTAGAAGTGTATTGATATCTTGAAAATTGCGATATATTACCAGTGACAGCTGTGTTTCATTTCTCATTCATCTTTAAGAATCTTGTTTGTTGAAGTGATTTTATACTCTATACTGTGCGTCTTGACTGTAAGCGGCCTATCCGTAGCAGTGTTGTATTGCATGGTTCATTACCATAAGTATTTTAATGAATAGTGGTACATATACACTTAACATTGTTCTAAGCCAAATATCCAGACTTGACGTCGTGACAAGATATGATAATTTTTGTTTCAGTTGTGGATAGTGTACTGGCAAAAGAGCAAATACTTGATGGTAGACAGCTTGAAGTTAGAAGATACTTTCCATGCATTGGACGGGCAGAAGGCGACACAGTTGAACGGCGATTTAAAAAACCAGCCCCATTTACAGTGAAGGCAAACATACAGAAAATTAAATTTCTGCATCGTTCCAGTGCCAACAAAGAAGCTGCACAAAAGCAGTTGGCTATGTGCCATGCCACAGTAAATTGGCCATCGGGGAATGACGTCGACGATGTTGAAATTCTGTGTGTTTTATCGGAAGATGTCAAAGACTGTGTTAAACTCGCCAAGAACTGGGAAACTAATGCAAAAGCAAGTTTTGAAGACTTTTTGAACACGCTTGAGGTTGAACATGTTGTTGTTGTGCAAGATATTTTAAAGAAGGTAACAGACGAACTTGGCAAACTTTCTATTGACAATCCCGAAGCTGTTGCAATATTAATACAGAGACAAGAAAACAAAATATATATAGTGGGTATAAAAGGAACAGCTTTAAGCTTAAAGAAAGACATCGAACGAATTGTTCAAGGCATACAAGAAGCTTCCGAGAAAGAGAAAGCATGGATAAAAACACCAATTACCAGCATGAAACCCATCGAAACAAAGATGTTATTGGCAGACAAATTTCCCAATCAAATTGAACAGAAGTTTCAAGACGTGAAAGTAAGGATTAATCAACAGAAAAATGAAATTGAAATAGAAGGTGTAAATTCTTTGGTAAACAAAACCCAAATTGAAATGTACCAACTAAAAGACAGTTACCAGCAAACGGAAACCAGTATCCAAAAAGAAACGGTGGACATGTATATGAGCAGATCTGTGAAAGAGTACATTGTCAAGAAATTTAAACATCAACAAGTTGTAGCGGTCTGGGAAGCACTTAATGGCAAATTGAAGGTGATGAGTAAATCTAAAGAAATGCTCAGTCAAGCTGTTGACATTATAAGTAAATCAGTGGCAATGGGTAGAGTCCAGCTATCGCAAGAAAGTTTAGCATTAGTACAAAGCGATTCATGGAGAAGTTTTAAAGACAGTTTGATTGAAGAAAATCAAGGAAAGTTGAACATTGAAGATATTCCGTTAGAGGACATTATATTAGTTTGCACTGATGATATTTACAGTGCAGTGTTGGACAAAATTAACCATTTCCTGGAAAAGAATACAAGATATGTTATCAAGTTGTCGTTTACGGAACATATTAAAACACTTTTGATGAGGCACTGCTTCCAAGATTTACAAGAAATAGCAAAAAAGAACAACGTCATCTTATCTATCGAAGAAAATAGATTTGAGATTTCAGGTACTAAGATAGGCGTGGATTGTGTTAAGCAAGAGTTTGAGGCCTTGGCAAAAAATGTTCAGAAAAAACCTTACCAGGTCTCCAAACCTGGCATTTCTGAATTTATGCACTCCGATAAAGGCCGTAGTTTAACAAGATCTGTTGAAAATTCACACCAGGTACTTGTAAAGTTGAGTGACGAAGATATTGCTGAGGACGACTACAACATATATGACACAACAGAAAAGAGACCGAATCTTCCCCCAAGTTGTTCCGTTGTGGCTTCGTGTACTGCATATGGAACAAGGAACATACACGTAATATCTGGCGATATGACTGATTTAACTGTTGATGCCATTGTAAATGCTGCAGACGAAAAGCTTAGTCTGTGCGGTGGACTGGGAAAAGCAATTTTGAAAAAAGGTATAAAAACTAATTCATCGAATCTAAAATGATGTCCTTTTATTTTATTTTTTGGTTTAAGTACTGAGCACAAAGCACATATTACGAAGTATGTAAAGGATGCTAATTTTTTCTTGCTTCCTTATTCAAGACCTATAATTGTTTCCTTCTGTAAACAGCTATTTGTAAATGTAGTTAAAATCCACTTAGTAATTACAAGTAATATTTAGGTCATTGATTGACCTTGTACTTATATTGGTTTTTGAAATGAAAAAATTCTAAAACAAATTAGTGCACGCAAACATCTAGGCATATCTGTGTATACTATATAACAGTGTATACTATATAACAATACTAATCTGATTTGAATTACTAAAGATGTATCAGTTGTGTTGTGATCAGTTGCTGTCTGGCATTCGTCCTCCGTCGTCAACAATTTACTTCAAATAACTTATCCGAAATCGAATAGCAGGTTTTACCCAAACTGGGTGGGACTACTTGGGGTGGTCCTAAACCACAATTCCTTCAAGTCTTTCGAATATAATGAAAAGTATGGTTGCTATGGCAACCAAAAGCTAAAAAAAAAAAAAAAAATTTAAAAATCCTCTTCTCACAAACCGCTCGTGGGATTTTTAAATAATTGTACAAAATTTACCTTGGGTGACCACTTACCAAATTACTTCATATCAGTTTGATTCGTCGTAAACATGACCGTCGGGGGGCGGGGCCTTTTTTTTTGAAAATGTTCAGAATTTTAAAATAAGTTTGCATAAATGTTACTTGGTTAACCCTCGATGAAATTCTTTTATATAATTTTCATTCTTTTAAAAATATGGCCACCAGGGGGTGGGGCAGTTTTCCTTAAATGGCTATATTGAAAACTTTGTTGTCAGAAACCACCGGCCGGAATTTCGAAATAAATTTGTACAAACGTTCGTTGGTTGACCTGCTACCAAAGTCCGTAAGATCATTTTAATTTGTAAAAAAATATGTCCGCCACAGGGCTGGGTAATTTTCCTTATATGACCTGATAGGAAACATTGAAAATCTTCTTGTGAGAATAATTTTGTTCTATTTAAAACACATATTTAAAACACATTAGCGCGAGGGGGAATTTCAGTTTTCCTTATACGGCTTTATTGAAAAGTTCGAAACCACCCACTGAAATTTTAAAATAAGTTTGCAAAAATGTTCCTTATTTGTCCCTGTTCGTAATTCCTTTAGTTGACACGTTTATATGTTTTTTAAAGACATAATTTTTTGTAGTTGAAAATTCATCGCTTCATGATAAGGGTTGATATTCGGGCCGGATCACAATAGTTTTATGTATATATGGTTTGAGAAAATACACGTCTGTCTTATAAATGTTGTAAGGAAAGTCCAGCCAGAACATTTTGTCACGTTGCAGTCATGGGATGGATGCACTGTGGTCAATTGTTTCTTCATTAACTTGATTCAAAGAAAGAAGTTTGACTATTACGAACAGCGTTGTTTACTATTTATCGCGCCGTATAATTATGCACATATTACTTCAATTTGTCATAAGACCACAGACACTGTAAAGTTCTATAATACTGCTCAACACCATATATTACATAGCCTTAAAATTATATATAATACACTTTGTGAAAAGTCGTACAGTGATATTGTCGATGGATTGCAAGCTCCTGTTTATAAATATGTTTTACATATGAAACATTCTACAAATGCGTTTACAGGTGGCAGAGATATTGAAAGAGCATGCAAGCAGTATATAGAGGCACACGAAAAGCTCGGTGAAGCTGCAGTGTTTTTGTCTACAGCAGGCAATTTAAAAGCAAAGAGTATTGTTCATGTCGCGGGACCTGTGTGGAAAGACGGACTGCAAGAAGAGGATGATAAACTTGCCGAGGTAGTTTTTAAGGCCATGCATCAGGCATCGGGGAAGGGCTACAAGTCTTTGGCATTGCCAGCAATAAGTTGCGGAGCATATGGGTATGCATTTAACAATGAATTGTTTTTAAATTGTTATATTATTAAATTTGACTTTCGTGTGTGCACAATAGATTGTATGTATTAGCGAACATTTTAATAGTGTTATGTCTTATTTTAGTTTGGGTTGCTGATTGTGAAGTGTTTGTGTTACACAATGTATTAAATCGATCTGCATACATTTTAGCTCGACTAATCACTATTAGAAATACAGGTGCGTGCAACAGCTTAATATCTCCATATCTATTACAGGTACTCAAAATTTCACACACGTCTTCGGGGTAGTTATGTTTGGCACTAACCATAGCCCATAATTCTGACCTGCAATTTAGCACAATTATGCCCTGTTTGTACTTAGAAAATACAGGTTAAAGTGTGTGTATCTCTTTATCTACTAAATATATTAAAACATCACACATCTCCTCAGGGTCATTCTATAAGGTCACTGGCCATTGCCCTTAATTGTGACCAGCATTTCGGCAGAATTATGCCCTTGTTTGTACTTAAAATATTCTGGTTAAGGTTTGCATGCAAGTACTTATCTCTGTTGCTCCTACAGTCATTCAATTGAAAATTCGCGCATATCTTCTGGGTTATTATGTCAGGTCATTATATAAGGTCACTTACCATAACTCTGACCTGCAATTTAGCAGAATTATGCCCTTTTATACTTAGAAAATTCAGGTTAAAGTTTGTCTGCAACAACTTCATATATCTGTATCTATTACATATATTCAACTAAAAATATAACACGTCTTCAGAGTCATTATATAAGGTCTCTGACCAAGGCCCATAACTCTGACAAAGCGGTATGAATAGTTGAGCGCATTGCCCAGAAGTAGCTCTTAAGTGTTCTACCTAGTTTTATTTTGGGTTGCTTATTGCATGGTATTTTATAATAATAGTTACCCAGTTAAGAGGGCCACAAGAGTGATCGTCGCCTCCGTGAAAAATTTCTTCCGAGAAGTTCAAGAGTCAGAACTGACAGAAATCTATGTTTGTGACATGAAAGAGGACACTGTTCGTGGATTCATTGAAGGACTCGAAAAGGAATGGGGCATCTCCAATGTTGTCCGATATAACAGGAAGCAGGCATCTTCAGGTTTGCAATTAACAACTTTTGTAGAGATGAAGGGTTGAAAATGCTAGTAAATCTGGACGATGTTCACACTGTACGCTAAATTTTGTCCAAATGAATTAAGCACAATAAGACAAACATTTTCTTAGAGAACCTTTAGTTTAAAATAGTGTGCGGAAGTAGCATATGCAAACTGTTATATGTAAGTGGCAATACGTGTTGCTTCATATGCAATTTTCTAAAATAAATGCTTTCAAAGCTTCGTAATTTCTATAAATGAGACCGCATTTAGTACATTACTTGCTCAAACACAAATTATCTGTGTGCATAATATATATAAAGCAATATAAACACTTGGATGTATGATGCATCTGCGGGTTTCTTCAATGCATGTAATTAGTATGCAGAGACCTGTATTACAGCGCATTCTTACTGTCGTGCCTATGGTAGAAATTGCAAAGCAATTGTATTATGTACCTTCATGCAACACGAGGTTTTGGGTCGTAAATGTATGAAATAAAATGTTATAGTAAGCTGCCTAAAGCTTTCAGTTGCTCCCACCCCATCCATCGTGGTCTGTAAGATTTTAGATCGACTATCTCTGTACGAGAAACAATCATCAATCAAGTTTTTATATCATGTAATTTTATAGCAACGACATTGCCTCCTGGTTTTATTCCCACAATGGATAGTTCGGACGAAGAATCCACTGGTACATACTCCTCACATTATCGTCAAAGAACGGGTTAGTGTTTTAGTTGCATTTATATTGTTGTTACAAAATGGATTGACTAATTCAATGTGCATTTAAGTTATTAATATTTACCTGCAGAAACTGGGTTTAAATGTTCTATCTGATTAATAGCATGGTGTTTTCACCATATATTTTCAACACCATTACACATTCTAAAATATTGTTTTGGATGCAAGTTAGAGTTGGTACAGTTCATTGCTCTGCATGCTTTGTTATATAGAAATGCGACATTTGTATTATTTATTCACATGAATCTCATTTATAATGCTAGAAGAATGATAGCAAATGTATTTCGTACTGTGAACAATGTTATAATTGTTTATCCTCTGCGAAGCGGGAGGGGGGTTATAGGAATGCCCTTCGTCCGTCCGTCTGTCCGTAACATTTTTGTGTCTGCTCCATATCTCCTATACCTATTGAAGGATTTTCATGAAACTTGGCTCAAATGTTTAGGTCATTGCGACCATGTGCAGAAGGCATGAGTCAGTCAAGCCGGCACAAGGTCAAGGTCATGCTTGGAGGTCAAATATTATTTAACCAATTTCGTGTCCGCTAGATATCTCCTATGCCCTTTGAAGCATTTTCATAAAACTTGGCTCAAATGTTTATCGCATTGAGGCGATATGCAGAAGGCATGGAGCAGTCTTTCCAACTCAAGGTCAAGGTCACACTTAAAGGTCAAATGTTTGAGCCTCCATTTTTGTGTCAGCTCCATATCTCCTATGCCCTTTAAGGAATTTTCATGAAACTGATTAAGGTCAGTGTGATACTTTAAAGTCACCTTTAAAATCTTATGGAGGATCACGGCATGGGATATAGCTGTCCTTTGTACTTCCTTGTTAACTATATGATTTACTTCACCATATGTATTGTAGAACGCCCTAAACTGCCGAAGAGGAATCCTGGAATGAGTACTTCACCGCTGCCGGTCAAGTTAGGTAACATCAGTGTTGCAATAGAGAAAGCTGAACTTGCAAAGCAAAAGGTTAGCGTTTATGATTTCATTGACAATGAATTGCCATGATCAATTTTAAATATTTATGCTTGTGTATTACAAAACATGCAAAAAACACCCAATGCATGTCTTTTTTCCTTTTTGTGAAACAACAACTTTATCCGTCCATATTTACAATACAACTTCAAACGTTTCGATGACTCCTACTATTCGTGTGACAATAGACCATTAGTGCACTTGTATCCATTATGTAATACAACATATGCGATATGCTCTGATAGGCAGATGATATCAGGGATATATTTTCTTTTAAAGATTCCGGTTATAGTCAACACTACTTCAAGAAACCTTGATCTTAATAATGGCGCCGTGTCAAAAACAATTCTGAAGCAAGCGGGTCCTGAAATACAAAATGAACTGAAACAACGTTATCCGAGTGGTATTGCTGAGGGTGAGGTTGCTGTGACAAAAGGATACAACCTGAAGTGTACCAATGTGATACATGGTGCTGTTTCCAACTGGAATGGACAGATAACTATTGATGTAGGTGTTACATTAGCAAGATCCTTTATGTTCTTAACGCTCGTATGACGTTCGGTTATTAATTACGGTTATTAATTACATGTAGCTGCATTTCTTGAAAATCGGTATGTTCATACGATTTCTCTTCTTAATCAGTCTAACGTTAATATGTTTTAAATTTTTTATTATTTTATTCCACAAAGGAACTGAAAAGCTTCGTTACGCTTTGCATGGTGGAAGCACAGAAACTTAACCACAGTGGCATAGCATTCCCTGCGATTGGCACTGGCAATCTTGGCTATCCGAGAGAAGTTGTTGCGTCAGAAATGTTTAAGGCAGTTTCCGAATTCGCGGCAAAATATCCACAGTCACCCGTCAGCAGTGTGGTTTTCATTCTCTATCCGAAGGATGAAGGAACTATTAAGGTACCTCGATCACTTAAGATACCTTGACCAAAGGCTTGCGAGCTTTTGCCATGGCAGTTTGTCCGTCATGCGTATATGCGTGTGAAAACGTTTTTTTCACATGATGACTCCTCTGAAACGGTCCTCGGTAGATTTGCATCCAAGTAGTTTCCTCCCTGGTTGGGTCCACGCTCATCGTTTTGCCCCTGGTTTTTAGTGTAATGTACTGTAGTAGGTACTTGTATCATTCTGTTGTTACTTGTCTCACTTTGTTATTTTATGTGAAATTAATGCGGATAAAATGTTTTAAAAGTTTAATGAACGTTGTTATTATGTACGTCTTCAATGCTTTGTTCTAAAATAACACCCAACAATAAATTTTCACACAAACAGTAAAATGTATAAGAATACAGACATACATGTATTTCAAAGGTATTGTCTTTTGTTATGTTATAAATGATATATTTTTTTATCATATTTATAATTCTTACGTGATTCGATTAAGTTAAAATAATTTATTTCTAATGTGATTGTAATAAAAAGAGGTAAATTCATGAAACTAATTTAAGTTATATTAGTTAAATTTGATGAATAATATTGTAATAAAAATTATTACATTAGTATTCATGAGTTGTATTAAAAACGTGTTATTCTTAAGTTGATAATAAGATATATGATATACTACAGATTTATTGAAGCTTTGTTTATATTGTAAATTATGTGAAACTTATAACTTTATTGGATTAAGTTTCTTTTTTTTCAATGTGATTGTATTACAAAATGAAAATGTATTATATTTGTATAAGTTGTATTTATTAAAAACGTGAATTAAAGAATTTTCAAATTCGTGGTTAAATGTTTGATAATTGCATGAGCGTTAACATACATTTACATCGGCTGTTGTCTGTCAATTTGTTTATCTGTTAATTTGTCCCAATAACACGTTGCCTCAGTTAGTTATGACATACTGTTTTTCACACCAACCTGCCTTAATGTGCTCCAGATATAAAGGCCAACTCCTTAATTGGTTGCTATGCAACATATGGTGTCATCGATATATGTTTTTACATTCTAATTATCAATGAGTCATATTCAAAACAACTCATCCATGCAAATGGGGGCAAAACGACCAGGTTGGAAACGACTTGGGAGCGAAACGACAAGGGGAGGAAACAGATTGGGCGCGAAACGACTGCTAATCCTCTGAAACCATTGGGCCGACATAGATGAAACTTCACAGAAATCGATTGGGTAGACCTCTGCCATAGTTGTCTACATGGTTCTGGTCCACAGCACAAGATGCCCTAAAATCAGAAAACTCTTTAAATGACTTCTAAATCTCTGGCAGATGTTTTTCAAGCCCGCCTTTTGTCGACTCGACATAGTTGTCACAATGGCGTTTCAATGTATGCGTGTGAGTGAGTCCTTGCGTGCCGTCCGATCTTGTCTGGACTGTAATTTCATCATTCATCAGGGAATTTAAAAATAACTTGCTCAAATGTTCACCATGTGGAGACAGCGTCTTGCACGCAAGACCTGTATCCCTAGCTCAGTGGTCAAGGTCACACTAAGAGGTCAAAGAAGATCTGCTTATTAGGAAAAGTGATGTGAACATAATTACAATATAAGTTGTTTTCTTGACAATGTGCTCGACATGTTGCCAAAAGGCATCTAGTTACATATTTGCACACAAATAAATATACCTTTGATGGGTATCTAGCTAAGTTGGTTCTGGTCTGTAATTCAATATGACCACGAGAGCTGCAATTTGAAAAGTATTTAAAAAACATTCCTCTGAAACCTATAAGCCAACTTCGATTGAACATTATGGTAGGATGAATTTTCATATGCCAATGTTTTGCATACATCTTGTGGTCCACCACTCAAAATGGTAGCTAAAGATAATTCGGGTTCATTCTCTCTGATACTCCTCTTTTCTTTCAGTGGTGTGTTTCATTACTACTTGGGCATCTTGTTGCTTAAATAAAACTATTTTATTGATATATTTTAGTAAGTTTTGATGTAAAGCACATAACATTATTACAACACATTATTCTTCTTTCACCGCTATATGTTATGCTGGCTATAATTATTATATGCTAGCATACTGACATATTGCATCTGATCTTCAGGCATTTGAACAGGAAATAACTAACTGGTCAACGGGTGGTCGAACAGGTCGAGTACGGGACTACGATCATTATGAAAACTTGCATTCAAGAATTTCCGAAGGTAATTGGGATTCCGACTAATTCAACAAAGATTCAATTTGGACACAAAGGACGTTTAATTTTAAATAAATTTAGTTTAACGTTACTCAAATTGCTGTCAATTTATTCTGTAAGTTATAGTTATATGACCTTTAGAATGTGATTGTATTGTGTATCATTTTTCACTTGGAATACATAGCCGAAAATACAAGCCATTCATAAAATACAATTATATGCATTTTGAATATTATTCGTACAAAAACGTTAGCATATTATCTTAATCTGCTTTAACATTATTTAAAAGTAATCTTGGTGTTTTTGCTTTGTTTGTTGAACCAAATAGTATGTTAAAAATATCATGCATTGCTTTGTTAGGTATTTAAAAAAATGAGTATATTTGTATGTTATTTATCTATTATTGTTTTCATTCTGACATTTTCTATTGGCTGAAAAAGTGAGTGATTGATTGTTATGCACACGTTTAAATACAATGGGTGTTAAAAACACACAATGCAACCTTACAAGTAACAGTATTCATATTAATTGCAGGAACTGGAAGTATTCATTTAGGTATCTCGTGGTTATACTTAAACTACATTTGTTCATCTGTTCTAAATAACAGTTTTCACTGAGTTACGGTCCAAATGTTTACAAACTAGTTTCACAATAAATGTATTTACACATACCAGATAATAGTAATTTATGGTAAGAATGTCATGTACACGATCAATTTTCGTCGTGCCCGTCTGCGGTTAGCTTGACTAATGGCGGTTTGGTGTGAGTGCTTCCATGCGTCCGTCCGATCTTGTCCGGACTGTTACTCCATTATTCATGAGGCAATTTTGAAAGAATTTGCCACAAATGTTCACCAGGTGGAGACGGCGTGTTGCGCGCAAGACCCGTGCCCGTAGCTCAAAGGTCAAAGTTACACTTAGAGGTCAAGTGTGAAATATGGGCATAATACAGCTTGTCCGGACTGTAACTACATCATCCATCATTCAATTTAAAAATAAATTGCCACAAATGTTCACCATTTGGAAACAGCGTGTTGCGCGCAAAACCTGTGTCCCAAGCTCAAAGGTCAAGGTCACACTTAGAGGTCAAAGGACAAATATGGGCATTAAACAGCTTGTCCGGACTGTAACTTCATCATTCATCAGGCAATTTTTAACTAACTTGCCACTAATGTTCACCATATGGAGACAGCGTATCACACACATGACATGTGTCCCTAGCTCAAAGTTCAAGGTCACTGAGGTCAAAAGTCAAATACGGGCATAATACAGCTTGTCCGGACTGTAACTTTATCATTCATCAGGGAAATTTAAAATAACTTGCCACAAATGTTCACCATGTGAAGGCAGTGTGTCACGCGCAAGACAGTGTGTCTCTATCTCAAAGGTCAAGGTCTTACTTAGAGGTCAAAATTCAAATATGATGGTATTAAAGCTTGTCCAGAATGTTAATTCATCATTTATCAGGGGATTTTAAAATCACTTGTTATAAATGTTCACCTGTGTCCCTAGCTCAAAAGTCAAGGTTACACTTAGAGGTCAAAGAAGATCTTGTTAGAAATTGTGATTTTCAAATAATTACAATGTAAGTTGCTTAATGCCAACAGGCATCTAGTTTATTCTTTAAATACACAACACTCTTGCAATATTATTTAACTGTGTAGGTTATCAATGTTAAATTTTAAGCTAAATTGAGCACGAAGTGTTCAGTGAGCTATTGGTTTAGGGGATTGTCTTGCATTGTCCGTCATCCGTATTGCGTCAACAATTAGGTACACGGACGCGATAAAGTCTTCATTTCTCATTAAATCTTGACCAAACATATCAGTTTGTGTTCTGGCCACAAAATCTCGTCGAAGTTAGATAATATGGCAGATCAGACTAGGAACACTAGTGTTATTCAATATTGCTCCTTTTCCATAAGAAAAACTGTATAATGGACTTAGGGCAGCATGTAGACTTCATTTTTAATCTGATCTTTACCAAACTTGCACAGCTTGTGTATGAGCGTAATATCTCAAAATACTCCAAGAATGACCTAGATTGGAGTGCAAACACCAGTTTTTGGTGTTATTTGTGCAACATTGTAACTTCACTAAATGTCATAATAAACGTAATAATTGCCCATATTGAGGTACATACAACAGTGTTATTGGCCCTTGTTTGTGAAATAAACAGCAAACATGGACTATGTTCAGAATAGACACTTCATTTTTCACTAGGGATGGCATCAAATGGTATTTCAGTAACTGGTTAATTGGTTGTGGTGTTTGACCGGTAAGCTACATACCATTTGTAAGACCTAATCGGTTAATTAAAATGCAAATACATCAAGTATGATGGTCTATTTGATTGACTAGTCCTAGTAGACGATATAAGTGACGCTGACAGGTGTCTTTATTGCTGTCACTTGCGCCTGTTTTAATTATTGTTCTGTAAGAAAAGAACAAAGCGCCGTATTTGCAATTCAGCTGGATGTTTGAACCTCATGTGATTGCAAAGATGGGATGTACTTCTATGTAATGTAAGTGTTATTGGGCATGGTAAATATATCGCCGATTGCTTGTTGTTGCTCTTGGTCCCAAACGTTTAGACAGTACATGCATCTGTATTGTAGACCGGACAGGCATCTGTATTGCACCTGTCGATTGCAAGTTCAAGAACAGTAAGATATTTGTCTGTTGTGGGTCATTTAGTAGGCGATGACATTAATCTGATGTCAGAGCTGAACTCTGTCATTGCCGGTACTCGGGTGAGCACTTAGGGCCATCATGGCCCTCTTATTAAAGGGACTATGTCCTCAAAAAGTGCCTCAAGGGGGCAATTTCTTTAAAAAAATCTGAAATTTTAGATTATTAATACTGGGATATGATTACGGTTAAAACAGGGTATATATAAAAGGAAAAGAGTGTACGAATTCTGCGATAAAAATCAATTTATAATATAGGTTGTGTTTGTTTGGCCCTTTTCCTGTTGACATTTTGACGTCAGAATTGTGAGCATTTCGTATAACCATAGTTTACAAACAACTCCATATCAAGCACGATAGCGCATATGGTTATAGCGCTGTCTTCTGTCATTTCTTTGTATGGCCCCTAAGTCGTGAATTCGATACCCGCTTAGGGTTTTAATTTTTTCAGGCTATTTTTGCTAATTTGTTTTTATCAAATTTCTTATTCTGTATTATATTTGTATTTATTTAATGCACATGTCTTAGTAAAGCGCATTTCTATCAAAAAATATAATTAATAGTGCAATAGGAAGCCAATTTTTTGTTTACATAGTCCCTTTAAGTCTACCATTTCATATTTCTAATTAGATCTGTTGTGTAACAATCATCGTTTTTCGAAGTTAATTTTTATATCGGAACACCAGTACATTTCTACCAAAAAGGAGACGTTGAAGCATAGAATGTATGCATATGGTTTTGTTTGATGGCGATTCTGTATGTATACCTCCTTTTTTGGTAGACTTGTACTGGCGTGACAGAGAGGAAACGTTGACACCGAAATCGGATAAAGAGATGTATTTTACTGAATGGAAAGGCCTGGACAAAATAAAAGACCCCAAATACTGGCTCGAGGATGAAGAAATTGACAATGCTTCGAAACTAATTGCAAAGACATACCCAAATATAAATGGATTACAAAACGTCTGTGTTGTGATGGCGGGGCTGGGGCACATATCTGGGAATCCAATGCTTCAGATTTTACATTCGCATAGGCAGCACTGGGTCACTGCTACAACAATAGGTTGTTCGCCAGGAACCATTAAAATCTACGACAGTATGTACACAGAGCCAGATCAGGCATGCTTAAACAGTATCAAGATACTAATGGGCCACAATATGGCTATACGCGTAGTGGTACCAAAATTTCAGAAACAAAGAGAAAAGTCAGACTGTGGGTTGTTTGCTATTGCTGCCGCGTTTGCGTTAGCTGCTGGTCAAAATCCGTCTGTTATGTCGTTTGATGATAGGCGCATGCGCAAACATCTCTACATGTGTTTAGTGAACCAAGTGCTTAGTGATTTTCCATGTTATGACGGAAAGGTTAAATATAAACAAGAAAGTGTACACGAATATTAATCAACATGCATCGTCTTGTTAAGTATGTGAATGCTCTTCTTTTGAAACATTGAATATTGATTGTCGTAGTTTTGAATCGGATGCAAAATATCCAGTCAAATGACATATAACGTTCCGCATTATCAAACCACGTTTCATAAGAAGGGTTGTTACAAAATATATACATGCCACAATTTACATTTGTAATTTATGACAAGCATCGTATCCTAAGTTAGCATTTGTACTTAGTGGAATACGTGTCGCGTATTATGTGTAATACAACCATGCTCTTTATATTGTTATGTGCCTTGGGCAGCATAGTGAAATGTATATTATTGCCACTGATGTGTGTTGTCAAATTATTTCATGTACGTTTTATGTTTATATTTTATGAAATTTGTGATGCCTTTTACGTCTTATTATATGATCATTTACATTGACAACATGCTTTAGTATTTATAGTATGTACGTGTTTTATTGAATATTGTATTAAACAACATATTTCAATCATAATTTAAAAATTTTAAATTTAAAATCAATTATCGCCCTTGCTTTGTGTATCCAAGAGAACTCTTTAGGTCCACTCTATATAGTTTTTCACTAATGATCATGCACGACCATAGGGACCGTTTTTCTAAGGTCGTTTGCAGGTTGGCTTGCTTTTATAGTAGAATTTACTTTCCTTACATGGACTTAGGTTTGGGATATTCAGATACATATTCTTTACCGATTGTCTCAAAGAACGTTAATCCATCCAATCCTCCAATCTGCTTCTTTTTGGTGCAAAGCTAGTATGGTAATTTAGCAAATGAAAATAAGGCAGAAGACAATTGGCAACTAGAAATTTCTGTGTCAGTAAGAAACATTTGTTAACATTCTACGAGCATTATTTTTTACCAAGTCAGCATGAAACTTCAAAAGAGTTAATGAGTCATATGCGGCTTGAAAAAGGTTATTAGGTCCTCAAGACCTCATTTATTTAAAGGCCCTACTTACAATGCACGCAATTTGTACATTATTTCTATAATACAAGAAATATAAAAATATGATCAAATTATTCAGACAACTAAAATGCGATACATTGAAGACAAAATGAGAGTTTACAGTTGAAAAATAAACTCTTAGAATCTCATATTTTAACTGGGTATTCAGGCTTGGCTTGATTACAAAATATTGATCAGATATCTTGTTTTACTTTGAAATGTAGGTTAAATGAATTTGGTTGTTACTTTATAAATACCCTCTTAACATTAAAGTAGACTGATTTTACATCAAACAATCTTGAAACTACTTCAGGATAATTGCCTTTATCAGCGCTTGTTATGTTTTAGTTGATCTGGCACGTAGTGGTGCCAGATTAACTTTTTGGATCAGTGTATATTCTCAGGTGTCCATACGGTCACCGTGTCAAATTAAGTGAGGTAAATAGTATTGTTAACACTGCAGGAATCACATTTATCGTCAAATAATGGTCAAACTTGTTTTGATAAAATATGCATCATCGCCAGTCAAATAACTAGGACAATGGATCAAATAATGTAAAAAGCTTCTTTACGCTTTTAGGGCATTTTATAGCATTTTCATTAGATCAGATTAAAACTTAAAATATTGGTATTATGTGATATAAAACTATGTCGAATAGCATTAAAGCCTTTTAACTGACTTTTTAAGTTGTGTTTTCTCTTCTTAGTCATGTTCCATCATATCACGCTAGTGAACCAATGAACGATTTAGGGGCATGTCGGTCCTCTTGTTTTTTTTACCCCGTGAACATCTAGGTCAGTGTTGAAAAAACTCTTCAAATCCATTGTCGTCAAATCAACGCGATATTTGGTCACATTAGTTGTCTGTAAGTTTAATTATATACTTGGTCATTTGGGGTCAACTAGGTCTATGTTTCAGTATATTATACATATATTGTTAAGAAAGGAGATTGATTGCCTTAGTGAAATGTAGTTCGATAATGCATCATTTGAAGTCAATCATTAAGGCCAAGGTAAAAATTTAGCCAGGTTTTTGTTCGCACAGCAGTGAGATTTTGTTCCACAAATCAGGTGAGCAAAAAAGTAATAAGTTGGCTGTCTTGTGTAAAACGTCATAAATTGTTGTCACTTGTTTTATGTATTCGGGAATAAATCTTAACAGAAAAAAAATTACTTTTGCTCTTTAATACATCTTATGATCCATTGTGTACAGATAAACAGCGAATATAATAATCAAATCCTCCATAAGTTGAAAAGGTAAAAGCAGTTTTCCAAAACACAAAAAGTATTTGAAACTGTTGCCATAGAATTTTCTAGCACCAAATGGAATGTGACCTATTTATTGAATTTCAAATGATTGTTATCTGTATTAGACAAAACTTCTTGTAGAACTGAATATAACAAACACTACAACTTTCTAAGACTATACATGGTTTCATTTCAATGTTTTGTAAAAATAATAAATGCTACTGTAACAATAATTTTCATCTGTGACAACAAGATTTCTAAGTTTAGTCTCGGGACACTTGCTAACTGCAAGTGATCTCTAAATAAGAATTATGTTATCGACCTTAAAGTACAGAAATTGTTCGTTTTCTGACAGATGGGGGCGACGAACACCTTTACGAAGAGCTGCCTTCTTCGAAGTCAGGCGAATCAAATGTCTTTGTTGTTGGAAAAATACGAGTAACAGTCAAGCACGGTGATATTTCTGCAGAAGACGTGGACTGCATAATTAACAGTTCAAATGAGACTCTAGATCTTAGTAGAGGTACCATTTTGCACGCGCATGTAAACTTGCTACCGTGACATATTAATTAGATCTTTCATTGTGACACTACTTTAAATTCCATTTCAAAAACATACCAATGTTCATCAAAACAGCTTTATTTTTAGGAAAGGTGTCCCAAGCGCTTAAAGAAAAATGCGGAGACAAGCTTGTGAAGCAGGCAAAAACGATGCGTATGTTATTTGTTATTCTTCTTACCGCATGTACGATCTTAAATCAAAATCTCATACCTAATTGTGATAATATTTCAGTTAAATTACCCACTTTACATGATCTCTAATGCTCATGAGCAATATGTTTTTGAATCATTAAATTTTGTTATTTTGAGTTTAAATGCATAAAGGTTCCTGTTTGATTTGGACACTGATAACATTTTACAGTCCTTACAAAATTAATTAATGTCAGGAATGAAGATGAAACAACTTGGGCATTATTACAATTTTATCGTGGTAAGTTTATAGTGCATCTTTGTAAGTAAAAGAAGTGCTTCGTAATTGTTTTACAGAAGGCAAAATGAAAAAGAAAGGATTAGCTGTTACCGACGCTCCTAACCTTAAGTGTAAACACATCATGCACGTTGTCGCCAAAGAAACTGCACCTGAATGGAAAGACGTTGTTAGATCGTGTCTCGATAAAGCAAAGCGTGAAAACTACAGCAGTATTGCTTTTCCAGCATTAGGAACAGGTTTGTGTGACCGTTATTAAAAAAAAGTCTTTAGCTTATACGGTATTCCAAAAAAATATTTTTGGTTTCCACCACATAATGTTTATTTATTTGGTATGGTGGCATAGAACTGCCTTACGATAACTACATAAGGTTCGCAAAAACTTTTGTGTTAACTACTTGGCGTTCGCACAAATATTTGTGTTACCACTTATTTATTATGATATTTATCTAGATATTAAGTTAGCGTTGGCGAATATATTTCTGCTATATATTTTATGATTATACTAAATGGCCTAAAAGTGCCCAGAACTGACATAAGATACATTTTCTTGGGGTTGCGATGTCTTCCGCAGTATGTTACTAACGCGAATTTTATCACGATAATTATTTGAAAACTCAAATGTTAACAGGTAAATATTCCTAATACCACTTAATTATTACAAATGTATTCGCAAACCAATTTGTGTTATTTAACGCGAATATTATCACAATAATTATCTGACAACATACGTTGATATTCCTGTTACCACTTAAAATATGCCCGAGGTCTTCCGCAGTATCTTACTAACGCGAATTTTATCATGATAAATATATTGCAACGAAAATCTTAACACTTTAATATTCCTGTTACCACTTAATTTGGTCCAGAGATCTTACTAACACGAATTTTATTGTGATAATTATTTGACAACGCAAATCTTAACACGTTAATATTCCTGATAACACTTAGTTATAACAAATTTGCAAACCAATTTGTGTTATCTAACGCAAAAAGTATCACGTTAATTATCTGAGAACACAAATCTTAACACGTTAATATTCCTGTTACCACTTAAAATGTGCCCGAGGTCTTCGGCAGTATCGTGCTAATGCGAAAATTATCATGATAATTATCTTGCAACGCAATTCTTAATATTAAAGTTAATATTCCTGATACCGCAGATGTTTTTTATTACATGAATTTCTGATGTTAGTTTTGGGCACTTTTAGGTCTGTTTTTCGTTAAGAAGATAAATATCTTACGAAGAAAAAATTTGCAAACGATATCAAGATATAAGATAAATAACACGAAACTTAAGTGATAACACAAACATTTTCTTGAACCTTAAGTAGTTCTATGCCACCATAATTTGGTAACAAAAATAAGCATTTTATATTATATGCACACAAGTAATGGTAAAAATCAATGTCTCCAATGCTCCTAAAATCCATTTTTTGTCTGTTATTTGGCCGTCTTTTTCTTGCAGTGATTGTTATTTCTAAGAATGTTTACTGTACTTAAATATTTCTAAGAATGTTTAGTGTACTTAAATACTGTACTTTAATATATATAATATATATTTTTTCTAAATACTTTTCTAGTTATTATACTTGTGCTTTTTAGTTCCGAAGCTTTAATCTGTCAAGTTAAGACATTTAATGGAATACTTAAAACAATGCGAAAATCTGCAAACAAGTCCCTTCAACTCTAATGGTTAGATAATCTACTCATGACAAGAGCCGTTTTCACGCAGACGAAATAAACACAAAGCGTTGTCTTGTTTATGGTAGAGTGGAGTATGACATACTATTATTTAAGAAATATTTTCACTACCTTGTTTCTAGCAAAACTAAGTTATAATTATGAAATTATTTACAAATATTAATGGAAATTTCCTTGCATACAAGTTCACTTGACTACTGTCAACAATATTAATGGTATTGGCCAGCATGAAATCAGCCGCTTAAAACTGTTGGTTAAACCCAGTGCGGGTCTACTGGGGCCAACCGCGATTCGAACATAAAATTAGCACTTTTCTGAACCAAGAAATAAATGTGAAATAAAAGGTATTACTTTATAAGTATTTGTTTAAATTCAAAATCTGGTCTAACAGATTCATTCAGTTTTTATTGTGCACAAAAGTTATAACAAATTGTGAATTCCAAAATATATTTGAAATCTTCAATGGTCATCTATCAACAACAAAAAATATTTGAAACCGTGTAATTTAAAAAAGTATTTGTGTTGCCAATAATGTCCGTATGTAACCGTAATTTAAGAGTACTGAGTTTGCATCGTTAATATTTTTTAACCATATGTAGCTAGAAAATATAAAATGACATGACTCAGAAAACCAATTTAGTGCTAATAGAATAATTAAAATTCTAAATAAGAATTACATATAAGGAATTTTTGTAAAGGTTGTCTTTGATGTTATTAATATACAATGCATCATAGAAACAGTCTGATGGTATTCTTGATTATCGGACAAAAAGTGTTGTACCAATTTAGGTGTTGATTGTTACTGTTATCTTGGCTATTTTAAACATTTCATAACTGTTCTCTGAGCCATTATTATAAATGATTGTCCTTTACGTTACTTTTCTGTCCATGGTGTAACTGCAATGTCCTTGGTGTAACTGTTATGTATCGACATTGTATTTTTCTTTATGTTTTTTTCACAATTATTTGCAATATTTGGTCATCTAATTGAGTTGAATCACTAGAGGAAAACTTTTTGTACTTGTTCTAAATTTTAACTGATGTGTGGAGAAACTTGTGATGTCATTTCGCTGTTCGATTATAGCATACATGAAATAATCGGGCATCCATGTATTCTTTGTCTACAAAACACATTCTTATTAGTGAGCATGGCATAAATTTGCTTTTTAGCTCACCGGAGCACAAAGTGCTCATGGTGAGCTTTTGTGATCAACCGTTATCCGTCGTGCGTGTGTGCATGCATGCGTGCGTGTGTGTCGTCAACTTTTCATTTAAACAACATCTCCTAACCACTTGGCAGATTTTCACCCAACTTCACAGGAATTATCCTTGGGTGGACCTCTTTCAAATTTGTTCAAATCTTTCCGGTCCGCTGCATATGTAGGTCACCAGAGCTAAAAATAGATTTAAAAAGTGAAAAACTTAAAAAATCTTCTCCTATGAAACCGCAAAGCTCAGAGCTTTCATATGTAGTATATGACATCTTCTAGTGGTCCTCTACAAAGATTGTTCAAATGATGCCCCTGGGGTCAAAACTGGCCACGCCCCGGGGGTCACATTGTTTATATAGACTTGTATTGCAAAATGACTCTAAAAATCTTCTCCTCTGAAACTGCAAGGCCTAGAGGTTTCATATTTGGTATGTAACATTGTATAGTGGCCTTCTACAGAGAGTGTTCAAATGATGCCTCTTGGGTCAAAACTGGCCACACCCCGGGGGGTCACATGGTTTATATAGACTTAAATAGCAAAATGACTTTAAAAATCTTCTTCTCAGAAACCGCAAGGCCCAGAGGTTTAATACTTGGTATGTAACATTGTATAGTGGTTCTCTGCAAAGATTATTCAAATGATGCCCCTGGGGTCAAAATTGGCCACACCCCGGGGGTCACATGATTTATATAGACTTAAATAGCAAAATGATTTTAAAAATCTTCTCCTCTGAAACTTAAAGGCCTAGAGGTTTCATATTTGGTTGGTAAAATTGTGTAGTGGTCCTTTACAAAGATTGTTAAAATGATGCCCTTGGGTTCAAAATTGGCCACACCCCGGGGTTCTCATGGTTTATATGGACTTAAATAGCAAAATGACTTAAAAATTCTTCTCCTTTGAAACCGCAAGGCCAAGAGGTTTCATATTTGGTATGAAACATTGTTTAGTGGTCCTCTACAAAGATTGTTCAAATAATACCTCTGGGGTCAAAACTGGGCACACCCCGGGGGTCACATTGTTTATAAAAACTTATATAGCAAAATGACTTTAAAAATCTTCTCCTCTGAAACTGCAAGGCCTAGAGGTTTCATATTTGGTATGTAACATTGTTTAGTGGTCCTCTACAAAGATTGTTCAAATGATGCCCCTGGGGTTAAAACTGGCCACACCCCAGGGGTCACATTGTTTATATAGACTTAAATAGCAAAATGACTTTAAAAATCTTCTCTGAAACCGCAAGGCCCAGAGGTTTCATATTTGGTATTTAACATTATATAGTGGTCCTGTACAAAGATTGTTCAAATGATACCCCTGGATTAACAACTGGCCAAACCCCAGGTGTCACATATTTTATATAGACTCTAATAGTAAAATGACTTTAAAAATCTTCTCCTCTGAAACTGCAAGGCCTAGAGGTTTCATGTTTGGTTGGTAACATTGTATAGTGGTCCTCTACAAAGATTGTTAAAATGATGCCCCTGGGTTCAAAATTGGCCACACCCCGGGGGTCACATGGTTTATATAGACCTAAAAAAGCAAAATGACTTTAGCAATCTTCTCCTCTGAAACCGCAAGGCCCAGAATTGTTATATTTGGTGTGTAACATTGTATAGTGGTCCCCTGCAAAGATTGTTCAAATGATGCCCCTGGGGTAAAAACTGGCTACACCCCGGGGGTCACATGGTTTATATTGACTTAAATAGCAAAATGACTTTAAAAATCTCGTCTGAAATCTCAAGGCCTAGAGGTTTCATATTTGGTATGTAACATTGTATACCGTAAATATGCAGTTGTAAGTCTAGACTCTTAAGTCAAGAAGTTAAAATTCATTCCAGAAAGGTATTTCTAGTAACAACCGTTCCATAAGTGGAGTTAGAATGATCATAAAACACCATCTGAAAATTGGCCAGAGTATGCCCTGATAGGTAGGTAGGTATATACAGTCTGCAGTAAATGCCTTTAAGCTAAAATCACTGCCTAATCCTCTTTGACAGGTTTTGCTGGGGACAAAAACCGGTTTCAGCCAGTTTAATTAGCAATATGCTATACACGAAAATCATGGGTTTGGTCTGCAGGTTTATTGAATTTTTATTGGTGGCTGACGGGCTAGTTGGGGGCTATAATGAGACATTAAGTCAATTCAAATAGAGTAGATAGTTCCATTCACAGTTTGCATCTTATTTAATAATGAAACAGTTATGCTTTTTGTCTTAATTGTCGGTAATTAATAGAAAGGGCAAACTGTGATAATTATGAATGGATTATAGTGTGTGGATTAGCAAATATGCAGGTATATACAGTCTGCAGTAAATGCCTTTAAGCTAAAATCACTGCGTAATCCTCTTTGACAGGTTTTGCTGGGGACAAAAACCGGTTTCAGCCAGTTTAATTAGCAATATGCTATACACGAAAATCATGGGTTTGGTCTGCAGGTTTATTGAATTTTTATTGGTGGCTGACGGGCTAGTTGGGGGCTATAATGAGACATTAAGTCAATTCAAATAGAGTAGATAGTTCCATTCACAGTTTGCATCTTATTTAATAATGAAACAGTTATGCTTTTTGTCTTAATTGTCGGTAATTAATAGAAAGGGCAAACTGTGATAATTATGAATGGATTATAGTGTGTGGATTAGCAAATATGCAGGTAAGAAATAAAATGCATTTGACAAATATTTCAATATAATATTTGCTACGATTTTTTGTGAACTGCCTCATAAGTCGAATGTACTTTATAATCACGATTTTAGAGGCTTAAAATCTTGACTTATGACTGAGTATTTATGGTAGTGGTCCTCTACAAAGATTGTTCAAATGATGCCACTGGGGTCAAACTGGGCTACCCCGGGGTTCACATGGTTTATATAGACTTAAATAGCAAAATGACTTTAAAAATCTTCTCCTCTGAAACCGTAAGGCCCAGAGGTTTCATATTATAATTTGGTATGTAACATTGTATGGTGGTCCTCTACAAAGATTGTTCAAATGATGCCCCTGGGGTCAAAACTGGGCACACCCCATGGGTCACATGGTTTATATAGACTTAAAAGTTTAATAGCAAAATGACTTTAAAATTCTTCTCCTCTGGAATTGCTAGGCCCAGAGGTTTTGTATTTGGTATGTAACATTGTATAGTTGTCCTCGCCAAAGATTGTTCAAATGATGTCCCAGGGCTCAAAACTGGCCCTGCCCTGGGGGTCGCATTGTTTATATAGACTTAAATAGCAAAATGACTTTAAAATCTGCTCTGAAACTGGAGTGTTTTCGTATTTGATATGTAACATTGTATAGTAGTCCTCACCAAAGATTGTTCAAAGTATGCCCCTGGGGTAAAAAGTGGCCATGACCCAGGGGTCACATGGTTTATATAGACTTATATGGCAAGTGGGCCTTAAAAATCTTCCTTGTTGAAACTGTAAGGCCCAGAGGTTTTATATTTTGCGTGAAACATTGTGGAGTGGTCCTCTACGAAGATTGTTCCAATGATGCCCCTGGGGTTCACATGGTTTATATACATTTAAATAGCAAAATGACTTTAAAAATCTTCTCCTCTGAAACTGCAAGGCCCAGTGGTTTCATATTTGGTATGTAACATTGAATAGTGGTCAGCTACAAATATTTTTCAAATTATGACCCTGGGGTAGAAAGTGGCCACGCCCTGTGGGTCACATGGTTTATATAGACTGAAAAAACTTCTGAACCTGCAAGGCCCAGATCTTAATTCTCAGGTAAGGTGTTTAGTGCCATTTTGCCCTCTTGTTATTAGCCATTATGATGCCTTAAACTCAGGTGAGCGACCTAGGGCCATCATGGCCCACTTGTTTTTCATGCTGATTGTTGTGTTAAAGAAGTCAAATATTAAGTTCCTAATTTTTGGAATTATTTTTGCACACGTAACACCATGGACACCAGCAGGTAGCAGCATGTCACGTAATATACCAGTTTCTAGTCAATCTTGTTAAATTCTTTATGTTCATCAGTTGAATATATTACCTCACAGTTATAGGGAGGCAAACAAGATATAAAATCTTTAAAATTTCACTCTTCGATTTTTTTAAATAGCCAACTTGTAATAAGGACATAATTTGAAAATAACCCTTAACGGCAATCAATTTATAGGAGCTTAAACTTCATACCAATACTTCAGTAGTTATATAGTTTCCAGGCGAAAGACATTTTGATATGAAACTTTCTGTTCACAGGTATGAAAATGAATGCCGCGCAATCAGCCAAAGTGATGTTCCAGGCCGTCCGGGATTTTGTGACTAAAGGGTGTGGATCGTTGACAGATGTCAGAATTGTGATCTTCCAGGGTGAGATGGTCGGCGATTTCATACTCGAGGCACAGCAAACTAAAGAGAGAACTTCCGGTAGTAGACGAATTAGCACAAATTTACGCTTGTGTGTTTGTTCATGCTATAAGTAATACAGTGCCCTTTGAATCATTGCTTTAATATTAATGATCCGTTATTGTATTTGCCTACCCTGTCTGTCATTGCTTAATAATTACACAGAACAGTATTCAAAACCAGTGCAGTAAATACAATTCACTGGTGTTATATATTTTAAGATAGTAAAAGAAATAGAAGTATCATACAAAAAATATGCTTCATTTGATTGAACATGGAAAGAAAGTCTAGTTGCTAAACCTTTGGCGCAACACGCATATTTGGTGCTCTTACGACCCAAAATAGGTGTTAACTGCATAGTTAGAATGATGCACGAGTCAGCAGTAGTGTTTTGTTTATTCACCGTTTAGTGTATCTAACGTTATTTGTATGTGTCTTTTATATCATTTCATGTCATTTTCGCACTCATATTTAGGAAAAATTAACATTATATATCGTATATACACCAGTTAAAAGTAATGTCATAATATTGTATATATGTGCCATATATTTTTCTCTGCATGTGTCGTTCTTATTGAGCCATCGTATGTGTTATATTTATCGGCAATTAATAAGAAATATGGTACTGAGTTAAGGCCCTTTAGTTGCCACCATGTGTCGACAAAATTGGACATTTATTTGCTAGGGTTTCTAGTTGTAAATGTGTGTGTTGTGGTGTTTGTCATAGCTCTGGTTTAAGCTGACAGCATTATTTTCATATAGGTGTATCCAAAATGTCTAGCGCTCAACAGCATGAAGTATCATTAGCCAATCCAAATGTGGTGACCTTCATGATTTATGGCATGAATGATACTGTCATCAGTCAAGCTATTCAAGCCATAGACGCTTGCATTAAGAACGAGGTTATGTCGACATCTTTTACGGAAACCATTATCAAACGGCTTGATAAAATACAGGTAACTGTCCTATTAAATATGTTACACTTATAAGATGTATCTTCTTCGAATGTCGTATGTTTATTACACAACACACTATTGAGTCTTGTCAGTTTGTTGTGGTGGTTTTCTGATGAAATACATGTAGTATATTTGCTATATTATTACACATTTAATTATAATTAACTTATACTAATATCAATATATAGATAGAAGCCATACAGAGAGTTGCTGAAAAAAACAACGTTGACCTGCAATACATCAGTGACAAAATTGAAATATTTGGCATTGTTGGCAATGTACATACAGCAAGTACTGCTATTAACAGGTACGAGTTTGGCCTTTGCTGTCATTTTAAACATATTCTTCTGGATATGTTGAATTTTGCATGTTGTTTTTGTTTTCAATTTGTGCTGTTGTCACGTGTTTATATCGACATGCACTGAACGCAGGCTGTCACTTATTCCTATATTTTCCGATATTTTGGAAAGAAATAATATATTTTGAAAAAACTATATGTCCTATATTTTCCTATATTTTAAAATTATTCCTGTATTTAGATAAATTTGGTCATTTACGCTTCTGAAATTGCGCTGTGAACAGTATATCAAGAACCTGTGCATTAATACGCTTCACTCGCTTCAAATTATTATTTTAGTGCATGCATGTCTCAGTTGCATATTGATTGTCATGAATATGTTTAGCAAATGTTTTGTTTATTAAAACACAAACTGTATGACTTATCAGATTAGAATATGATCCCATACCATCCTTATAATGAAGTAATTTTACTTTAAAATTCCTATAATTTCTCGAAACAAAATGACAAAAGTCCTATATTTTGATTGAAAATATTCCTGTTTTGTTTTTGTTTTCTTGGTAACTTGGATGACAGTCTGATAACATCCATCATCAAAGGCAAATTCGCATTCATTGAACGATATGCTATATTTAATTCCCAATATTTTAATTAAGTGCCGTCAGCGCTTCTGTTCATCCGTGATGTTTCTTGTGCACGTATAATTATAGGCATGTATTTGCATTAAACAATGCAAGGGAAGACAATTGAGAGCGCTGTGTAGAGCCATAGCGCTGTCATCAATTTTTGGAGTTATCCCCCTTAATATGAGGATCATTTCTTCGGTATTAATAAATGGCTTTATATGAAAGTTCATTTATTAATTATTATTATTATTATTATTATTATTACCATATTTTCAAAGAGTATGAAATCTACGTGAGTGAAACTGTATATTGATAGTCGGCAGTGTTTTTAATGGCGTTCCATGGAATGTAACTTAGTCTACAATATTAATAACATTCTTGCCCTTAGTTTGATTCCTTGTGCAGAACATAAATCCGTTACGAATGAAGGAATTCCAATGAAATCCTACAATGGCAATCGGCATTAGGATGCACAAAGAGCAAGAAGCATAACTCATTCCTCATTATGTATAGTGATATTACCATGTATTATGTTTTTGGTTCTGAACATAACTTCCATTACTGATGAAGTGATTCAGATGAAATTTAAACTGATAATGGGCATTAATGCAAAGTACTGAAGACAGCAATCATAACTCTTTCTATAATATTTGTTTGAGTAAATTTATTTTTTGTGTGCAAATCATAGCTTGTGTCGTAATTTTTAGCTTAGCATGGATACGTTTATAAATATTAAATTATATTGAGTGCAACGTTATATTCAGTTCGTGTGTACCTGTGTTCAATATTAATAGGTTATTTAACAGCGTTCTGTACAATACCGTAATATATTTGGATGAGTACACAGCTGACATACCATATCAGACGAGCCGATAGGCGAGTCCAGTGTGAGTATGTCAGCTGTGTACGATTTCAAATATATCAGCGTATTGTTTAGAACGCTATTAAAAATCCTTGTATTATATACCTATTTATATTTTTGAATTATATGCTTAGTGTGCTTCAAATTGTAGATGAAACCACGCAGGCCGCGGAACAAGGCGCGTGTTCACAATATTAATACTGTAAAACCATTATTATTCGTCGGACACTAATTTTCGTGGATTTTTTGTGGGTCAGCTCAACCATGAATTCAAATGTACGACGAACGTTTATGTCCGAAGTCTTATATCAGAAATTATTAGTATCTGCACTACTGTGACGTCAGACTAAAGGGGCGCAACTTCTTTTGACCCATGTTTGGGTGATTGTGTTACCTCCCTTGATAATTATTTACTGTTAATACTGACATGATGTTAAATTATACTTTTACTACGTTTAAAAAATAAATAATTGTATGATGTTTCCTTCTTGAAAGAGCAGATAATACAGACAGAATAATTGAAAGGTACAGATTGCTCCATTGTCATGCACATATCGATATTCGCAGTTTGTCACTTGTTAATTGTCATGCGCTTAACTGGCTTCGTGTCCAATTGCCATTAATAGGACCCACTGTTTTATTACAATTATACAAGACACTATGGGTACCACTTTTAAATTGGACAGTTTATTGCGATACCAGTATATTGCACCTATGTTTAATCCCGCTAATTGATATGGTGTTAGATACAGTATTTCTTTTAGGTTGTTGGCAAAAAATCGAAATCCACGAATTTAAGATCCAACGAATATTCCCGATTTTACGAATCCACGAAATTTCATGTCAACGAAATTAAATGAATCTACAGTATATGGCGTCGCTCGATGTGATAAATAATTTGCAAACATACATGTTTGTCAATTATGCTGCCACATGCACTAAAAACAAACTTATGATTTAAATATTACGGTGAACACAACCTTCCGTACTTTAGAATATTTCGTAGAAAGCGACCTTCACCCTGTACTAACTGTAAACATTGAGCATGTAGAAGCTATACTAAGACGTGTCATGTTTAAAAGGTGGCTCGATAAATAAGACGTTTTAGCAGTGCGTTAGTTTAAACAGTAATAAACGCTGATTCAAGGTATCGCTGGAACATCATAAAGTTGATTGAAAGTGTTTCTTTGATTTTCAGAATTAGAATTACGCAATACTGTAGTATATATGAGTGGTGTAATGTGTAAACAAAATTGATAGTGACGACAGAAATCACCTTGCTGGACTCCAGGATTGTTGTGTGTCATGTTTCAACTCACAGGCTTTATTTTTGTACGGATTACGTTTTAAACAGTTAAATAAACCAAGTTTTGTGGAATTATAAAAATATTTTGTATGGTGATGTTCATCATCTGATGCAGGCTTGAAGTTCAAATTTGCGTTTCCACAAAGTAGGGGTGTCACAACATACCGATATATTGGTATATTGCAGAATTTGATTCTGCAATAAAATATTGCACTATAATTGTCCATACTGGTACATGTATATTGCACAATTTATGTGATCTTTTGTGTCCTTTCATTTTTAAACATTCAGTGGTTACATAATTTTAAAATGATAGACAATTGAAACAATGTAACAGTTGATAGTTGTGTAGGGTTCACATTAAAAGCCGGATCAGAATAAAATAAGTTTTAAATGAAAAAGTTGAACTTAGTTTAAGCACGAAACATATACAAGTACTCTGTGTCAACCTATATGCTTTACTAAACACCATGACTGAAGTACCAGTACGTGTAAATATCACTTTACATAATAATATTATTATAGATACAGTATACAGAGATGACAGACTTTGAGACAGCTATGCATATTTGTATTGTTTTACTACTTGCTGTTGTTGCGACTGTCGTCAGCATCAGACAGTGACAATGAAAACTGCCCTATGAAATAGTGCCATGTTGATAGTGCTGTGATCAATCTTAAGCATATTAATTACATACAACAATGGTGGCAGTATATCGCAATAAATTAAAAAATATTGCAATATATTGCAATATGGAGTTCAAATATTGTGAAACCCCTTACACAAAGCATACGTTCTGACCAGACATGGCGATTTCGAAAACAAATCGGGTTTCTGGTAAACACGGTTTGCAGGGAAAAAAAGCGTCGTGGCTATATTAAAAGCAAATAAAATGATTGTTATTGGATTTTAAAAGACTTTCAGGCAATGGATAGTATTTAACATCCAGGTAAAATAGTTGCATGTTATTAGTTCCCTTTCGGAGTACTCGGACATTATCGTATGTTTATCCTCGAACCGTCCAATACGGAAAGTGTTGTACGTACGCGCGTCCAATACGGTGAAATATTGAACGGTCACGAGGCATGAATGATGACAGCTGATTGGAGGATATAAATAGGTATATAATACTTATACAATATTGTATATTATTCCTAATTTGGTTTCTTATTATTTAGAGTAATACTAGATGCCATAAAGATTGAACATGATAAACAAGCTGCCAAGTCATTGAAAGATTTCGTCCAATGGTACTATATAGAGGTCGGCGATAACGGTGATGATTTAATTAAATATCCAGAAAATCTGAACTTCCAAATTGAAAATGCCTACAGCAATAAAAAGGACTTCTTTGAGTACCGGTAAGATTTTATTGAACATAAGTTACATGTTAACACATTAATTTTTCCAAAAATTCCGTCAAACGTTAATTTGAAGTAATATTGCCCTTAAACATCTTATATAGTAATTAGGAATACATGTATATAAATTAGCATATCATCTTAAATGTATTTTGATTTGGTATATTTAATAAAACATATACAATGCTACATCTTGATAATGAAGTCAAATTCATACTTGAATTAAAGGGACTATGTCATCGAAAAGTGCCTCTGGGGGGCACTTTCTTTAAAAAATCTGAAATTTAAGATACTAGCACATAATGACAGTTGCAATAGAGTATATATAATGGAAAAATGTACGCATTCTGAGATAAAAATCCATTTATAATAAGGGTCGTGTTTGTTTGGCCCTTTTCATGTTTACATTTGGACGTCAGCATTGTATTTGGGATAATAATAGTTTGCACAAGCTTCATTACCAAGCAGAAAAGCGCTGTTGGTTAAAGCGCTGCCTACTGTTATATCTTTGTATAGGTCGTGAGTTCAATACCGACTTGGGGTTTTAATTTTTAGCTCACCTGAGCACAACGTGCGTATGGTGAGCTTTAAGGATTGCCTTTTGTCCGTCGTGTGTCAACATTTTCATTCAAAGAACATCTCCTCCTAAACCTCTGGGCAGATTTTCAACAAACATCACAGGAATGATCGTTGGGTGACCCTCTTTCAAAATTCTTCAAATATTCTTCAAATTGTTCCGGTCCGCTGCATATGTAGGTCACCAGAGCTAAAAATAGATTTAAAAACTGAAACCTTTAAAAATCTTCTTCTCTGAAACCACAAGGCTTGGAGCTTTCATATTTGATATGTGACATCCTCTAGTGGTCTTCTACAAAGATTGTTCAAATGATTGCCCTGGGATCAAATCTGGCCACACCCCGGGGGTCACATGGTTTATATAGACTTGTATAGCAAAATGACTTTAAAAATCTTCTTCTCTGAAACCGCAAGGCCTAGAGGTTTCATATTTGGTATGTAACATTGTATAGTGGTCCTCTACAAAGATTGTTCAAATGATGCCCCTGGGGTGAAAAATGGCCACACCCCGGGGGTCACATGGTTTATATAGACTTGAATAGCAAAATGACTTTACAATCTTCTCCTCTGAAACCGCAAGGCCCAGAGGTTTCATATTTGGTATGTAACATTGTTAAGTGGTCCTCTACAAAGATTGTTCAAATGATGCCCCTGGGGTCAAACCTGGCCACACCCCGGGGGTCACATGGTTTATATAGACTTGAATAGCAAAATGACTTTAAAAATCTTTTGCTCTGAAACCGCAAGGCCCAGAGTTTTCATATTTGGTATGTAACATTGTATTGTGGTCCTCTACAAAGATTGTTCAAATGATGCCCCTGGGGTCAAAACTGGCCACACCCTGGGGCTCACATGGTTTATATAGACTAAAATAGCAAAATAACTTTAAAATCTTTTTCTCTGAAACTGCAAGACCTAGAGGTTTTATATTTTGTATGTAACATTGTATTGTGGTCCTCTACAAAGATTGTTCAAATGATGCCCCTGGGGTCAAAACTGGCCACACCCCGGGGGTCACATAATTTATATAGACTTAAATAGCAAAATGACTTAAAAAATCTTCTCCTCTGAAACTGCAAGGCCAAGAGGTTTCATATTTGGTATGTAACATTGTATAGTTGTCCTCTACAAAGATTGTTCAAATGATGCCCCTGGGGTCAAAACTGGACACACCCAGTGGCTCACATGGTTTATATAGACTTAAATAGCAAAATGACTTTAAAAATCTTCTTCTCTGAAACCGCAAGGCCTAGAGGTTTCATATGTGGTATGTAACATTTTATGATGGTCCTCTACAAAGATTGTTCAAATGATGCCCCTGGGGTCAAAACTGACCACATCCCGGGGGTCACATGGTTTATATAGACTTGAATAGCAAAATGACTTTAGAAGTCTTTTTCTCTGAAACTGCAAGGCCTAGAGGTTTCATATTTGGTATGTAACATTGTATAGTGGTCCTCTACAAAGATTGTTCAAATGATGCCCGTGGGGTCAAAACTGGCCACAACCCGGGGGTCACATGGTTTATATAGACTTGAATAGCAAAATGACTTTAAAAATCTTCTACTCTGAAACCGCAAGGCCCAGAGGTTTCATATTTGGTATGTAACATTGTATAGTGGTCCTCTACAAAGATTGTTCAAATAATGCCCCAAGGGGTGAAAACTGGCCACACCCCAAGGGTCACACGGTTTATATAGACTTGAATAGCAAAATGACTTGAAAAAACTTATACTCTGAAACCGCAAGGCCCAGAGTTTTCATATTTGGTATGTAACATTGTATAGTGGTCCTCTTCAAAGATTGTTCAAATGATGCCCCTGGGTCAAACCTGGCAAAATGATTTACAAATTCTTCTCTAAAACCACAAGGCCCAGAGGTTTCATATTTGGGTAAACATTATACCGAGACCTCGATTGGGATTGCATATGGGTTGAGTGGGGTCAAGGTCAAGGTCACTGTTACTAAAAATTGAAAAACGGATTCCGCTCAATAAATTTAGAACGCATTGAGATATTTTACTGAAACTTAATACATAGATACCTTATATCCACACCTCGCATGGGATTGCATATGGGGTGGGAGGGGTCAAGGTCACTGTTACTAAAAATAGGAAAACTGTTTCCTCTAAATATCTTGAGAACGCATTGAGATATTTTAATGAAACTTAATACATAAATACATTATATTGAGGCCTCGATTGGGATTGCATATGGTGCGGGTGGGGTCAAGGTCAAGGTCACCATTATTAAATATAGAAAAATGGTTTCCGCTAAATATCTTGAGAACTCATTGAGCTATTTTAATGAAACTTAATACATAAGTACCTTATATCGAGACATTGCTTGGGGTGGGTGGGGTCAAGGTCACCGTAACTGAAAATAGAAAAACGGTTTCCGCTCAATAACTTGAGAAAGCATTGCGATATTTTAATGAATCTTTATACACATATCTTATATCGAGACCTCACTTGGGTTTGCTTTTGGGGTTATTGGGGTCAAGGTCACTGTTATTTAAAGTAGAAAAACGGTAACTTAAGAACGCATTGAGATATTTTAATGAAACTTTATACGTAGAGACCTTATATCGAGACCTTGCTTTATGCAGTGGTGGGTGGTGTCAAGGTCACTGTTACTAAAAATAAAAAACAGTTTTCGCTCAATAACTTTAGATATTTTAATGAAACTTCATACATTGATATCAGGTGAGCGAGCTAGGGCCATCGTGGCCCTCTAGTTCAGACTTTAGCTGATTTGTTTTTAACAATGATCTCATTGTGTATTATATTATGTTTTATTTAATGCACGTATCGTAATATAACTAATTTCTATCATATTATATCATTTATTGTGCATTAAGAAGCCAGTTTTTCGTTGACCTAGTCCCTTTAAATATATGCTAATTGTAAAACAACTATTGTCGCTTTTTAGCTCACCTGAGCACAATGTGCTTATGGTGAGCTTTTGTGATCACCTTTTGTCCGTCCTCGGTCGTCCGTCGTGCGTTGTCAACATTTACCTTGTGAACACTGTAGAGGCCACATTTATTGGTTAATCTTCATGAAACTTGCCCAGAACGTTTGTCCCAATGATATCTTGGACATTGTTGAAAGTGGGTCATGTGGGGTTAAAAACTAGAAGAAAGAGACGTCACATTTTATGCCCAACCAACATGAAATTTGCTCAGAACGTTTGTTCTAATGATATCTTGGTCGAGTTCGAATCTGGTTCAGCTCCGTTGAAAAACATGGCCACCAGGGGACGGGGCAGTTTTCGTTCTCTCTGAACATATCGGCTACTTCCGACAAGCGTAAAGTAACCTCAGAGACAACAAGGGGGGAGCCATTGAAAAGTAGTTAAATATTTATCCGCACAACTGATACTGTTAATTTCAAGATGGCGGCGTTTGACAGCTGAACGTTTTCGTTCAAGGTATAAAATCTAGAAGTATGTTGTTAGTAAAGATATGTTATAACTGGCTTGATTTTATTTTATAAAATTAAATCCATAATTTACAAGGAGTTATTCATTTTATACATGTATTTATAATAATTTATTGTTGAATGCCATGTCTTGTTTTCATTTAACTTTTCACTAGAAAATAATTTCAGATTGCTGTAAAATTGTACAACAACATGAAACATGCTCAGAATATTTCTTCTTATGAGTTCGAAAATGGTTCCGCTCCGTTGAAAAATATGGCCGCCAGGGGACGGGGCAGTTTTCATTATATGGCTATTGAAAAAGCTTGTGAACACTCTAGAAGTCACATTTTTTGCCCAATCAACATGAAACTTGCTCAGAACATTTGTTCTTATTATATCTCGGCCGAGTTCGAAAATGGTTCCACTCAGTTGAAAAACATGGCTGCCTCGGGGCGGGGCAGTTTTCCTTATATGGCTATATTAAAAACTTTAAAAAGCATGTGAACACTCTAGAGGCCACAGTTATTGCCCATTCTTCATGAAACTTGCCTAGAACATTTGTTCTAATAATATCTCGGACAAGTTCGAAACTTGGTCATGTGGGGTGAAAAACTAGGTCACTAGGTCATATTGAATAAAAAGCTTGTGAACACCCTAGAAGTCATATTTTTTACACAATCTTCTTAAAACTCACTCATTTGTTTCAATAATATCTTAAACGAGTTTGAAACTGGGTTGTATGAGGTTAATAACTAGGTCCCCAGGCCAAATTGAAGAAAACGTTTGTGAACACTCTGGAGACCACATTTATAGCCCAATCATCATGGAACTTGCTCAGAACATTTGTCCCAATTGTATCTCAGACAAGTTCGAAACTGGGTAATGTGGGGTCAGAAACTAGGTCACTAGGGCAAATTTAAGGAAAACCTTGTAAACACTGTAGAGGGCACATTATAGCCCAATCATCATGAAACTTGCTCAGAACTTTTCTCCCAATGATATCTCAGATTGGTTCAAAACTGGGTCACGTAGGGTCAAAAACTAGGTCACAAGGGCAAATTGATGAAAAGTCACATTTTTTGCCTAATCTAATTGAGTCTTGCTCAGAAAATGTGTTCTCGGATGAGTTCAAAACTGGGGTCATGTGGGGTAAAAAACTAGGTCGCCAGGCCAAATTGAAGAAAAAGCTTTTTAACACTAGAGGCCACATTTACAAGCCAATCATCACGAAACTTGCTTAGAACATTTGTCCCAATGATATATGGGACAAGTTCGAAACCAGGTGACATGGGGTAATAAAACTTGGTCACCAGGTCAAATTGGAAAAAAGCTTGGGAACACTCTAAAGGCCAAAAGTTTAGCCGAATCTTCATGAAACTTGCTCAAAACAGTTTAGCCCCTCAGATGAGCGACCTAGGGCCTTGTGGCCCTCTTGTTTAGCATTTTTAACGACCTCATTTTATAAGCTCACCTGAACACAACTTACTCTGTGAGCTATTAGTATAGGGGGACTGTCCTGCGTTGTCTGTCGTCCGTAATGCGTAAAGAAATGGGACCCATAAGCGCGATACAGACTTCACTTTTTATTCAAACTTTACCAAACGTGCACAGGTTGTGTATGACCATCAATTCTCAGATTGGTGTGTCGGCCAGATTGGACCAGGAACACCAGAGTAATACCCCCTTTTTATGCCCCCGAAGTTCCCATATAGTGATCGCATCGTCCGTCCGTCTGTCCGACTGTCCATCTGTCAGTTCGTCCGTCACGCTTCTTGTGCGGAGCATAACTCCATTAGTATTGAAGGGATTCAGATGAAACTTCATATAATGATAGAGGACAATGAGAGAAAGTACAGAGCACAAGGATGACAACTCTTTCTTAAATAATTACGGAGTTATTGCCTTTTGTTTTATTTCCTTATGTATAGCATTGATTTTCTTGTGCGGAGCATATCTCCATTTGTTTTGAAGGGAATCAAATGAAACTTCATGTAATGATAGAGGACAATGAGAGGAAGTCCAGTGCACAAGGACCACAGCTCTTTCTTCAATATACAAGGACAAGGACCATAACACTGTTTGTAGGAAGTGTCATTTTTGCCAACATGTAATTGACATTGTGTTGCCTTCCTCTGACAAGCATATACTTCGGGGGCATATGTCACATCCTGTGACAAGCCTTGTTCATGAGAAAAACTGCAAAATAGATATGCAACATACATGTGTAACATGAATGAGCAACATACAAACTTCATTTTTTGCCCCCACATTTTTTTCCGAAATCAGCTGAGTTATGGCCCTTTTTTAGCAAAAAAAAGACATTTTTGGACTTGTGTCGCGCGTAACTAAAACAGTATTACCGCTGGAGTGGTGAAACTTTATAAACATTTTAATCAGCATGTGAACTTGTGCACCTGGATATTTTGGTGCATTTTTTTCCGACATCACCGTAGTTATGGCCGTTTTGGTTTTTTTGGCAAAGAATGACATTTTTGGTCGTATGTCGCGTGTAACTCAAAAAGTAATAATGCTAGAGTGTTGAAACTTGATAAACATATTAATCGGCATGTGAACTTTTGCACCTGGGTATTTTGGTGCAGTTTTTTTTGGATATCAGCAAAGTTATGGCCCTGTTTTTAGCAAAAAATGACATTTTTGGACTTATGTTGCGTGTAACTCAAAAAGTATCGTTGCTAGAGTGATGGAACTTTATAAACCTATTAATCAGTATGTGAACTTGTGCACCTGCGTATTTTGGCGCAGTTTTTTCTGACAGCGGCGTTATGGCCCTTTTTTTAGCAAAAATGACATTTTTGGACTTGTGTCATGCATAACTAAAAAATTATTACTGCTCGAGTGATGAAACTTTACATACATATTAATGTGAACTTGTGCACCTGGGTATTTTGGGACAGTTTTTTCCATCAGCAGTGGAGTTATGACCCTTTTTTTAGCAAAAAATGACATTTTTTGGATTTGTGTCACATGTTACTGAAAACGTTTAACCGCTATACTGATGAAACTTGATAAACATATTCATCAGCGTGTGAACTTGTGCACCTGGGTATTTTCTGTGCATTTTTTCTGACATCAGCAGAGTTTTGTGACAACCAGCGGAATGTGGGGGCATCTGTGTCCTATGGACACATGTCTAGTTCATTTGAACTTGACTAAACTTGCACAGCGTGTGTATGACCTGAAGATTTCAAAAAAATCCAAAAATTGCCTAGATTGGGTACAAACACCAGGGTTATGGCCCCTTGCTTGTGAGAGAAAACAAGAAAAAAAGACAATGTGGAGTATAAAGTATTGAAATAAGGAACAAAACACCTTGTATGGAATTCAGCTGGATGTTTGCACCTCATGTGAGTGTAGGGATTTGATGAACCTCTGTGTAATGTGTGATTGAGCATGGTAAACATCATCGATTGCTTGAGCCTTGCTCCCTACATTATCGACTGTAAATGCATATGTATTGGCTCTATCAATAGGCCGGACAGGCATCTGTATAAGCGCCTGTTGATTGTCAGATTAACTTCAGAAGAAGGCAGGACAGAATCTGTATGGCACCTGTCGATTGTAAGATAGTCTGTTTTATGTAGGTAATTTTGTAGGCGATGACTTTCAAATGACAGAGCTATCCTCTGACATTGCCCATACTCAGATGAGCGCTTTGGGCCATCATGACCCTCTTGTTTTTTTTATATTTTGTATACAAGAATTGGGAATTGTTTTCATTATTTTTAAAATATATTAACGATCGTGTGTTGTAATTACACAATAATAACCACCTTTACTCTTTGTGCTACATATAAACTTCACAATGTTATAATGTGTTTGAATGACACTGTACATTTTGATATTATATTCCATGTGCTATGATTTACTGGAAGAATGTATCCAGAGAACTGAAACACTCTTTAAATACGTTTGTTGTACTTTAATAATTTTGATTGCATATTCCAGAGAAGATAGCTCAGAAGTGGTCGTCGACTTGAAAGCATTGCAAGAGTATTTTAAGGGCGAAAAAGATGAGGCAAAAAAGACGACGATTATTCGGAAAGATTTAATTAAAGGTATTGTATTAAATGCATGTAAGAAATCATTTTCGTTTGAAATTAGAATCACTTCTTATTAAGCCATACAGGTTTAGTATTAAAGGCCAGGTAACAATGTAAATACCTTTCGTTTTTATTCAAAATAGAGCAAAGTGTTGAAACTCCCAAAGAGTGGAAAGATATGAAAGGCAATCTGCTGGTCCACACTTTGTTGAACACAGATCCGAATTATGCCAAGATATCGGCTGAATTCGCAAAAACTGCTGGCACAGGCTTTACCATACAAAAGGTTAGCTATTGGGAAATTAAGCATAATTCGAAACAAATTTCGAGGTTATATTTTGTATAAAGAACAACTCGTACAGTGTTTTAGCTCATATGATCACCTGAGCACGAAGTGCTCGGTGAGTTATTGGTATAGGGGACCTCTCCTGCGTTGTCCGTCTTTTGTCGTCCGTATTCTGTATGCCGCAACTATTTGTTCGTTTTCACAATAGAGACTTCATTTTTTATCCAATCTTGACCAAACTTGCACAGTTTGTGTATGACCATAAAATATCGGACTGGATTGTTATTGGGTCAGATGCCCAGATCGCACCAAGACCACTAGAGTCATTGCCCTTTTTTCATTCATAAACATGAAAAAATGACACTTTTCATCATATAGACTTTCACACTTTGCGTATGACCATCAGATATCAGTTAAAGCAAAATCATGGGCCAGATCGGGACATCAACACCGGAGTTATGGCTTTATGTTTGTGGAAAAACAAATTACAAAAATGGACTTTATTTATGATAGACACTTCCTTTTTCATCCAATCTTCACCAATCTTGCACAGTTTGGCTTTGACCATACGATCTGTAATAAAGTTGAATATGATCAGAATCGGACCAGAAACACCAGATTTATTGCCCCTTGTTTGTGAAGAAAACATCCATATGTCATCAACGATTGGCTTTCGCAACCGACAGAGACTTCTTTTTTATTTAATGTTGACGAAACTTGCACAGTTTGTGTGTGACCATAAAATCCTAGTTGCGATTCAATGGTAATAACCCAGATTGCATCAGGAACGCTAGAGTTATTGCCTCTTACAGACTTCATTTTTATTCAATCTTGACCAAACCTCCATAGTTGATGTATGACCATATAAGCTCAGCAGAAGCCAAAAATGGGCTTGATCGTGCCATGAGTACCAGAGTTATTGATCCTTGTTTTGAAAAAAAGCAAAAATGGACTTTATTCGGGATAGAGACTTCATTTTCTTATCTAATCTTAAGCAAATCTTCCACAGTTTGTATCTGACCGTATGGTCAGAGCAGAAGTCAAACATAGACCAGAAAAAACAACAAACACCAGAGTTATTACCACTTGTTTGTGCAAGAAAATGCAAAAAGTCACTTTATGCAGGATAGAGACTTAAGTTTACATCCAGTTATGACAACAAGCCGGTGAGCATGCATGCACTGTTACCATTTTGTTCATGCAAAATGAGTGACTTTATTAATGTTGATAACAAACCAGATACAACATGTATTATGGAGTTTTCATTTACATGTCAGAGCTAATTAAAGACTTAAATTTGCTTATTTGGTTGAAAACTGATGAAACTGGATTTTGACAATTTCAGACCTTATAGGCATTTTCTATACATGCAATGTTGATGGCTTCAGAGCCTGCAATGACATCGTTAATCATCACTAGACAGAAAATTATCAAAGAAAGGGCCAAACTTGACCTTAGCACAGCCATCGCAAGTATTACTTAACAACTATATTAGTTCTCCAAAACTGCCTGCGAAAAGACATCAAAATCTTCTGTTTTAGCTCACCTGAGCACAACGTGCTCATGGTGAGCTTTTGTGATCGCCTTTTGTCGGTCGTCCGTCGTGAATCGTTCGTCATCCACATTTACCTTGTGAACACTCTAAAGGCTACATTTATTGCCCAATCTTCTTGAAACTTGCTCAGAACATTTGTCCCCATAATATTGCGGACGAGTTCGAAACTGGGTCATGTGGGGTCAAAAACTAGGTCACTAGGTCAAATTGAAGAGAAAGCCGGGCCGGCTTGCTCAGTTGGTAGAGCGCTGGATTACAAATCCAAGGATCGCGGGTTCGATTTCCAGCCCGGCCACATAACTTGTGTGGGGATTGGTCATGAAATTATTTCTACGGCCATACTCCCCCTACCTCTGATTCAAGTAGGGCAGTTGTCATTACTGGCATAAGTATGTGCACTTAGTACTGGTTAACCAGCCTACTCTGGAAAAGTGTGATCAAGTTGACTGACTGCCGTTATATGACCGAAATACTGTTGAATACGGGGAAAAATCCAAACAAACAAACAAACAAATTGAAGAAAAAGCTTGTTAACACTCTAGAAGTCACATTTTTTGCCCAATCTTCATGAAACTTTTGTGTTAATGATATCTCGGCCGAGTTTGAATCTGGGTTATGTGGGGTCAAAAACTAGGTCACTAGGTCAAATTGAAGAAAAAGCTTTAATTTCAATATGTACTTCAAAATTTTGAATGTCTGTTGTCACTTAAGTTTTTCAAACCATTATGATTAAGGCCCATTTCCATCAGTCCGTATCAGTTCGACTAATGAAACTCAGGTGAACGACCCAGGGTCATTTGGCCCTCTTGTTGCTTTTGCCAGAACTGTCACTGACTTTATGAAAAGGGTCAGAAAAGAATAGGTATCGAGAAAAATGATCTGAGAACAATGAGCGAAAACACCCCACCTTCACTGCCCAACTAGTATAGCCCATTCCTCTGACCGGTGTTTAAAATCAAACCCCCATCCGTGCATACGTGTGTATGCTTCAGATAATTTAACTTTTAAATCTGTCACAGCAGTATGGCCTTTGTCTTTTCAAGTACTCAGGTGAGCGCTTTTGGCCATTATTGCCGTCTGGTGTTATCTTTTGATTACATTGAAAGTATATGATGAACACCAGTATGGAGTCTAAGTCCTAGCTATGTTGCCGTTGAATAATGGAAAGAGCACTTGTTGCAGTCTACTGATGACGTTAACTTAATATTCTTTTTAGTCTTCATTCAAAGAGAATAAGTCTCATGTAATAAGAACATTAATATGATTATTAGTACTACGACGACAATAATGATGATGATGAATCATGATGATGATGACGATGTATTATTATTATTATATTATTTTTATTATTATTATTATATATTTGCATGACGACTTAAATAATTAAATATTGTAAGTTTTTCTCAAATGTATTCAGATTGAAATGGTCCAAAACAAAACACTTTGGCAACAATATGTCGCAAAGAAACAGCAGTTAGAAGGTCAGAATCCCCAGGGAACGACGAACGAACGTCACCTGTGGCACGGCACCTCTGCCGACACGGTGGATAGCGTAAATGCACATGGCTTCAATCGTAGCTATTGTGGAAAGAACGGTGAGCCTTGTTACTTAAGTGGCAAACAGCTGCATTTATAGGACTTTGAAATATTTTTCAGGATTACATTTTATGTTTAAAAAACGCTTAGGCCACAACAAATTGATCAGTTGTTCTCCGGATTGTGTCCAAAAAAAATTGGAGCGAGCAAATTTTATTTTTTTTCCATTTCGATAAAATCGGGGGCGAGCGAAAAGCGCACAATAAAAAAAATCCTATCGTGCCCATAGTGATTAAAAATTACTGCCAAACGCCATCATAACTTGATATCTTGTCAATTATTTCCTCTTCATCTGCTCTAGTCCATAAATTGTTGTCAAAATCAATATATATGTAATAAACTAAGCAACTAATTTCTCCATTTTTTTCTTCGATCATGTCCTACAAAGGGTTCTGTGCAGCAAGTCTTCAATAGTGATTCTGCTTTTAAATTAACACCCGGCAGTAAATAGTAAATAGCCATATCTTAACTATAAGAAAGACGACCTTATACAAGTTAATTGTCATTATCAAAATATATATTTGATACACCAAGTCATTCACTACCAACAGTTTAATAACATGAATATGAAATGTCATACAATAAACACAAAACAATTTAGGAATGACTAGTATAAGTTCTGTATCTTTAAATGACACAACGAAACAACTGGACAACATTAAAAAAAAACGTAAACCAGGGCTCACACTGGCCCTTATTTTTCTTGAGCCAATTTGTTAATCGACTCACAACATCGTTGCGTGTTTCCATGTCAGGGAATAGTTATATCTTATCGTTTTAATTGTATTAAACTTATACTTCACTGTTCTGTATATTAATTGCATTATGGCATTAACAAAAGCATTAGTATATTTAGATTTTTATAATAACATTTTTGCCAATTGTTCATTGCAGAAAACTTGGATAATTATTTTATTTAAACATACACTCTTAAAATATCTACAAGATGTTAACAAAATATATCCAAAAATAAATTGAAATTAATAACTAACATAATGAATTGGCATGCCCTGATAATATATAAAAGCTGAACACTATGTACACCAAACAGATACGTTCAATTCATAAAATGGACATGTCATAAACATAAATCAAGGACAAACCGCTGGTCAAAATTATCCGAAATGTAAACATACCCGATTATCAGTCCATTTGACATATTCCGGACATCCAATTTCCCACATCCTTTATCCACAAGATAATCGTTTAATTAACTATTGTGTCTGCTGATATTACGAGAGCTTGCTAGCAATCATCTTTAATTAGGCAGTGAATGCTGACAAATAGCGCGTTGTGTTTTCACAACTTTGATAAAACATGATAAGAAATTGCCGAGTCGAAATTACATATGGCAGCTGTGCCAGACTGGCTATTGGAGTCTGGAGAGTAAACGTTTGGGTCATAAATTATGTGCTCTGTAAAAACAAAACAGTCACCGCAAAGTGCCTTATTTACTTCTATATCAGTACCAATTGCTTGTTATGATTTGGGGACACCACGAAGTCGGCGTTTAACGTAAATGAGACTTGTTGATGAAAACTTCATCTAAAAAAAAATTTTCTTCCGATTTACGATTTTAAGGTTGCGGCAAATCCGACGAACATCTGAACAATTTGTTGTGGCCTTAATTACAACTAAGGAGTAATCACCTGAAAATGACAGCGATCAATGCAATAATCATATTAGCTTAACATATGAAAAGTAGGCATATTAGAAAATATTGAAAACGTGCCCATAATTCATTTAGAGCGATCGCATCGTGCTTTGTTTTCATAAATGAAATATATGCGACGATATTTCATGAATTCAGAGTAACCAACATCGCAACAAAATCCACAAACATTCAGGAAATAGTTCAAATAACCGTTCATTATACTTTTGTCGCTGTTAAGAACAATGAATTTGACTTTGTCCGCTTTCAGATTGTTTGTGTGGGTGCCTGTTTAAATAGACTCTCGCAAATTAACATGTATCGAAATATGTGCATGTTCGGCATCCATTTTTGCATAACAAACTACTTAGGTCGAAAATTCTGTTAATATTAAGTATAGAAGATTATGCATTTTATGCGAATAACGATATGCTTATCATTTTATTTTCCATTGGTGTTACATGTTAAATATGATAACGTTCAAACGAAGTAACTGCAGTCTTAAGTGTCCTTAATTATGTCTGCATATACTTACTTATGCATCAATACTCTTATATAAAGTTATTGCACCTTGTCAGTTCTTTGGCTAATATGTGATTTCTTCTGCTTTACAGCTGTTGCTTTTGGCGAGGGTGTGTATTTTGCGGTTAATGCAAGTTATTCGTGCGGCAACACGTACTCTAGACCAGATGCAAACGGTGTTAAAAGGGTGTACTACTGTTGTGTTCTGACAGGGGAATACACCAGAGGACAAGGTGGAATGCGTGTACCGCCGCCAAAGGCTTCAGGTGGCAAAAATGCCTTGTTTGACTCCGTGACGGATAACCCTGCAAGTCCAACCATGTTTATCATATTTAATGATACACAGGCGTATCCGTTATTCATTGTACAATTCAAATAACATGATACAGTGCCAAACGTTCCAACTTTTGCCGATATTTACATTATTGTTTCATAACTGTGTAACTGGATGGTAAATCATTTGTTATTAGCAGTGGTGTCATAAGTGGTTGAATATGCTTGATATCTAAGATGAATGGCGAACAAAACTGAATGTTTGTTTTTTAACTTTATCTTAGTTTCTTATTTATAATCCGTTGCACACTAAAGCTAAATCCGTTAGCTTTACCTTGTTTCTTTCTACAAACAGGTGTTTGTTGAACGTATCTTTTAATGAGTTTGTCTAATTGCAAAATAAGTATTGTTTTATGTTTTTGTTTTGTTTTTGTTATAACGATAATGTTTACACAAAATAGTTATTAGATAATTATGATTATGTTTATGATATACATTGTATTATGTTTGTTTGATGTTTTGAAGTGTCTTATACATGTGATGTAACTAAGGATATAACTGGAGAAAAAAACAGAACTTGTTACTTTTAATTAAAACTAATTTTTGAAATATTGATCGGAACGAAGAGTGCGCACAGTTGTATTGGTAATATATACGTTTCACACCTGCCTAAATTTTGCAAACGATGCATAATTAAGTGTTTAAATATACACTTCCCTTCAAAATCATAAGGAATACGAACAGTTTGGCTAGATTAAACAAAATTTAAAATTAGGGTAGATTTTTAGCTCAGTTGAGCACGAAGTGCTTGGTGAGCTATTGGTACAGGGGACCTCTCCTGCTTCGTCCATATGCCGTCAACAATTTGTTCGTCCTCGCGACAGAGACTTAACTTTTTAGCTCAGCTGAGCACAACGTGCTCATGGTGAGCTTTTATGATCACGTTTTGTCTGTCGTCCGTCAACATTTTAATTCAAACAGTATCTCCTCCTAAACCCGCTTTTTCACCAAACTTCAAAGGAATAATCCTTAGGTGACCCTCTTTCAAAATAATTCAAATCGTTCCGGTCCGCTGCGTATGTGGCATCCTCTAGTGGTCCTCTACAAAGCTTATTAAAATTATTCTCCTGGGATCAAAACTGGCCGCGCCCGGGTGGTTTCAAATGGTTTATATAGACTTAAATAGCAAAATGACCCGCAAGTCCCAGAGGTTGTGTATTTGGTATGTAACATCATATAGTGGTCCACTACAAAGATTGTACAAAGTATGCCCCTGGGGTAAACAGTGACCACGCCTCGTGGGTCACATGGTTTATATAGACTTAAATAGCAAAGTGATTAAAACAATCTCTGAAACCGCAAGACGTAGAGGTTTCAAATTTGGCATGTAACGTGGTACATGTAGTGTGGTCCTCTACAAAGATTGTTCAAATTATTCCCCTGAGCTAAACAATGGCCACGCCCTGAAGATCACGTAGTTTATATATACTTGTATATGGCAAAATGACTTTAAATATCTTCACCTCTGAAACCACAAGGCCCACAGGTTTCGTGTTTTGTTTGTAACATTTTAGAGTGGTCATATAGAAAGATTTTCAAATTATGAGCATGGGGTCAAAACTGGCCAAGCGTCACATGGTTTATATAGACTAATAGCAAAATGGCGTAAAAGATCTTCTCTGAAACCGCAAGGCCCAGAGTTTTTTTATTTGGTATGTAACATCCTATAGTGGTCTTCTACAAATATTGTTCCAATTATGCCCCTGGAGTAAAAAGGAGCCGTACCACGGGGGTCACATACTTTTATGTCAAGTGGACTTTTAAATCCTCTCTCAAACTGCAAGGCCTAGAGGTTTCATGTTTGGCATGAAGTATTGTATAGTGGTCCTCGACAAAGATTGTTCAAATTATGCCCACGGGGTGAAAAGAAGCTACGCCCTGGGGTACCATGTTTTTACAACGTGCTCAGGGTGAGCTTTTGTGATCGCCTTTTGTCCGTCGTCCGTCGTGCGTCATCAACATTTACCTCGTTAACACTCTAGAGGCCACATTTATAGGCCAATCTTCATGAAAGTTCGTCAGAACATTTGATTCAATAATATCTCGGTTGAGTTCGAATCTGGGTCATGTGGGGTCAAAAACTAGGTCACTAGGTGAAAATGAAGAAAAAGCTTGTTAACACTCTAGAAGTCACATTAATTTTTTTTGCCCAATCTTCTTGAAGCTTGCGCTGAACATTTGTTCTAATGATTTCTCAGCCGAGTTCGAAAATGGTTGCCCTCCATTGAAAAACATGGCTGCCAGGGGGCGAGTCAGTTTTCCTTATATGGCTATATTCAAAACTTTATAAAGCTTGTTAACACTCTAGAAGTCACATTTTTTGCCCAATCTTCATGAAACTTGGTCGAATGATATCTCGGCCGAGTTCGAATCTGGGTCATGTGGGGTGAAAAAGTATGTCACTATGTCAAATTGAAGAAAAAGCTTGTTTACACTCGACAAGTCATTTTTTGGCCAATCTTCATGAAACTTGGTCAGAACATTTGTCTTAATGATATCTCGGCCAAGTTCGAATCTGGGTCATGTGCGGTGAAAAACTAGGTCACTAGGTCAAATTGAAGTAAAAGCCTGTTTACACTCGACAAGTCACATTTTTTGCCCAATCTTCATGAAACTTGGTCAAAACATTTGTCCCAATGATATCTCGTGCGAGTTCGAATCTGGGTCATGTGGGGTCAAAAACTTTTTCTCTAGGTCAAATTGAAGAAAAAGCTTGTTAACACTCTAGAAGTCACATTTTTTGGCCAATCTTCATGAAACTTGGTCAGAACATTTGTCTTAATGATATCTCGGCCAAGTTCAAATCTGGGTCATGTGCGGTGAAAAACTAGGTCACTAGGTCAAATTGAAGTAAAAGCTTGTTTACACTCGACAAGTCACATTTTTTGCCCAATCTTCATGAAACTTGGTCAGAACATTTGTCCCAATGATATCTCGGCCGAGTTCGAATCTGGGTCATGTGGGGTCAAAAACGTCTTCACTAGGTCAAATTGAAGAAAAAGCTTGTTTACACTCAACAAGTTACATTTTTTGCCCAATCTTCATGAAACTTGGTCAGAACATTTTGTCATAATGATATCTCGGCCGAGTTCGAAACGGGGTCATGTGGGGTAAAAAACTAGGTCACTAGCTCAAATTGACGAAAAAGCTTATGCTCCAGTAGTCACATTTTTTGCCCAATCTTCCTGAAATTTGCTCAGAACCTTTGTCCCAATGATATGTCGGCTGAGTTCAAAACTCTAGCTCAAAACTAGAGGCCACATTGTTTGCCTAATCAACATAAAACATTTGTTCGTAGGATATCTCGCCACCAGGGGACTGGGCTTTTTTTTTAAAAATTTAAAACAGTTTTCTTGAAGAATTACATTGAATATCGATAGCATGAAATACATATAATGTTGTTGTTGTTTGAGTCAGGTTCAAGATATCATCAGTTTACACCATGATTAGTAGATAGCATGCTGACAAGAAAACACAAATGAAGAATGGAGCTCAACTTGGCAATATGCAGAACAGAACATTCTTTTTTATCACATTTTTTTACCAGGATTACCCATTTAGTTACCTTCATAGACCCATGAGTTTTTGCTATTTAATCATTTGGCAAAAAATAGATTTCCCTTAATTTTCTGACAAATTATTATGATTTTGTTTACTGTTGAAACAGCAAATAATCATGCATTGGGTAATCGCAGGTGCCAGCTTGTACGGGGTAAGTGCCGCTGGTGAAAGAGTAGTTAAGATGTTTTATGCAAAAGATGAATTTCTGCACTAATGTAATACACAAACAAATATTTTCATCATTGTAAATCAGTTTGGCTGTAACAGTAAGTGCATTTTTTTGTCAACAAGTAAAACGCAAATACTCGTGTAAAACCTTGTATTTGTGTAAAATTTCACCAGTGAAGATTCGGAGAGCCATCCTGGGGGAATACTGCCTTTCTGACCACAGTTTTCTGATTGAATTCTTTTATCTTTATTTATTGAAATACTGTGTTTAGCTAACCTGAGCACAACATGCTCAGGGTGAGCTTTTGTGATCGCCTTTTGTTCGTCGTCCGTTGTGCGTCGTTAACACTCTAGAAGCCACATATTTGCCAATCTCGTGAAACTTGGTCAGAACATTTGTCCCAATGATATTTTGGCCAAGTTCGAATCTGGATTATGTGGGGTCAAAAACTAGGTCTCTAGGTGAAACTGAAGAAAAAGAGAAAGCTTGTTTAAACTCTAGAAGTTACATTTTTTGCCCAATATTGATGAAACTTGGTCAGAACATTTGTCCAAATGATATCTCAGCCGAGTTTGAATCTGGGTCACGTGGTATCAAGAACTAGGTCACTAGCTCAAATTGAAGAAAAAGCTTGTGCGTCGTCAACATTTACATCGTTAACACTCTAGAGGTCACATTGTTTGCCCAATTTTCATGAAACTTGGTCAGAACATTTGTCCCATTGATATCTAGACAGGGTTCGAATCTGGGTCATGTGGGGTCAAAAATTAGGTCACTAGTTCAAGTTGAAGAAAAAGCTTGTTAACACTGTTCAAGTCAAATTTTTATACCCAATCTTCATGAAACTTGGTCAGAACATCTGTTTTAATGATATATCGGCTGAGTTCGAATCTGGGTCATGTGAGGTAAAAAACTAGGTCTCTAGGTCAAATTGAAGAAAAAGCTTGTTAACACTAGAAGTCACATTTTTGCCCCATTTTCATGAAACTTGGTCAGAATATTTGTCCCAATGATATCTCCGACGAGTTCGAATCTGGGTCATGTGGATTCCGAAACTAGGTCACTAGGTCAAATTGAAGAAAAAGCTTGTTAACACTCTAGAAGTCACATTTTTGTCCCAATCTTCATGAAACTTGGTCAGAACATTTGTCTTAATGATATCTCGGACTAGTTCGAATCTTGGTAATGTGGGGTCAAAAACTAGGTTACTTGGTCAAATTGAAGAAAAAGTTTGTTAACACTATAGAAGTCACATTTTTTGCCCAATCTAAATGAAACTTGATCAGAACATTTGTCTTGATGATATCTCGGCCGAGTTCGAATCTGGGTCATGTGGGGTCTAAAACAAGGTCACTAGGTCAAATTGAAGAAAAAGCTTGTTGACACTCTAGAAGGCACATTTGTTGCCCAATCTTCATGAAACTAGGTCAGAACATTTGTCCTCATGAAATCCTGGCAGAGTTCGAATCTGGGTCATGTGGGATCAAAAGCTAGGCCACTGGATCAACTTGAGGAAAAAGGTTGTTAACACTCTAGAAGTCACATTTTTTGCCCAATCTTCATGAACTTGGTCAGAACATTTGTCTTAATGGTATCTCAGCCGAGTTCGAATCTGGGTCATGTGGGGCTAAAACTAGGTCACTAGGTCAAATTGAAGAAACAGCTTGTTACATTATTTGCCCAATCGTCATGAAACGTGGTCAGAACATTTGCCCCAATGGTATTTCGGCCGAGTTCGAATCTGGGTCATGTGGGGTCAAAAACTAGGTCACTATGTCAAATTGAAGAAAAAGCTTCGATTTCAATATGTACTTTACAAATTTTGAATATCTGTTGTCACTTAAGTTTTTCAAACCATGATGATTAAGGCTGCATTTCCATCAGTCCGTATCAGTATATCCATATCCGTATAAAAATCGAACACATGGAAAATTGTTTGACTAATTAAACTAAGGTGATCGACCCAGGGCCATTTGGCCCTCTTGTTTCATGTTTAGTTTACTAACATATTTTTAAAACTGAATTGTTTTAAAATAATTTGACCTGCATTTTTTGCTTTTTTTTTAAATGTGTGCGTTATATTCTAATTTCTGATCAGGCAATTGTGATCTTTGCATTGTTTGCATTGTTCATATCATAAAATGGAAAGTAATTTTGTAATCTACAAAGGCTTTAATATTTTATTGTTGATTTTTAAAAATATCATTATGTGTTTTATTTGACCTAATAAATGCATTTGTATATGGAATACATTCAGGACATTCTTTGACTGCTAAAATGTGTTGACAATTATTATTGTATGCTATAGAAGTTTAGAGGGGGTATATACATGTAGGAGTCAGCTTGTTTTGTTTCCAGACAATAACTCAAAATGGCTTAACAACATATATTCAAATAATTTTTGGAACACATGTTTAACATCATGAAATACAAAGGTCAACGTCATACTGTAATTTTTTATTAATTACAATATATCTTGCATTCTTCACAATTGGCATGACATGTTGCCAACAGGCATCTAATCTATTCTTCAATTTCAATATGTACTTCCCAAATTTTGAATGTCTGTTGTCACTTAAGTTTTTCAACCATGATGATAAAGGCCGCATTTCCATCAGTCCGTATCGGTATATCCACATCCGTATAAAAATCTAACACATGGAAAATTGTTCGACTACAGAAACTGAGGTGACCGACCCAGGACCATTTGGCCCTCTTGTCTATGGATTTATATGGAAAGTGGACTTAAAAAATATTCTCCTCTGGAACCACAAGGCCACGATAATTCTTATTTGGTATGTAACATTTATAGCGGTCCTGTACAAAAAATTTTCAAAATATGCCCCTGGGGTAAAAATTGACCATGCCCTGGGGGTCATATGGTTTCAATAATCATATAGAGTAAGTGGGCTTTTAAAAAAATCTCTGAAACCGCAAGGCCCAGAGATTTCTTATTTCACATGAAACATTGTATAGTGGTCCTCTAAAAAGATGTTCAAATTATTCCTTTGGGCTAAAAAGAAGCCACCTTTGGGGTCACGCGGTTTCTATAAACGTATATGGCAAGTGGACTTCGAAAATCTTCTATTCTGATACTGCCAAGTCCAGTGGTTTAATATTTGGCATGTACCATTGTCTAGTGGTCCTCTACAAAGAGTGTTCAAATAAAGCCCCTAGGGTCAAAACTGCCCAAGCTCCAGCCAAGGCCCAGATCTGCATACTCAGAGGAGTGCTATGGGGGCATCTGGCCCTCTTGTTATTAAATCTTGACAACTTGCACAGTTTGTGTATGACCATAAAACGGAATTGATATTGGGTCAGATCTCACCGGAACACTAGGTTTTGCCCCTTTTTGATGCAAATAAAAATGCAAAAATGCCTTTTCCAACATAGACTTTATTTTCCCTCCAATCTTTCTTCCAAACTTTCAGTAAGTGCATGACCATCAGATCTCAGCAGAAGCCAAACATAATACAGGTCGGGATTCGAACACCAGAGTTATTGCCCCTTATTTGTAAAAAAGGACCATTTTTATACGATCTTATCCAAACTTCATGAAAATGCTTAAGGGCATAATATATTGGCCAAGTTCGATAATCAGCCAAATCGCACTCGGAATTGTTGAGTAATGACCCTTGAATTATCTTAAGTTTTTTCAGCACATTCCGCTCTAACAGTTTGCATCCGATCTTCACCAAACTTCATGGAAATATTTGTCGGCACAGTACCTCGTCCAAGTTCGATAATCGGCGAAATCGTCCCAGGAATTGTCGAGTTATGGCCCTTGAATTGTCTAACATTTTCCTGTGTAGCCGTTTCCGCTGTCTTAAGACCATCAGCTTTCATCCAATCTTTACCGAACTTCATGAACATCTTTGTCTGCAAAACATCTTGGCCAAGAATGTTTCTAGGGTGATCCTCTACCAAATTCCTACGATCCAATTTGTTTTGTGAAAAAAAAATTGCCGCAACGGGGCGGGGCAGTTTTTCTTATATGGCTATTTTGAAAACTTTGAAAATCTTCTTGTCAAAAACCAGTAGCTGGGTTTGGAAATAAATTCAAAGAAATGTTGCATTTCTACCAGAATTGTTAAAATCATTTTGATTCGTTAAAACAAGGCCGCCAGGGGGTGGAGCTGTTTTCCTTATATAGTTATATAGAAAATCTCAGAATCCACTGAGCAGATTTTAAAATAATTTCACATAAGTGTTCCTTGAGTAATTTAAATCATTTTGATTCGTTAAAACAATGGCCGTCAGAGAGTGGCTCAGTTTTTCTTATATGGCTATATTGAAATCTTTAAAAAAAAATCCTCTTGTCTGTAACCATAGGCTGGATTTCAAAATAATGTCACATAAATGTTTCTGAAGTGACCCTCTGCCAAATTTCTTCAACTCATTTCGATTCCTTAAAACATGTCCGCCAAGGGATAGTTTATATAGCTATATAGAAAACTTAACTCAGAAAGTGCTTACGGATTTCAAAATTACTTCACATAAATGTACTTTGGGTGACCATCCTTCCGAATGTCTTCAAATCATTTTGATTTTTTCAAAAACATGGCCGCTAGAGGTTGGCCAGTTTTGCTTATATAACTATATCGAAACTTTGAAAATATTCTCAGAAACCGCTGACCGAATTACAAATAATTTCGATTAAATGTTCATTGAGTCACACTACCAAATTTCTTCAAATCATTTTCAAACATGGCCATTTAAGTATGGGGCATTTCCTTATATGGCTATATTAAAATTTTGACAATCTTCGTGTCAGCAAAGCAAACACCTACCGGAATTTCAAAATAAGTTTGCACAAATGTTCGTTGGTTGACCCTCTACCAAATCTCTTCAAATCATTTTCAAAGAAAAAAATCGGTTATTACATTGGGGTATGTCGTTTTCGCGATGGCCATGTCAACTTTTTTTGTTTTCGCTCTCTAACTCGAGACCGGATTGAGCTATTGTAATGAAACTACATACATAGATATGTTACCTTGGGATTTTGTATGGGGTTGGTGCAGTCAAGGTCGCCGTTACTAAAAACTGAAAAATGGTTTCCGCTTAATAACTTGAAAACGCATTCAGATATTTTAATAAAACTGAATACATAAATACCTTATATTGAGAACCCGCTTGAGATTGCGTACGAGGTGGTGGAGTCAAGGTCACTGTTATTAAAAGAAGTAACACGGTTTCCGCTCAATTACTTTAGAACGAATTTAGATAGTTTGATGAAACTTCGTACATTGATACATTATATCGAGACCTCGCTTGGGATTCCGTTGGGGATGGGTAGTGTCAAGGTCAAGGTCACCGTTACTAAAAATAACAAAACAGTTTCCGCTCAATAGCTTGAGAACTGATTGAGATATTTTAATGAAACTTCATATGTATATAGTGTATATCTAGACCTCGCTTGGGATTGCATATGGGGTGGGTGGGGTCTAGGTCAAGGTCACCATTACTAAAAATACCAAAACAGTTTCCAATGAATAGCTTGAGAACAAATTGAGATATTTTAATGAAACTTCATATGTAGATACCTTATATGCAGATCTTGCTTAGAATTATGGATGGGATGGGTGGGCTAAAGGTCACAATTACTAAAAAGAAATAAAATATATATTTGTGCTGACTTTCATGCATTCCGTTCGAAAAATTGCGTTTTCGTGGAATTTCCATGTTTCTTGATATTCGTTAAAAAATCGCCAGCAGGGGGCGGGGCAATTTTCTTTATATGGTTCTATTGAACATTTTGAAAATATTGTCTGCAATCTTTTGCTCTAAATTAAAATAATTTCATAGAAATCTTTCTTGGATGACGCTCTACCAAATTCCTTGGAATTTTTGATTTCTTAAAAACATGGATACCAAGGGGTGGGGCAGTTTTCTGTATATAGCTTTAGTGAAAACTGTGTAAATCTTCTTGTCTAAAACTGCTTGCTGGAAATAAAATTGATAAAAATGTTCATAGACTCTCCTTGCTTCAAATTATTCATATTGTTAAAAATGGCCACCAGGTTGGGACAGGTTTCCTTTTGTGGATATAGTGAAAACAGTTTTGTCTTAAACCACTTACTGGATTTTGAAATAATTTCACAGAAATGGTCTTGTTCTTACTCTTACGAATGACTTAAAATTGTTTTGATTCGTTAAAAAATGCTGTCAGCAGTCTATTGTCAACAAGCCGTTATAGTGCAGTAACAGACTTCATTTTGAATTAGGGACGATACGGACCATGGACTATACGGACCAGACTGTACGGCCCAGATTGCGGACGATACGGCCCAGATATGCGGACCATACGGACCAGTCTGAAATAATATTCATTTCGTGTTCCTTCAATATTGTATTAATAAATTTAATAAAATATTAAAGTTTCTGTAATTACACGGCATACATTTACGTTATTGCGTCGTTTAATGACAACATACTTGTTTACATTTGAACATTTGCCGACCATACGGACCATGTCTTAATCAATAAGTATTTCATGTTCATTCCAGAGTGTAATTTGAGGCACATATATATAAAACACGTCTAAACAAATACATATCTATGTACAACAAATATCAATAGAAAAAAATACAAGCAAACAACCAAACAGACATATACACAATGTACCTTTACACTCAACCGTTCACACAGGTCCATACAATCTACAACACTCATTCAGCAACTCACTCGTACATATTTCTCTCTTCCCGTAGCGGTCCCAAGCCGCCCACAAACGCCCTTGGACGGCACGGGTTTGTTTGCTCTGGTGGCGCTTTAACTTCTTCTCTTTGATGAGCTGACATTGCATCTGCACCTCGTTCGCTTCTTCGTACAGCAGGGTGATAAGTAGGTAGAAGGACAGATTCCCCTTTTTCGCCCTGCGGTTAAGGCGGTTATGCCATCCCTCAACGTCGTTGTTAGTTCGCACTGATCGCCCGTATACCGACCAGTTTTCGACTGTCCATATGCTGTTGCTCATCCAAGTTTGATCAACATAAGCGAAGAAGGGGGCTAATTGGTCGCTTTGACCTTTTTCCCTGATATTTGCAAACGCGGGACGGATGTCGGCTGGTGGCAGAAGAGGGAGCGCGAAGGTCTTCCGCAGCATCTTGTATACTCTATCCCTACTCTCGTAGGCTGTCCTGAGACCAAGTTCTTGGCACTTTCGCCACAATGCTTGGCCGAAGTGGAACGCACAGCCCTTGATTTCAGGATCCGTGTAGACCTTTCGAATAGCCTGCCAGAGACCGGCCTCAAAGTCGACCACGAACGTTGTCACTTTGGTTTCGCTTAGAAGCGAGTTCACTTTCTGCAACACCTGAAATGATAATAATAACAATAATAATTACAATAAACCATACTGATAATAGCATTATTTATAAAATGTGATTAAATATATATATAATATAAGGTGATAAATTATCTGTAAACTATACTGTTTAGATACCTGTTTGTAATCTCTTCGTTTCCTCCCAGTCATGAGGACGAAGCACAGTGGTAGCTGTTTTATTACATCTTCGTACTTCACGAAGCCATGGATTGAAAAGAGTTGCGTTATCGGCGATTTCACCACTTTGAACGTTCCGTCCATATACCATGTCTTTGCCTTCGACAGCAGCTCCAGCTGCGTATCCGTCGCTAGAATGACGTGTCTCCGTTCCTTTACCGTGACCGTTCCCCTGTAGAACGGTTCGTTGATCGCATTGTTCAGGTACTGTTCATCGATCGGAAAAAGAAATGGATAATTATACATTACCCATTACCCATAAAAAAACAATCCGTATCAGTATATCCATATCCGTATAAAAATCGAACACATGGAAAATTGTTTGACTAATTAAACTAAGGTGATCGACCCAGGGCCATTTGGCCCTCTTGTTTCATGTTTAGTTTACTAACATATTTTTAAAACTGAATTGTTTTAAAATAATTTGACCTGCATTTTTTGCTTTTTTTTTAAATGTGTGCGTTATATTCTAATTTCTGATCAGGCAATTGTGATCTTTGCATTGTTTGCATTGTTCATATCATAAAATGGAAAGTAATTTTGTAATCTACAAAGGCTTTAATATTTTATTGTTGATTTTTAAAAATATCATTATGTGTTTTATTTGACCTAATAAATGCATTTGTATATGGAATACATTCAGGACATTCTTTGACTGCTAAAATGTGTTGACAATTATTATTGTATGCTATAGAAGTTTAGAGGGGGTATATACATGTAGGAGTCAGCTTGTTTTGTTTCCAGACAATAACTCAAAATGGCTTAACAACATATATTCAAATAATTTTTGGAACACATGTTTAACATCATGAAATACAAAGGTCAACGTCATACTGTAATTTTTTATTAATTACAATATATCTTGCATTCTTCACAATTGGCATGACATGTTGCCAACAGGCATCTAATCTATTCTTCAATTTCAATATGTACTTCCCAAATTTTGAATGTCTGTTGTCACTTAAGTTTTTCAACCATGATGATAAAGGCCGCATTTCCATCAGTCCGTATCGGTATATCCACATCCGTATAAAAATCTAACACATGGAAAATTGTTCGACTACAGAAACTGAGGTGACCGACCCAGGACCATTTGGCCCTCTTGTCTATGGATTTATATGGAAAGTGGACTTAAAAAATATTCTCCTCTGGAACCACAAGGCCACGATAATTCTTATTTGGTATGTAACATTTATAGCGGTCCTGTACAAAAAATTTTCAAAATATGCCCCTGGGGTAAAAATTGACCATGCCCTGGGGGTCATATGGTTTCAATAATCATATAGAGTAAGTGGGCTTTTAAAAAAATCTCTGAAACCGCAAGGCCCAGAGATTTCTTATTTCACATGAAACATTGTATAGTGGTCCTCTAAAAAGATGTTCAAATTATTCCTTTGGGCTAAAAAGAAGCCACCTTTGGGGTCACGCGGTTTCTATAAACGTATATGGCAAGTGGACTTCGAAAATCTTCTATTCTGATACTGCCAAGTCCAGTGGTTTAATATTTGGCATGTACCATTGTCTAGTGGTCCTCTACAAAGAGTGTTCAAATAAAGCCCCTAGGGTCAAAACTGCCCAAGCTCCAGCCAAGGCCCAGATCTGCATACTCAGAGGAGTGCTATGGGGGCATCTGGCCCTCTTGTTATTAAATCTTGACAACTTGCACAGTTTGTGTATGACCATAAAACGGAATTGATATTGGGTCAGATCTCACCGGAACACTAGGTTTTGCCCCTTTTTGATGCAAATAAAAATGCAAAAATGCCTTTTCCAACATAGACTTTATTTTCCCTCCAATCTTTCTTCCAAACTTTCAGTAAGTGCATGACCATCAGATCTCAGCAGAAGCCAAACATAATACAGGTCGGGATTCGAACACCAGAGTTATTGCCCCTTATTTGTAAAAAAGGACCATTTTTATACGATCTTATCCAAACTTCATGAAAATGCTTAAGGGCATAATATATTGGCCAAGTTCGATAATCAGCCAAATCGCACTCGGAATTGTTGAGTAATGACCCTTGAATTATCTTAAGTTTTTTCAGCACATTCCGCTCTAACAGTTTGCATCCGATCTTCACCAAACTTCATGGAAATATTTGTCGGCACAGTACCTCGTCCAAGTTCGATAATCGGCGAAATCGTCCCAGGAATTGTCGAGTTATGGCCCTTGAATTGTCTAACATTTTCCTGTGTAGCCGTTTCCGCTGTCTTAAGACCATCAGCTTTCATCCAATCTTTACCGAACTTCATGAACATCTTTGTCTGCAAAACATCTTGGCCAAGAATGTTTCTAGGGTGATCCTCTACCAAATTCCTACGATCCAATTTGTTTTGTGAAAAAAAAATTGCCGCAACGGGGCGGGTCAGTTTTTCTTATATGGCTATTTTGAAAACTTTGAAAATCTTCTTGTCAAAAACCAGTAGCTGGGTTTGGAAATAAATTCAAAGAAATGTTGCATTTCTACCAGAATTGTTAAAATCATTTTGATTCGTTAAAACAAGGCCGCCAGGGGGTGGAGCTGTTTTCCTTATATAGTTATATAGAAAATCTCAGAATCCACTGAGCAGATTTTAAAATAATTTCACATAAGTGTTCCTTGAGTAATTTAAATCATTTTGATTCGTTAAAACAATGGCCGTCAGAGAGTGGCTCAGTTTTTCTTATATGGCTATATTGAAATCTTTAAAAAAAAATCCTCTTGTCTGTAACCATAGGCTGGATTTCAAAATAATGTCACATAAATGTTTCTGAAGTGACCCTCTGCCAAATTTCTTCAACTCATTTCGATTCCTTAAAACATGTCCGCCAAGGGATAGTTTATATAGCTATATAGAAAACTTAACTCAGAAAGTGCTTACGGATTTCAAAATTACTTCACATAAATGTACTTTGGGTGACCATCCTTCCGAATGTCTTCAAATCATTTTGATTTTTTCAAAAACATGGCCGCTAGAGGTTGGCCAGTTTTGCTTATATAACTATATCGAAACTTTGAAAATATTCTCAGAAACCGCTGACCGAATTACTCGAACACGTCTCCACGAGCCGCCACTTTTATCTGTAATTAAAAGCGAAACACATATTAGCAACTATTATACTTTTCGACGTTGAAGTAATAAAAAAAATGGCTGAACATTTTATTTATGATATATGACAGATAAATTAACTATAATTACCTCTTTCGCTTTCTGAACAGCAGTGAGTAGACCGGGATTTGCTGGGTGACTGTGTCCCCGTGCGCCTTTCACAAAGGCATCCCCAGTTTGCTTTATGACCGCCGGACAACCAGTTCCCCTTCCTCGGACGCTGCATCTCCACTCCGTCACACCAGAGACCAAGGTTCTCTTCACCACGAACGCATAGCCTTCGCTGGAGACTAGCTTCCGGGAACCTTTCTTAGAACCACCGTCCACCACTGTGTATGTAGGTGTTCCGTCTATTACGACATCATGGACGGTTTCATCGTTGAGGTCACTGAAAAAATCATTGTTGATTACTTAGCATTTTACTTTATAGGAATAATACCCAATTAATTTAATCAAATAACAAATAATTATGCGATATATATGACTATAGTGATAAATTATTGTATTGTTATAATAAGAAGTAAAACATCAAATAACAAATAATTATGCGATATATATGACTATAGTGATAAATTATTGTATTGTTATAATAAGAAGTAAAACATAGGAATGGTATTATTATTTGTATAAAACAACAAATATTTGTTTGATTTATAAATTTATTATATTATTATTATTATGATAACTTTTTAATTGGTCCTCTTCTTCTTCCAACTCCACTGAACGCTCAGGTCGACTCACGTCAAACATTGACGTTGCGTAATCTGTTGCCACCACGTCCATAATATCACCACTTCCTGAATCTTCGTTCAACAACAGAGTTGACGGTGTGGGTTCAATGTCCATCGGTGCATCAGGCAGCGCAGTTGTACGTGGGTGACTTCATATTCACCTACATCCATGTCCTCATCAGTAGTATCGTAGTGACGACACCTCATGCATACGAAACGCAGTTCATGATGATTTCGAACAGCTTCGTCATATTCCTCCTCCGTAATCCCTGTGTTTCCACATCGGATATGATGCCACCGTTGGCACTTGTCACAAGTGACCGCTCTTGAGGTGGAGTAAATTCTCCTTAAGCAGAATAAACATGGAGGCGCAGGCATTTTTTCGAATATGGCAAGACCATGTCCATACCTGATATTTATATTGTCTTCAATAATAACGATTGTCACACTTTACCTTTAATTAGTAATTAAAGACGTGTTCACTCTATTAGTGTATATTATCAATTAATGTAATTGATAACATCAATCAATATGTGTCATAAATAGGGCGTACCCGAGATGCAAGCATAAGCCGATGTTGTCTACAATAATAACGATTGTCACACTTTACCTTTAATTGGTAATTACAGACGTGTTAATCAATTAGTGTATATTATCAATTACTGTAATAGATAACATCAAATGAGTTCAAATCTGAGAATATGAAATAATTTTATTGAAATAATTATGAACACAAACGTTTCAATTTTTTTTTTTTAATGGTACATAGTATCATAGTATGCACAGCATAGTATTGTAGTATTTCGTGTATTAAAATAATCTCCATGACGTAAAAAACATGTGGTCCGTATGGTCCGCAAATCTGGGCCGTATGGTCCGCGAATCTGGGCCGTATGGTCTGGGCCGTATGGTCCATGGTCCGTATCGTCCGTATACCCTTCATTTTCATACAATATTGACCAAACTTCCAGTTATTGTATGGCCATATGATCTCATCACAACTCAAAAATACGCTTGATTGTGTCAAAAACACATCAGTATGGTATTACCGTTTTTTTTAAAAAGAAAATGCAGAAATGATTTTTATGCGGGAAGGAGACGTTTGTTTCAACCTTAACCAAACTTCCACATTTTATGTGCGATCATATGGTCTGTGCAGAAGCCGAACATTGGACGGATCGGACTACAAACACAAAAGTTATAGCTTCATGTTTGTTCTACAAAATTGTACTTTTTGCAGGATAGAGACTTTGTTTTTTCAGCCAGTATTGACAAAAAGCCGCTGAGCATGCACGCACTGTCACCATTTTGTTCATGCATAACAACCGGATACTGTCAAGGAGTTTTGCATGTACATGTCAGAGCCTATTAAATTCTTAAAGACGTTCGCAACAATTTCGTCCAATTTTTTTCCAATGACAGATTTTCCTAAAAATTTGCACAAACGTGTTAATGTATCCTAAAACTAAAAACGTCTTTAAAAAATGGGGTCACCGGCCTTGTTCCGGAAATATTGGGGTTTAAATACGCTACCTGTCGAAGCCCTTTTTTCAGTTTGTGTGACTAGCAATGTTCAATTATATAAAGCGTTCATATTCAAACAAGGTTTTAAATGCATCTTTGTTTTAATATTCCGTTTGGAAATATACAAGTGCAGTTTAACGATAAAACGCGCTTTATCTGTTGTTACCATTAAAAAAAATGACTTATTGGACACTTAATGAGGTTAATTATGCATTCAATATGCCTTTGAAAACATCGATTAATAATCAAATATTCGAATATCTTTTGTTCCAAACGACAGATTTTGTTAAAAAATTCCATATGCATGAGTCATTGTATACTGAAACTAAAACAGTGTTAAAGAATAGGGGTCACTGGCGTTTGTCCGGAAATATGGAGTTTGAATACGGTACCTGTCGAAGCAACTTTTTCAGTTTCGATTTATTTTCAATGTTTTAAGTACATGTAGGGGAGCTTTTTTCAAACAAGGTTATGGTTCTTACAACTGATATGTTTTCACATGTCTTATTTGGCAATATACAAGTGTATTTTAATAATAAAAAACGCTTTACCTATATTTACTGTTAAAATAATGAATTTGGCTGGACAATTAAGTAGGGTACTAATAATACCTTTTGAAACGTCATTTATTATGCATCAATATATTTTGTTCCAAAGACAGATTTTCTTAAAATTTTGCACATGCACCAATGTATATTTACATCAAAACATTAATAAAAAGAATGGGTCACCCAACTTGTTTGGGAAATATTGGACTTTAAATAGGGTACCGGTGTAGCCGTTTTCATGTTTCGTGGTTACGTAAACAACGTATCAATTGCCAGAATAGAAAGATATTTAATGGCTTTTTTTTTACTAATTTGTTTGGCAATACACTGTATACGTGTGGTTTTGATAATTATAATGTTTTATGGACTTTGAACCATTGACTGGAACTTAATGACTTACACAGATTTATATTTATTGATTGAAATTAGTATAGTGTTACCTATAAACAATAAAGAAATAATGAAGCAAAAGGAGACATTAACCCAATTGTTTTCTTTTTGTTGCGGACGTCTTTAAACTTGCTTTGGGTTGAAAAGTGATGAAATTGGATTTCGAACAATAGCAAAACTCGCGTGCATTTATATGTACATGTACGATTGATGGCTTCAGAGCATGCATTACCTTCATGTATCGTCATTAGACAGAACAGAAAATTATATAAAACAATAGGCCAAACTTGACCCTATTATCGCAATTTTCACATTACAACTAGTTCTGCAAAAGTACCTGCTAAAAGACATCAAAAGAACTATGAGCTTTTTGCTCATAGTTCTTTTGATGTCTTTTAGCAGGTACTTTTGCAGAACTAGTTGTACCTCCACTGCTCAGTTTTTATAGCCCATTGCACTAACCGATGCATAACATCAAACCGATCATAACCCCCTCTGCGTATACATGTGTATTCTTAAGATACCTTAATTTCAAACCTATCACAACAGTATGGTCTTCGTCTTTGCAAGTACTCAGGTGAGCGCTTTGGCCCTCTTGTTTTACTTTTGCATACCATCAAGGCAAGTTGTTTTTACAAAACCAAGTTAGATGTTTTTTTCTTATTTTAACATTTTGTACACACTACTTCTATTTGAAAGTATATTTTCTTATTTAATATTATCCATACATTTCGTACTTTTATTATGATTTTGAAAGGTCATTTCCTTTAAAAACACGTATTTGAATACTCTTTGCTATATCGCTTAAACAATAATAGTGGTTGTTTTTCCATTTTATGTCGAAATATTTCTCGTCTTATAATAAAAGAAGTGCATGGCTTGCTCTTATATTTTTCTATAACGTGTTCGTGTTAATTAACTGTGGTGGGTTAAGGTGACTAGTCCTGTCCGTACTTCAACAATTTTGGCTTGTTAGAGACTTCATAGTCATTTCCTAAAACATGGTTTCACGAAGATAACTCAAGAATGGCTTGACGTATACAAATAATTCTTGGTACACATGTGTAACATCATAGAACACAGGTCAAGTTCGATTTTGGATACAGACCACTAAATTTTGTCAGTTATGGCCCGTTTTTAGCTCGACCATTCGAAGAATAGGTGAGCTTTCCTACTACTTGGTTAAAGTTTTTATTCAAAAGTCTTGTAACTTCAAAACTACATAAGTTATTCACTTAAAACTTAGAATGTACGTTTGTCATCATCTCCAGTGTCAGGATCAACATTCCCCATAACTCTGTTTTGTATTTTGACAGTTATGCCTCTTTTTCACTTAGATTTTCTGGTGAAAGTTTATATTCAAAAGTTGTGTAACTTCAAAACTACATAAGTTATTTACTTGAAACTTGTAAGTAACCTTTGTCATCAACTCCAGTATCAAGGGCAACATTCCGTATAACTCTGTTTTGTATTTCGACACAGTAATGCCCCATTTTCACATATATTTTCTGGTTAAAGTTTACATTCAAAAGTTTTGTAACTTCAAAACTACATAAGTTATTTACTTGAAACTTGGAACTAACCTTTGTCATCAACTCCAGTGTCAGGGTCAACATTCCCCATAACTCTGTTTTGTATTTTGACAGATGTATGCCCCTATTAAACTTAGATTTTCTGGTCAAAGTTTATATTCAAAAGTTGTGTAACTTCAGAACTACATAAGTAATTCACTTGAAACTTGTAACTGACCTTTGTCATCAACTCCAGTATCAAGGGCAACATTCCGTATAACTCTGTTTTGTATGTTGACAGAGTTATGCCCCTTTTTCACATAGATTTTCTGGTTAAAGTTTATATTCAAAAGTTTTGTAACTTCAAAACTACATAAGTTATTCACTTGAAACTTGGAACTAACCTTTGTCATCAACTCCATTGTCAGGGGCAAAATTCCCCATAACTCTGTTTTGTATGTTGACAGAGTTATGCCCTTTTTCACATAGATTTTCTGGTTAAAGTTTATATTCAAATGTTTTGTAACTTCAAAACTGCATAAGTTGTTCACTTGAGACTTGGAACTAACCTTTATCCTCTCTAGTACCAGGGGCAACATTACCCATCACTCTGTTTTGTATTTTGACAGAGTTATGCCCCCTTTTCACTTAGATTTTATATTTAAAGTTTATTTTCAAAAGTTTTGTTACTTCAAAACTACATAAGTTATTCACTTGAAACTTGGAACTAACCTTTGTCATCAATACTAGTATCAGGGGCAACATTACCCATAACTCTGTTTTGTATTTTGACAGAGTTAGCCCACTTTTTACATAGACTTTGTGGTTAAAGTATTTGTTCCAAAAATTTATAAACTATACAAGGCTTCATTTTAACAAATGTATGACCCTTTCACTATCCAAAATATGTACCAACTGAAATACTTCGCATAGTCGAGCGCGCTGTCCTCTGACAGCTCTTGTTCGACTTCAATTCACTAAAAACATGGTTTCCGGACGATAACTCAAGAATGGCATGACATAATCAAATAATTGTTGGTGCAAATGTGTAGCATCATAAAATACAGATCAAGTTCGACTTTGGTTACACACCACTAAATTTTGACAAGAGTTATGGCCCCTTTTTGACTTAAATTCCCTAAAAAACATGGTTTCTGAACGATAACTCAAGGAAGGTTTGACATATTCAAACATTTTTTTGGTACACATGTGTAACATCATAGAACACAGGTCAAGTTCTACTTTTTTCACAAACCACTAAATTTTGACAGAGTCATGGCCCCTTTTTTGCTTAAATTACTTAAAAACACGGTTTCAGGACAATAACTCATGAAAGGCTCCACATATTTAAATTAGTTTTGGAACATAGGTGTAACAACATAAAATACGGGTTCGATTTTGGTTACAAACCACTAAATGTTGACAGAGTGATGGCTCCTATTGAATTTAATTTTTCCAAATACACTGTTAAACATTCTCAAATTAAAGCATTCTCATTGTGTCAATTTCTTTCAAATGGATGCCATAGTTTTGTGACAATTCTAGTGAGTACATGTATTAATAAACTAATAAAGCCAGTTTGTTGACATATTCCATATGTCATATACGTTCTATATACATTGGTGAAACGCGTTCTCAATGCCAAACGATTGAGTCCTGCAAAACAATCAGTTTTTATATGCGTTATGTAGATAAGGAGATGTCGATAGCAGTACCCTTTATCCACAAATTATATAATAAATCAAATTTTCTGTGGTAATTTAACACCACTTGCTAGAAAATGTATACTGTATATAACATTTACTGATAGTAACGATCATGCCAAATGTTAATTATTTGCCGATCCGGTGAGCGTTTTTGCGCTAAAATACATCGTTGTCCCCGCCTTGGGCCCCATTATATTGGTCGGGCTTTCTTCAACATAATCATTGTCGCTGAGGCCAGTTCGTTCGTCACGACATGGCTGTCAGGAGCTTCATTACCTGTAATTGTTTTGGCCGATCGTTTCTAAACAATGTCATCATTTCATAATGTCGACACTGAATTGGCAAATCCTTGCAGATTTATCCGTGTTGCTGACGTTTCGGACTTGTCCGAATTTTATGTAACCTTCCTGTTTTAGGGCTGTGTTAAATGTCCAGGAATTACTGATAATTTAAACTTTATGAGAAGCTATATTACTTATAGGAGGTGCGCATATTACGAAAACGTTCCGCTTCAATGATTTTTCTCAGAGTTATGGGGCTTTGAAGATTTATGAAATTAGTATTTAGTGCAAAATTATTATCCGGGCTATTTCTCAACAACTACTGACCGGAATTCAACGAAACTTCATGGAAAGCTTCATTACTATCAGTTGGTGTGCATAGTACTAGAATGTCCGGCTTCGTTGATTTTTCTTGGAGTTCTGGGACTTTGCAAATTGCTGCAATTAGTATATACTGCACATATCTTGTCCGGGCAGGCCGGGGTTATTTCTCAACAACTATTTGCCGGAATTCAATGTAACTATAGGAAGATGCATTACCGAGAGTAGGTGCGCATAGTACTAGGCAGTTTCGTTTCAAAGCTTTTTCTTGGAGTTTATGGGACTTTGGAGATTGCTGTAGTTGGTATAGTGCATTTTTGTCCGGGTAGTTTGTCAGCAACTACTGCCCAGATTTCAATGAAACATTATGATCAGCTTCGATACCAATAGTAGATGTGCATATAACGAAGATGTTCCGCTTCAATGATTTTACTTGGAATTATGCGTCTATAAAATTATTGTCCCGGCGCTTTTTTAGGAAATATTAGCTGGTTATTTTCAATTTTGCAGTCCATCGGTTTTATTGATATCCTTGTTAAAGTGAAATACAGAAACACTGTCATGACATTTAAACAACCGAGAACAATATATAACATATCAAACATAAAACACATATAACCTATACAACATCTTCCCAATTAATGTGATCGACTCGCTACCACTTCCAAAAATGTCTCTTTCCACTTGCATGGTGCTGCAAATTAGATGCATGCAAACATGTTTTATGGTGATCAAAATCAATGAAGAAGATGGTAATATATAGTAATATATGTACGTACAATTTGTTGCCATTTGTGATAATCAAGCATTCGTGTGATTTTAACATTATAAATATTAACACCTCTAACTAAATACAAAGTTATATTAAAAAAAGACAATACATTACAACCGTTTTCATTAACTTACCAAGAATAGAGTCAATACTGACCACTTCGAACTGAAGAAAACTGATATGTAATTAATTTAATAAAACTTTGCTTCCTTCCTTTGCCTACAAAAGGATCGCGTGACTTTACAAAACAACACCAAAAGAGAACAAAATAATCAAACAAGATATAGAGGTTACAAACGAGATCGACCAGGTTACATATACATCACAGCGGCATTTGTTACTATGTCCTTAAATAAACTAGTAAACGCAAATAATACAACATTATCCTTCATGTGCATGTGTTATATATAAACTGCCGTTTATGTTACTTTTCAACTCCACTGGCCGAGGGCCAAAGAGTTTATGCAAAGCGGTACGTCCGTCGTGCGTGCGTGCGTCCGTCCGTAAATTTTTCCTTTAAACGACATCTCGTCTAAAACCGGTAGGCTGAAATTTCAAAGAAATTCCCTTGGTTTACCTCTACTAAAGTTGCTTAAATGGTTCCGGTCCGCTGCACAAGATGGCCGCCAGAGCTATTAATAGATTTTTTTTTTAAACGGCATCTAAACCCCTGGGTAGATTTTGAAATAATTTAACAAACATGTCCTGTAAGTGGTCCTCTGCTAAAGTGGCTCAAATGGTTCCGCTCCGCTGAAAACAATCGCCGCCAGATGGTGGGATCTTTTTCCCTTACATGGTTGAATTGAAAACTTTGAAAATCTTTGCAAATACCATTGGTTAGATTTCGAAATAATTTCACAGAAATGTTCATTGGGTTGTTCTCTAATGGTTGCTCTCCGTTGAAAAACATGGCCACCAGGGGGCGTGGTAGCTTTCCTTATATGGTACGTTATATTGAAAACTGTATAGAGCTTGTTAACACTCTAGAGGCCACATTTTTTCCCCAATCAACATGAAACTTGCTCAGAACATATGTCCCAATGATATCTCGGCCGAGTTTGAAACCGGGTCATTTGGGGTCAAAAACTAGATCACTAGGTCAACTTGAAAAAAAGCTTGTTAACACTCCGGAAGTCACTTGTTTTGCCCTATCTTCTTGAAATTTGCTCAAAACATGTGTTGTTATGATATCTCGGCCGAGTTAGAAAATGATTGCCCTCCTTTGAAAAACATGGACGCCAGGGGGACTGTGGTTCGAATCCTGCCAAGATCTTTTAGGCTGTTTTATTATTTTCTTTTACTTCAACATCACTTATTCTCATGACATTCTTTCTTTTTTGTTTTTGTGTCCTTTTTTCTTAGTTCATTTTAGACTCTGAATCACAATGACTGTGGTTCGAATCCTGCCAAGATCTTTTAGGCTGTTTTATTATTTTCTTTTACTTCAACATCACTTATTCTCATGACATTCTTTCTTTTTTTGTTTTTGTGTCCTTTTTGCTTAGTTCATTTATTGTATCTACATAAAAATGCAATCACAAAGACTCTGTTTCGTTCGCAATGTCGATGCAGCTCTCTTCTGTGTCAGAATCGAGGTTGATGATGATATTCCGTGTCATGACGTCAGCAAAATGATTAAATAAAATAAATTAAAACAAATAAATAAATTGAATAAATTAAAAGTGCCTGTTTTGGGATTCGAACCCAAAACATCACGCTTACAAACTTTGCATACTTACCACTGCACCACAGTATTAACTATTACATAGTGAGTATTTAAATTCGTTTAATCAATACGTATTCATGTCTGAGTCTCCTATCTGGGTTATTAGCTTAAAATAGATTAACGAAAATACACGGAATATTCATGAGTGCCAGGTCAATAAAATCGTACAATACTAGGCATTTGAATTTGTCTCCCCTTTCAAATTGATTGAATATACTATCAATTATGTTCAAGATGCCAAAATGAATTGCACGTATGACGGACAATTTTACTTGTGACTGGTGTGTTTTTATTGTCCAAATGGGACCCCTTAAAATTCTGAACTTATCTCCAATAAAGACTTCATAGAAAAATCATCATTTCAATAAAACCACATTTGTTTGGAAAATTAATTGCAAGCGTTTTATTAACCACTTATGACCAGTACAAGTGTATTTGGGAGCATTTGGCATTATAAACTTACATATTTTTTCATTAGTTTTATGTCTTGATTTTTTGTAAACCAAAGGATAAAAAAGGCTGAATAAAAATAAATAGCCCATTTATAATAAATCAGTACTTCAGAAGTTATCAATATTGGATGCTTAAATATGGTTTAATTTCCATATTTCAAATAAATTGATAGTTGAAAGTAGTATGTTATTTTGAAGATATTTTCTACCCATGATCCATAATTTTTTTTTAAATCGATTTGCATATATATAGTTTATGTAACTCTTTTTCATGGCTATCCATGCAATAAAGCCAACATCACAAAGATATATTATTATTTTAACAATTTGTTCCAATGTTAAATTTAATTGGCATAATGTAGGAAGTATCAAATTAAAACATACGTAAAAATAGTAACACTCAAGTAAAATCTCGTGTGTAGCAGTTAAAAAGAATTTATAACGCGATATATTATTAAACGAGCATAGTGGCGGGGATGTTTATTACTTGTGAAGAGATGTGACAGACTTCTAACGTGCCAACGTTGTAGTGCTACAACAAGATTTTCATATTCACTGTCAATGAAACTTCGATCAACCCTGCTTCAGTATGCTTCCAAGTTATAACAATAAATTTCTTTATCCTTTGTTAACACGTTTTAACAAACATTGTTACAATTTTAATAAAAATATAATATATTAAAATATAATGAAAACGTATCAATAAAACAACCATACACAATAAAATGGAACAGTTAATGTATTTAAGGCGCATCACACCTCGGCGATTGGGGTTCCATTCCAGGTCCCAACACTCGTGATTTTGTTTGGTGGCTTCCATACCGGACAGCTAGGGTTATCTCCGGGTACAAGCATGTTAAGACCAGAATAATTAAATTTGTGTTACTGTAAACATAAATAGTTGGAAATTTCATCTATAATTCAAAATTCAATTTAACTTTAGGTTTGTCTCTAACAGTAAGTTCTGGAGAGGTGCTGAGAGACAAGCCGGGTCCTCACATATGCGGAAGGACCTCAAAAACTTCGAAATACACACACACATTTTAAGGTGATGTTTCGATGAAAACATCTACACGGACATACTTTGCAGGTTTATTATTACGGCTTACACACTAGTTAAATTATATTGTAAACAGATGAGTCTTAATCAATCAAACATCTATGTAATAGATACGCCGAAAACTGTCCATTATGTAAAATATCGGACGGTCTGAGTCGTACTGTCTGATATTTTATATAATGGACAGTTTTCGGTTTATATGTTACTTAAAACATTGCCAAATCAATTTTAATGTTAGCAATATTAAAAGGTATGGATTGCTTGAACAAATATATTTTATAATAATACAAAACACTGTCATATTAATGATTTAAAATTCTCCTAAAATAACCTTTTCATTAAATCAGTACACACAACCCGAGTTCCACGTGCTTTTGGTGCACAATGTTTATCCAGTCTTTGCAAACTGCGTAATGTTCATTTAGGTAAAAACCAGTGTACTGTGAGAATGTTTTATTTCGAAGACAGGATATATGCGGGGATTTATTCCTAATCGCAATGGAGCGAGTGACATTCCAAATCCAGAAATAATATTAAATGTAATATTGTTTCTGGTTAGTGCAGTATGCACGTGTAAAATGTAATTGCTCCAGTTTGATATTTTTATTGGATAAAAATGGATCAGTGCTTTGTAAGTGCATTCAGCAAGGTACTATACATCTGATATAAAACGCACTGAGTTTTAAAGCTGCTACGTCACAGATGATGATATATATTTAAGTGTGGTCAAAAATCGTGTAAAAGTAACGAAAATAATCAAATGCAATCGATGCAGCACCACATTGTAGTATAATAACAATACAAATCATAGCCGACTTTACAACTCGTTTGGGAAAGCCTTCTCAAAATAGACTACCGCTGCTCTATGTGTGATATTGAAGATGCTATGTTAATTGCGCATGTGTGATACTATGAAATGAAAGATTATATAATATTTTAACAGTATTTTTTCCGTTCATTGATAGATTTCTTTTAAAATTATTACATGAAATATATTGGAAAAAATCGTACAAAAAAGTTCCGAGTTCTTTCGGGGGATCGAACCAGGGTCCTCTGCGTGAGAGGCAGACACTTTAACCGCGCCGCTAAACACTTTCACATGTATGGAAAGCTCTTAGCGCTACTTGTGTTTTGTAAACTACGGAACTCCGGAAGCAAAATCGATTGGTTGTATGGACCACGTGATAATTTCACAACAACAACCTGAGAGTTATAAATAATTGAAAAGCATCTCATATTGGGTGCTTAAGAAGTAAAGCCAATGATGAAATGATTTTTTGGCGTAGATGTAAATATTTTACACACACAAAAAAATACATGAATGTTTATGTTGGGTTTAAATATAAAAATAAACATTTAATATGGATTCGTTATATTTAAATAATCCAATACGCTGTGTGCTATTTATAACGATGGCTCTACTTTTGACTCAGTTAGCATTCATTCATCTTCCTGATGGCTCAAATGGCCTGCAAGTAAATATTTCCGCTTTTCGTCTGCTTTCCCAAAAGTAAAATGTCAAAACCAGCACACTTGCGGTCTTTTTTTGGCGAGAATAAACCGACAGAAGCTACCAGCACTAAAGCTGAAGCTGTCGAAACAAATCCACCCTTACAAAATCTAGAACATTTCTATCTGAATGGCTTGATACATAGAAATGGTTGTCTTTCATAAATGACTTGATGTATTGTGAAACATGCATATCTGCGAAAGTTTCATCAAACCCATTTACGCATGGATGTTCGAATTTTAAAAATTCTACACTCATTCGACACCAGGACTCATGAGCAAAGCTGAAGCAGACAAATAGTGAGTTGGTACAGGTGCACTGTGTGGCCCATAGGCTAAACCTTGCCGCCTCACAGGTAGGGCATTCGCTTACTGCAAGTCTTGTCACAAAATGATACATTCACTTTACCGCTTCTACACTGACAGTTCTGTGCGTTATGACCGACTTAGAGAACTTCAGGAGATTTTGGTTGGGAAAGCCACCCAAATGACCGAACCCACATCTGTCCGCTGGCTTTCTGTGGAAGCAGTTGTCAAGTCCATCTTAACTAGTTGTTTTCCAATTTACCAGTCATTAGAAAGTGAAAAAACAGCTAGTAAGGCTGATGGTGTGCTCAAGTTTAAAAAAAAAAAAGTGAAATTTCTGTTTTTCTCTGCCTTGCTCATCGATGTGTTGACAGTAGTTGGAATTTTTAGCCTAACATTTTAGACTGACAAAGTGAATGTTGCTGACATCAGACAAAATGTGTTAACAATAAGAGAAACTCTAATTACAATGAAAAATAGTACAGAAACTGTTAACCAGGTTTTAAATGAAATTGGAGATCTTCCTATGACTGGTGAAAAAGGAAAGTATAAAGATATGCGAGTTATTGACAACCAACAGGCCAGGAATGGGTTCAAGTAACTGAGGACTTCTTACCTTGACAAGCTTGTTGACAATCTTGATGCCAGGTTTCCTGCAGATGAACACCAGACCATAGAATGTTTAGACATTTTACTAAATCCAAGGAGATATCCTGATTATATGGCAGATCGGACACAGTATGGTATTGAGCAGCTGGACACAATATTGGCTCATAATTATATACATATTGATGCTGAAAGGTCTAGGTCACACTTTTTGATGTTTAAACATAAACATTTTGTTAGATCTCAGAAAGCATTGCCTTTTGACATATTTACTAAGCTGCTTATAACAGAATATGGTCTGGAATACCCTGATTGTGTTTTGCTACTAAGAGAGCAATGACAAACCCAGTATCATCTGCTGCATGTGAAAGAGGATTCTCTGTTCAACATGCCCTCAAAACTAAGGTTAGGAATAGACTTAGTGCAGAACGACTAAACAGGCTTATGTTTATTAAATTAGTGGGGCAAAACGTTAAAGACTTCGAATTTTTAAGGGCTTTTAGACAATTTGCAAATGGGACAAATGGCAGACTGTAGCATGTTATTCTAAGAATTTAGCTGTTAATGCAAGCATTTGAATGATGTTAAGCTGATTGTTAACAGTTTGTACTGTAATGGATAATTATTAGGGATTGCAACGAATACCAAAACGCTATTCGAATATTCGAATTCAATATTCGAATAATATTCGAATATTCGTTCGTATGTTTAAATGTCCGAGTCTTTGCATTCTATACATCGAGTGAGACGTTAATGCGTTTGTCTGATCTCTATACTAGGAACTGATTACTATCCATATTTGGCTAAATGGTACATACAATGAAATATAGTACGCGGATAAATAAAATAATTTCCAAACAAGGACAATTTCCGTATATTCTGATAAAAACCATGTTTAACCATGATAACTATATCATCATTATTAACTTCGTTTTTCTTGCGTTGTCATTCAGTTTATACTTTAACTTTCGTACACTATGTACAAGTGGGCAAATAGAGATAATATTATTTTAATATTTAAAACAACGGCGGAATTTTAAAATTGAATTAAACGATGCACAGATTGCGTTACTTGCACGAAGTTACGTCTTACAAGGCTGTATGACGATTTTGTTAATGTTTAAGAGAAGCGTTTCATGCTCCAGTTTAATCGGGAACACAGAATATATACCTGTGCTGTTTTATTCATTTTTGTTTGTTATATTGAGCGGATAAATGCTTTAAAGTCGGCATGAAAAATGTTGTTGTTAATGCACCGCTAATTAAAGGAATGAAATTAAATTAATAGTAACACCTGAACCGCATAATGCACCATACATTGTTCAAACATGTCTCTCCAATAAGCGTCAGTGTGAAAACATCGGTCTCCAATAAGCTTCAGTTTAGCACCCAAATAATGTTACGTACAAACTGCGCAAATATCGGTCACTATTAGGGTCCGTTTACGACTCGATTGTCACAGTTCTGTTATCTCCCACTGCGCATACGGGTATCAATGGTGTTAAATAACATGTCAACGTGTCAAATGAGGTAACTGTGAAAACATAATGATCGCGGATTATAGAATTAAACTAGTTCATTATGGAGAATTGTTTAAAATTGTTTTTTGGCAATTCGAATACTCATTTAATATTTGAATATTCGGTCAAGTATTCGAATATTCGATTATTCGTTGACATCCCTAATACTTATGGATACAACTAAAATAAATCAAACTCATTCAGTACATTGTTTTGTGTGTTACAGTTTATCACTTTATAGCCATGTACCCATTTATGCACATTCTTGTCATAGCTTGTACTCCGTACAATACTGTATTATACTGTCCTTGTTTAATGATGTGAACAATGAATAACTAAATGTGAAATAAAGACAAACACATAATACATTCTTTACATTTAACTAGTTTAAACAATCTAAAGTATCATATTTCAATAGCAGCAAATCACAAAACAAAATAACAGTAACAGTAAAAACAAGCACAAAAAAATGATTGGGATCCCCACTTCTATTTAAAGGACCCTTGAAAATTATCCGCCTGGTCCTTGAAACCCCTAAAATTTCACATTATTGTAAAACCCTGTGAAATACTGTTTACAACGGCGAAACATCCAAGCAAACAATCAAAATTAACAATCTAGTTTACGGCATAATTTTGAGTTGTCTTTTATTTGGGATGAACTGAAACTACACTGGTCTACCATTACACATTTCCTGTCCTTCCTGGATATATAAAACACTGCGTTTGTTTGTATATTTTCAGATGTTAGACATCTGCAAAATACCACATTAGAGAAGAACTTTGATGAGGAATGTGTTGCAGTAGAATTCAAGCAATCGACAGAATGCCAGTTGCCTTTAAGTTGGATTACGCTAGTTGTTAAGGTGTGTGTATACATGTCTCAATTATGAATGTAATTGACTAAAGGTTAAGGGTTTCGGATGCAAAATCTAAAAAATATTGTTGTTTTAAAATATGTTAAACATGGTTACAATAGTTAAATGGTGCAAAAGAAATCCATAATAACTAAATGGTAAGACATTTAACAGATCAAAATTTATCTTTGAGCAACGATAAAAAGGTAAACATGAAAACACAGCAGTTATAGAGAATATTACGTTAGTGTCTTTGAGTACTTGAATTTATCCGACGAGTTAAAGAAAGGTTTACACGGCGAGACTTGCCGAGCCGTGTAAGCATTTCGGAGACGAGTCGGATAAATTCAAGTACACAAAGACACGAACCTAATATTCTATTTATCCTACCATATTTTTATTTATTTATTTTATGTTTAACAAACACACTATTAACGTTTAATTATTTGAAACACTACTCAAAAACGCATTAAATTTACTGAATCTAACCTTGCGTAATAATATGGAATATATTCACGATGTTTCCGCCACTCGAAATAGTCCGAAACAATTCAATGCAAAACGCAGTGTAACAAGATAAAATATCGCCATATGCTTCGTTTTAAATATGTTCACCATGCCAAATGCTACACACTACAGTAGATAAAAGAAGGTTTTATTCAAATGCAAGTCCGTGTTTCGACCAAACTGTTCAACAACAAAAGACCAAAATGGCTGGCAATTTTAACTTTCCAAAAGTGTATATGCAGGATTTATCTTCGTCGAGATGTTTATTATATACCATTTCTATTATCTTTCAAAATATACACACAACTCGTGCGACTCAATTATTCCAGAATGACACAGCATAAAATTAAAAATGAAACACACCCTACTCACCCGATTTTTTCATTGATAAAAACGTCGTGTAGTCCAGTTTTACAGAGGTTCTAGCTTCCATAGTGAGTTGTTAATCCGCACATGGCATGATCGATAAAGGTGCAAACATAATCCTTGTATTCCTTTTAAAACAGTTAGTGTAAGCGGGTAATTCTTTGTGGATAGACTTTCTTTGATCAACCAACAAAGAAACGGTTTATTCATCAAAGAAATAACCCTTTATGTAAATTTCCTTTAAAAAGTAAACTAATCGAAGACTGCATCCAAATTACTAGAACTAACACCTTATGATAACAAAGACAGGCCATTTTTTGAATTTAAGATTTATATACATTACTATATATCGTTGGAAAGGTCTTTCCAAATGCAAATCAATGCACTTTAATTGAAGCCTCTATCATAAAGGGTATAAAAGTTATTGCATTTTGAAGTTGCCATGTATATCAAAAAGGTGAGGCAAAAAAAAAAGAACGTCTGAAGTCTATGCACTTAAGGCAATTTTACTGTGACAATCCAAGTGAAAAGTCTATAAAATCATACATCAAAAGAAAGATATTTCAATCAGGAGATCAATGCACTTTAAATAAAGCATTTATCATAAGCGGTCTGAAAGTTATTGCATTTTGAAGTTGCCTTGGTTAGCCAAAAATTGAGGGAAAAATAAGAACGTCTCAAGTCTATGCATATAATGCAAGTTTACTGTGACAATCCAAGTGCAAAGCTTCTAATGTTACACATCAACAGAAAGATATTTCAAAAAGGAGAGCAATGTACTTTTAATAAAGTATCAGTCAATGAGGATAACAAAGTAATTGCATGTTTAAGTTTCCATTACTATCATCAAATGTGCTTATAGTTTATCGTATGTATAATTTTCGATGCATCTAAAATACAACATTCAAGCAAAATAAACATGTTGTAATATCATTTAAAACAAAAAAGATCCACTGTAGAAGAATTAATTTAAAATGAGGCTTTAATACTACATAGCTGGAAGTTATCGGGAAAAAAAGTTGTCATGGTAACTAAAAAAAGTTAAATATTGATTATTGATAGGAAATCCATCATTATATCATCAGTTTCCGGCCTACATTGGAAGATGTCTGTATGCCGAAGACCCATACCAACAACATGGAAACAACTTGCTTACTTTGGAAAATTCCGTGGCTTACACATGTCTTCAGAAATAACTCTGTTTACCAGGAGGCCAATGATGGACTGATTACCTTAATATGAATTGTTATTAGAAATTAAAATTGATTATTAAATGTGAGAAGTATGAAGCAAGAAGTATGTTCATTACAAGCTAACCATTCAATCTTTAATTATGGGTCCAAAAAGCAATTGCTATGGTTAATATGTGTCGTTTGTGTTATTTTGCAACTAAGTCTAATGAACAAATCAAATAAACTTGAAACAAAGTTGTATGGACCTTGACATACAGGCTATATTTTAAAAGTGACATGCCGGTTATATTTGAAAAGATAATAAAATTACAACTTATGTCAGGGATTTTAACTAAAATATCGGTGGTCCATACAACATTATTATGGAACTCCTGAAAAATAACCAGCAAACACAATTAGGCCTAAATTAAAATTCTGTGTTTCCCCATTTATATACATTGTTACTGTTAATTGTAGACGGGATTTGGATAGTAGAACACTGTTATATATTATGAAATTATGTGTTGGTAGGTATTTAAAGGGAAACAAACACAATTTTTATTTAAGCTTCATAGTCAATAAGAAAACTTTGACCAATGTGAACTTCAGTGAGACACAAAACAAATGCACTAGACAAGACACACACGTACATAACAAACGCACAAACATGAATAAAACTGGGGTCACCGCCTTGGAACGGTCAATGCAAAAGAACAACATATATTGAAAATGGGTTCTGTGTGATACAACCTTAATTAATAATGTACCATATAAAAGTCTAAATCTCAAGAAAACATCTGGACAAACCATTTATTTTTATGGTTAAACTAGTTCCATGATTGTATGAAATTTCCAGTTTGTGATGATGAATGCTGCGAACACTTAACTCTAAGTTCTAACAATCATAAAATATAATGATATAATTATTAATTATAGTTCCTAACAAAATAACAAGAACATCTGAAAAAGGTCAAATTTCTAGAGGTCATTATCTCTTCTAATACAGTTTGAATCAACTAAAACAATATTGTTTATTTATTATGTTAATTATTATTAACAACATGCACTTCAAATAATATGAATAATTTGTGTATCCGAAATATAGATTGTCCGAAATATATACGCTGGCAGCTCATCTTTGTGTATCCGAAATATTGAATGTCCGAAATATATACCCTCCCAATTCAACTGCATCGCGGCAAATTGCGGCAAAAGATATTCACAGACATGTGGGCTCAATGTTCTTATAAATGCATCTTCTTTTTAAAAATCATAGTACAATTTATTCCAAAACAGTCTAATTAGCAATACGCATGATCAAATATGGGTCATTTCTTACCAATTCGCTTGATTTTCTGTCTCGTCGTTTTTCATTACGTCTGCGCTTAAAATGTCGCCAAACATGTGCTTTCTACATAATTGATGACGTTTTACACAAAAAAGCTGTCCAAAAGAAGGTAATTTGTAAAATATAGTACTGGGGTTTTCCCCAAAGTTCAATGTCATCCGCCATTTTTTATGCAAAACTAGGTCAGGTGTCCGGTTCAAAGACAGAAAAAAGGCATTGAAGACCATTGAGTGTGAGAAAACTTCATTGTTTTAGTAAGATAAGATATTATTTAGTTTGACTGAACCAATAAATACAAACATTTCATTTAAAAAGTACATAAAACAAACTCCCAAAAATGTATGTTTACAACGGTGACACAATGGAGGAGCCTCGATTCGGTATCCCATTGACCTTGTTACTTATGATGGCAACTCTGTTCTCCACCCACAACAATCCAGCTCGGAATACACTCGACTTATAGATAATTGAGATGGAATTAATCTCACCGGTTCCATTCGAGCCATATATTCCATGGATACACTTTTTGATATAAATCTTATTATCATAATCCATCCAAAAAACACAGAAACACTCAAGATTGTAATCTGATTGCTCTTTTTAAATTCCAACACTGTGTAAACCTAAAACTCAACTGAATGACGTAAAACATTTGATTTCGTCATTACGCGCGCACGCGAATTTTGGCGAGTTATTTTAAACCGAAACTACCTGTATTGTGTCGATAGCTAACTGTTATTGATTCTTTTTCCTCTACAAATTTGTTACTATTTCATTTATTGTAATGTAGTATTTATTGTAAGGTATATACTAAAATGTAATTATTGAATGTTTAGTGTCTTATTTCCACCAATAGATGAACTGTTAAATATCGCCCCATTTCGTAACCTTTAAAATTACTTGTTTATGAAAATAACTCACATTCCTGGAAAAAGTAGTCCGTCAAAAGTATATACATGAGGGTGTCAGATAAACCTTGCCCGTCGGATAAAGCAAAAGTTTATCTGACAGGTAGAGTTTCCTTCTGTAAAATCATTTAGTGGTAGGATAAATATCCATTTGCTTCAAGGATTCACAGCCATGGTGCCATATAGTTTAATACTTCCTTTGAAGCGTGTCATGGGAAAACCGGACTTAAAATGCATGTGCGTAGTTTCGTTCCGGAATCCAGGACAGCACTTTCCGCTTTTACGGTATTTTCTCTTTCAATGAAGTCTCTTCTAAACATAAATCCACTGCAGGCGAAAAGTGCCGTCCAGGATAAGCCTGTGCGGACTGCACATGCTAATCCTGGACGACATTACAACAGGCCTCATTTCATTTTCATCGTTCTGGGTATACAACATACTAAATAGATAAATAGTAACAAAATAAGGAAGTGTTGAACACGTTTCTGCCAATTAGACTTTAGTAGAAATAATACACCTGAATGAGATGTATTACCGAATGATTTAATTAAATTGATGTGCTTTTAACTTCTCTATTGCTCTTGATTACGATCGTTTAAACATGTGCTATATCATCGTCGGAACCGACGTTCGCTAAAATATAGTAGTTACAAAATATATACCATGAGTTCCGACGATGATGCTCTAGAAACTTGCGTACCAACTGTGAAATAAAAATACCATAATGATACAGGCATATACTAAATAAAAATTAAGTCCCTTCATTTTTAGCTCAACTATTCAAACAAAAGATTAGCTTTCCTTAGGACGTTTCGCTTCATTGATTTTTCTCAGAGTTGTGGGATTTTGAATATTTCTGAAATTAGTATATAGTGCACAATTCTTGACTTTCTTATCCGGAGCAGTTCTCTGCAACTTTTGGCCGGAATTCAACGTAACTTCATGGAAAGCTTTATTACCAAGAGGAGGTACGCATATTACCAGGACGTTTCGCTTCAGTGATTTTTCTTAGAGTTATGGGAATATTTCTGAAATTAGTATATAGTGCATAATTCTTGACTTTCTTGTCCAGAGTATTTCTCAGCAACTTCGGGCCAAAATTCAACGAAACTTCATGTGAAGTTTCATTCCCAAGAGGAGGTGTGCATATTACTAGGACGTTCCGCTTCAGAGACTGTTCTCAGAGTTATGGGACTTTCTGAAAACAGTATATAGTGCACAATTCTTGCGGCGCTTCAATTATTGTTTTTAGAGTTATGGGACTTTGAAGATTTCTGAAATAAGTATATAGTGCACAATTCTTCACTTTCTTGTCCGGGCTATTTCTCAGCAACTACTGGCTGGAATGCAACAAAACTTTATGGGAAGCTTCATTACCAAGAGGATTTGTGCATAATACCATTACGTTCCGCTTCAATGAATTTTATCAGAGTTATGGGACCACAGCCACTTTTTTTATTGTGCATGTGTTTGCCAGGGGTTCAGCGCTATAGTATATGCCTAGCAAAATTTTAGTGGGCAGAAAATAGGGGGGCGGTGTTTTGAAAAAGACCCCCCGCTAATTTGCCGGGTGTCGATTTTCTATCGGGAAAATTAATACGTTTTTCAGCCATTTCAGGATATATATACTGTCTCATTCAGCGTTAAACCGTTCAGTCGCAATGGGGATTTGTTTTGGCAGAATGGAAGAAGGATATGACAGTGAAAATAGCGAAATTCATGACAATAATCGATGCGCTATCTGCAGATGGTTTCAAACAAAACATGACCACATCGATGAAGATGACTATGACGATTATTGTAGTGATTATTGTAGTGAGGTCGAAACAAACGAACCAAAAATCATGAAAAACAAGCGTTACAAATCGAATCAAAAACAAACTGCATAGCATCATCAACAAGCTGTTCAAAAACGTGAGAGAAGTCAACTTTCAAAACGTAGAACAAAACTACGGAATGCCAAAAGAGACCAACAGCACATACTTATCATGAAACAAACGATGATAGTGATTGTAGTATTGAAAATGATTCCAACAATCATGATAGAAACACGTGTTTGGATTGCAAATATAATGACATCGATGATATCGTAGAAAATATGTTTCTGGAAATCATACGAATGTTTTTAGGATTAAAAGTATGAAGAAGAAACCAACCATATCTACTTTTCCGACGATGAGGCATTCGAAATGTACTTGGAAAACAAATATGAAAACCAATATCGCAGAAATTACTATGGTATTGCGGAAGAAGAATCTGACCAAAATGAAACACGTTGTGATTTCTGTGGTAGAACATCTCAAGAGTACTTGTCAATATGCCCACTTGTGATTGCTTTGTTTAGTTGCTACGCTGAATGGTTGAAACAATTGCTAGATACTGTTTTGCAAACATGTGGTATTGTTCGCAAATAGATATTACAAAATTGTTGGTATATATCAACTAATCGTGCAAATGTTAGACGCTGTTTGCAATCATGGCTTTCCCGTCAAGAGAGTTGTATTTCCAGCATCGTGATTTGAACCAGAGACTCAAAACGTTTGAAGATTGGCCATCAGAACCTAACGCCTCAAAGGAAGACATGGCTAGCCAAGGCTTCATCTACGACAATTTGTTTAATTGCATTCGATGCTTGTTGTGCCATACACACCTCTGGGACATTGGAAAAGGAGATGTGAAACTTCGGCATTGACAGTTGTGTCCTGTGTGCCCTTTTGTGTTTGATTTGCTGTTCAAATAAACCATTTGAAACGTGTTTGTGTGTTGTTTGTTTACGAATGAAACCGTATTCCGAATAAAATGGGATTAAACCCTGCTTTTGCTAACTGTATGTTAGATATTGTTTCATTAGTCCGTTCATTTCACGCCTGAAGGGAACCTATCCTTTTGTACAAGGTACTGAACTTCGGTTTTCGCGGTCGCGCATCCAAAATTACACCATTGTTGTTTCGCAACTTCTGGCAAATTTCACCGATCGTGTATTCGCGACAGTTCATATTGATTTTTTTGGAATGCATTTCTCTCTGCCTAACAAGGTTCTCACTCGATAGACGTGTCTCCATTTGATCGTTTTCACGAGTAATGCAGACAATGTTCAAGAGAAACTTCTCCAATTCAACCGTATGGGGGACTTTTGTAGTGTTCGCGGCAGCCTGGTTCGTTGACATAACACTGTATAGTTAGATTATTCAGTTTGCAAACGATAAATACTTATATATGAACCATTTCTATTCGATTGACAAATGCATCAAACATTCTTCATGTATGCCTTTATGTCTATCGTTGCCCTGTTCCTCGCTTTAGCGGTAGAAACAAATGCATTAGGTGCTATTAATCCAAATTTTTATGACTCCGAATGTTTTAAGCCGTTACACAACAGAGCGATCGATGTTACCAACGGCTCTTTCTACGTTGTGATAAGCGTAACCTATCATTATATGTTATTTTATGATGACGTTAAACTCAATTTGCGCTTTTTTAACAAATGGATAAACAAACCAGAGTTGGGTTTCGAGGCACAGGAGTTAGAAAGAAGCAAGATGTAAATCCATCGGCTTATCGAATAAGAGAGAGGCGTATTCGAGACCGGAGTATGGCGTAGTATACGGTCTTAAAGCAAATATCAATTTGTTTACATACGAAAAACCGAGTCTAGTGGTGCGTATGACAATTGAACCGAAAACATAATCTACTTTTAATTAGCGAACTTGTGGAATCGTTGTATACTGAGATTTCAACGTACGCGTGGATACCATTGTTAACGTATAATTTTTCATAGACATATGATGGGAGTGAAATTTGTGAAAATGGTATACATGGTCAGGCCATCATTAGATTTAACAATAGCTTGTGCTCATCGTTAGGTACATGGTGTGAAGCAAATGTAGGCGGACAACGAGTCTGGAGACTAAATAACGCTTTTACAACCATCAAAGAGGCACTGATTAAGGAACAAATGTCGCACTTGGAACTATATAAACACACCAAAAATGTCGATATTAAAATGAACCCTCACAGATACATAATCATACGAGACACTATTGAACAAGTAAATCGCGAAATAGAAGGCCTAACAAACAAGTTAAACCGCTTGGAAAGCGAAGATTATCCTGACGATGACTTTGAGAGACAAGAGGATTTGGAAAGACAGGAGAAAGACGACAATGTTCCAGTTTTCGATCTGTCGCATCTCAGGGTCAGCGTGAATAAAACAAACGATGATCTACCGATTCCAAACGATACATTGCTGTCCAAAAAGTGAACGCTAGCGTGAATAAAACAAACGATGATCTATCGATTCAATACGATACAATTGCTGTCCAACAATTGAACCCTATACAACATAGACTAAACATACATTAAAAACAAAATCGCTCGCAACGAGAGTGGTGTTTCAGAAATATCTACTTACGGACTGAAAAACTGCTACTGCCTTACATGCAATCATTGTACTACTATCGGTGAAGTGCACAACGATCGGTGCTATTTTATCAATTTGGATTCAACATTTATGGTTTTATTCAGCCACGCATCCTTATCAATTTAAAAACTACAAGGAGTTGATTATCGACGAACGCTCAGATACATTAAATGAGTTACACACTCCAATATTAAAACAAGTGAGTAACGAAGTTATTCTCTCGAAAAAGGCCTCATCATATCAACTCATCGTGTACATCACCAAAGATGGTGAAACTGTTGAGAGCTAATGCGTGTCGTTATTCAAGAGAAACTACCAGGTGGAGGAATGCGATATGCAAACAAACGCAGTGTTAATAGCGAAAGAAGGTAATTTCAAACGCGTACCACCGATACCATGGCCTGAGTTTACATATTGCGATCGAGGCGAGCGATGGCAAATGCTTTCGGATTGATACACACTATTCACCTTCAAACATTGCTAGCGTTCACAATTTAGATGATAACGTAGTATCGTATTTAGTTAGCATCACTCAGAACACTGCGCAAAATATGACAGATGCCAAGTTTCGAATCAAAAACATAGAAGACATTCTTGCAACAAGCGACCACTTTATTGTGAGATTGGAAAACGAAGAAACGAACCGCGAACAGGAATGCACGTACGTTGATATGCGAGCTAAAACCATTTCAGAAGAAAAATGCACAAACCGACTGATGCTTTGCGAGGTGGTATTTAGCAACAGCAAATCGGGACTTAGAAAACTAACATATTGGGAGACTGGTTGGTGGATTTATGTTGCTTGTGGTGATTGCATTTGGTTTCATATTTGCATTCATAGCAATCCTCGACAGAAAGAAACCGTTGTAAATGTTTAGCTATATCAACCTTGCTTGTTTCTTTTGTTATATCACACAATGATTTCTGTTCACGAAATGTACATTTTTGATGTTAGCGAGAACAATGCTGACACGAAAGAATTTTCACATACGCAAAGATATCAGCACTTCTTTCAATGAGCAAGAACTGCTGGAAAGTATATTCGAGACCGTGTTTGATTATGTCGAAGACAAAAACATTTTCACATTCGATTTGACAGTTGAGTTTTGTTTCGAAAATGCTTCTAAGACTCTACATCTCAAGCATTTTAATCTTCTTACATGTTCGAGTTTCGATATTACGTTTGGTATGTACGAGCAAGGAATCGTTTTCATCGTTTCAGCTGAAACGTTTGTATATCAAAGTCTAGCAACTGACATTCGACTTTAGGATAGATCAACCTTATTTTTATACTGTTACTATTGTTGTGATTTTACAAAAGAGGAAATATATCCCACGATGTCAATTGATCTAGTTTGCGCTTCATGCTTGTAGAATGATTTGTTTGCTTTTATATTTTTTTCGCTTATCCTGTGACCGGGGAAATGCGAATGAAAGTTGTATAAAAACATTTTACACACAATTTGACAATATTTCGTTTTGATGGAATACAAGGTTCAACCTTGCAACAGCGAGTGCTGCACTGTATGTTCTCAGATGAAGAGTGGAAATAGTTTTAAGTTCAACTGCGGTTTTGAGTACATAGTGGAAAATTGTGAAAGTCTAACTTGTAAACGCATTCATACGCATAACTCTCACATTCGCACAGAACAACATTTGTGTCGAGCGACTGATCATTTCATTGAATGTGGGAAGCACTTGTGCGACGTGAAAGAGCGCTACACTGTATTTCTATTGGAAACTGAGCGAGACAAGTATGTGCGTAAAGCAAAAGAGGCGTACTACATACGATTGTTCAAACCAATGATGAACAAATGGAAGTATTTTTATTTTTTGTATATATATAACATGTGCGATTCATATCAAGCACACTCACAAACACTTACTACAATGGCCCAACAACAGCTGACTTCAAGCTACGGTATGAAAATGCAAAACTGAGAACGCATTCAGGAGTTCGCTAACAGTATACTGAAACACGGTGTGAAGTGCGATATTTTTTCTGAAGTTGAGCCTGGTGTCTTTTTGTCGCCAAACGATAAGTTGAAGATGGAGGACCTTTCTGCGGAGCAGAGACAGATTGAAGCGAAACTCGCACATTACAAGAGTCTCAAAATGAGAACACATCATCTCATTAAGGGTATCAAGAAAACAAGAAATCGGAGAGATGATGTGGTGAAAACTGTGAGCTCTAATGTATTCAACATGATTCCGATCAATGTGCTCAACGACATACTTGAAAACAGTTCTGGTGAAGACAAAGACATGTTCGCATTGATAGAACGAATAAACACTTCCAAGGTTCAGGAAAAGCGCAACTACACCGACATCGATATCTCCGATTCAGAAATGCCAGATACGCTCAACGATGACGAAGAGCAAATCATGAATGATCTGATTGCCAAGAGAAAACGCAAAACTGGTGGAAAGAAAGCTGTCAAGAAAGCCAAAAAGGAGAACACCATACTCAGTGAATTGGAACTCAGTGATGATGAACAATGACTACGTTGTTGCAATATAGTATGATTAAAATGTGTTTTTGTGTGTGTTTCTTTTTTGGTATATGTGGTGGCAATAAATTGTTTAACTGTAATACGTGTGTTGCATTATCAATGGAGGTCGACGAGGTTTTATTTGACGAAGACGAACAGTAAGCTCGCAACACTTGCTTGTTTTCACCCATGTATTCTCGTCAACACAAAGAATGTTCACTTTGCATTTATCAGTACATAACAGAATACGAAAAGCACATACGCACGTTTGAAATCAAGCTAGTAGACGTAAACTCTAAACTTGGGTGTGGCATTCAAACGTGTGTCACTATGGTGCTAAATGAATTTAAGGATGATGAACGAATATCGTTGTTTAGGAATTTGACACCTAGCGAAATTACAAGTTATTTTGGTTCAGTGTTCGGGGATCCAATGTGCGGTTATAACCCATTTCAGTCAGAATACGGTTTCGTTCGTATTGTCCCGGTCATAGGATTAGCGAAAAAAAGATATAAAAGCAACATGATCACTTTGTTATTCTGTATTCCAAAAGCATGAAGCGCAAACTAGAACAATTGACATTGTGGGATGCTGCCAATGTCCACGAACACAAAACTATGTGGCACTGGTGGCAGTCTATACGCAGAAATATTTTGTGAACCATAACAAAACCGACTGTGATGTGATCCAATTGTTACAATCTGCTAATGTCAAGAAGCGAAAGTTGCATTCTGATAAATTCTTAACATCATTCTCGGTTGGGCTTCGTCCGACCAAGCATCAGAAGAAAATCCTAAATGAAATGTTGTGTGTATCTAATTATACGTACAATTGGTGTTTGTGGTTGGTAAACGACAAAGGGTTGAAACCGAATCAATTCGTGCTACAGAAAATCGTCTGTAGAACAAATGCAAATGACGTTGATGCACAGTTCAGGATGGAAAATGACGAATGGTTTTACAACAACAAAATGTCTGTCATAAAAACGACGTCGTGCAAAACCTTTTGCACATCTTACAAGGCAGCTAAGTCACTGAAATTAAAACTCAAACGACCAATGCTCGTTTCACACACTGTTCAAGGTTTGTTTGGTGTTCAAAAACTATTCATACGACTACTTTCATGCAAAGACGTTGCTACATATAATAGCAATATGCAGAGCCGATACATCTGCATGATGCCGGACAATTTTGAAAAGCGTTCTAATCCCAAATAACGTTTCTTACAGCTCGCTAAACCCATTGCACGAATGCCACCTATTGACCACGACGTGAAAATTGTCAAGCGAGCTAATGGAAATTTTGTCATGAACATTCCATGCGATCCCAAGTATACACGAAGAAATGCATCAAACGACTTTATAGAAAAGCGTGTATGCGGTATTGATCCTGGCGGTAGGACATTTGCTACAGTGTACGACCCAATAGATTGCAATGCTTTCCAAGTCGGTATTGAGGAAGATAAGCAGTATGTAATTATCAAAATAACAATAAAATTGACCATGTACGTATGCATTTTACTAAAGCACAACACAGAAAGCAACAATAAGCAGCGAAAGAACGGATTGTATCATTGAAGAAATTACATTTGAAGCTAAGCACATGTGTAGATGATATTCACCTAAAGCTTTCTTCACATCTAGTCAAAGAATACCAATATATAGCTTTGGGTAAAATCAACGTGTCACAAATTGTACGCAAAGCCAGGCAAAACCACCTAGCAAAGCGAGCCAACAGAGACTTACTATGCTGGCAACACTACAGATTTCGTGAAAGACTAGCCAATAGATTAATTGTTCAAGATGAAGCATACACTTCGAAGACGTGTGGAATGTGTTGAAAAATCAACAAAGCTCTCGGTTCGAGTGAAACGTTTTATTGCGATCAGTGCAACTATAACACACATAGAGACGTCAACGGTGCTAGAAACATTTTGATAAAGTCTTAACATATGTTTCCTTTTGTGAACTCTCAATAGTAACAGTGTAAAAATTAGGCTGATTCATCCTAAAGTCCAATTTCAACTGCTACGAGACTTTGCTTTCGCTTAGTCCAGGGCTTTTGACTGACGACATTGACAAAATACTAAAACCAGCAGTTCGACGCAAACTTAAATGCGGAAAACGCTTCCGAATAAAGCAATGGAAAAACAAGTCAGGAGCTGCTGCGAAACGGCTATGGGAAATCATATCGAAACATATGAGCATAACAACCACAGAAAAACATCGAGTGAAACGTTTTCGCGATCACAAATCTAAATTTGAGCCGTATGAGTTTTTTCATCCAGAAAATGAGCCAAAACCCGAATTTGAGTTTAGATTGAAAATATCATGTTTTGGATTCACAGTTGATTTGAGTGTTTTTGTAAGGCTCTGTCAAGATGACAGCGATGAAGGCATGATGCAAGTACTGGATACACCCGATGAAACAAAACTGTATTTCAACATTTGTGATAGAGATGGCGAAATAGACAAAAAACATGATCTGCTCAAAAACAATGGTCCTGCTATGTGCAAGGATATAATAGATATGATTGGCCTTAAAGACATTGTTGATGAAGATGATTTGTTTGCAGAATTGGCATCAAATATATCGTTAGTCTTAGAGAGCGAATGTTAATGTGAATAAAACAACTCAAACACATTGTGTGTGTTTGTTAGTCTTTAATTTTCAGTGCAAACAAACAATAATCTACAAATGATGTCCACTTAGCAGGCTGTTGTGCGACCCAGTCGGTAAATCTGTATTTTCGAAACACATCTTGTACCATAACCAAATGATACAAGCCTTCAACGTTGTATTTCGATAGTTCACGCACAACGACTGTCAACATAACAAAAACAGTCACAAAAGCATTCCAACTCAAACCGTTGTTTAACCTGTGCATCAGCAATTCGCCAAAATAGTCCACATCAAAACAAGCTTTCTCCAAATCATCCTTTGTAAGAACATGCTGAGTTACAGTTCTGTCCACAAGCAACACCACACATTCAACTACATCACAAAGAGTGTCATTGGTGTCATCAAACTGCTTCTCTTGCAAATAATTGGCAACCATCGCAGCCACAAATTCACAACTTAACATTTTCAACATCATGACACCAACTGAGATGGGTTAATGGATATATTTTTCAACAGTTATGCGTTATTTGTTGGCACAGTTTTTTCAACACATCGATTGTGAAATCTTTGCAAACCATACAGTAGTACAACAATGGCCACAGAAACAATCACGCATGAAAGTGCAGCAAACACGATCCAAACGCTGTTAATGTGAGATTCATCATTATTGGATACATGTAACTGATTATCAGGCTCTTGCATTTGACACAGAGTTTGTTTCGTTGTACATCTATTATAGGATATAGCTTTTGCACTCACGTCGATGTACAAGCACGTTGTATTCTCATCATATGACACTCGTAAAAACACCAAGGCGTAATCGTTTAGGTCGAGCGTTTCGTTTAGAATGCCGAATTTGAACAGCGAGTCTTTGACTGTAGTATCCTGCGATCTGCTAATGAGATTTTGACAGCGTTCTTAAAGTCTCCTTCTGTTTGTAGTGTTGCTGGCGAGCATTGACTATCTTCCTTCACCAAGAAACAGGTTTTATGCGATGTTACCGATGCTGCTGCGTTTTTGTTGAATGCACATTGTTTGTACGAAGGTGGTTCGAAAGGCGGTACGGTCACAAACTCTCCTTTATCAGCTTTCAACAGCGCCGTGTTAGTCGATTCGCATGGAATAAGCATATATTTTCGCTTGTACAAATGAACGCACTGAGCTTTACTCTTGCTCAAGAATATCGTTGCCTTGATAGATCGCTCGATGTTTGTTAAGATTAGTTCGTTGCTTACCTGAACGAATATAGTTTGCAAATGAACGTTTTTACCTCCAAACATGACCAAATCGTATTCGTTATAGTTGGTGCTGTTGACAGTTTCACCAACCTTCACTGGCGTTGAATATGCGTTACTGACCTTGAACTGTGGTTCCGTACTGAGAAAGTAACAAACCCCGTCATATATTTTACCAATCGTTTTACTCGGATCGCAGTTATTACAGTAACAGTTTTGTAAACCGTATGAAGAAACGTTTTGAAATGTTGTGTCAGCGCTGACAACTATGCACACACATAGAAAAACAAGAATGACATCGAATGACAAAATCGTTTTATATATAGACTTAATAGTAATTTTCAAGAATCTTGACGTCGTTCTTTCACGACCTTTGACAAAAATGCCACCAAACCTAGTAATATCGCAAAAAATGCTATTATACTAAACACTGCTTTGATGACAGTAACGACCGATATTTTATCCCCATTATTGATAGCATCTGAGGATGTAGCATCTGCAGTGGCATTAATGAGCATCGTGTCATTTATTTGACTGTAGTCTGTTATGTCTGTTTCGTTGCTAGTTGAACCTTCAGCACTTTCATCTTCTAGTGGATTATGAGTTACGTTATCGCTGATATTATTGTGTAAATCATCTGCACCGCGTTTTTCGATTATGTTTGTTTCGTTGCTAGTTGAGCCTTCAGCACTTTCATTTGCTACTACTGTTGCGTCAATATCTGCTGGTGGATTATGAGTTACGTTATCGTTGATATTATTGTATAAATTAGCTGCACCGCGTTTTTCGATACAAGCAACATGGTTTGGTGTTTCATCGGGTACCAAAAATCGCATATACTGATTAGTGTTAGCTTAATACGTATGTTTTCAGTAAGATTTAGAAACAGTTTGCCTTTGGTTTGAAAACACAACTTGTTTATAAAAATTGCGAATTGTCAAATAATCGTCACTCACGCCCAATGCACTCGTTGTTACCCTTCTGATAGCTTCAAGAATATCATACTGACTAGCATACCTTTTCTCCGGAATAGATGCGATTGTGTCAATTTTGCCCAGCGCTTCGTCGTATGAAACAACTGTGAACGATCCATTAAATATCACCAGTTCGCTTTCTGATGACTTGTTGAAGCAGTTGTCATTACAACTACATAGAGAACCAAACACGGCAAATAATATGAAACGCAACATTGCTGGGAAGTTATTTATACAACATAAACACACATCGTACCTATATAACGAATTCTTCACAAACCAGTTACATCGAAAAATTGTCAGGTATGTACATAATGAGACCGTTGGTCAGCAATTCCTTCTGAACACACAATGTCAGAAAGTGAGGCGGAACGTAAATGTTGAGAATGCAAGTACGAACAGCTTGCGAGAGTATGTCTTCTTGTTCATCGTTCTGCGACTCTGTTATGATTTTCGGCACGTCGTTCTTTCACAACTTTTAACACATACGCCACCAAACCTAGTAATATCGCAAAAATAGCTAGTAAAGTAAAGACCGATATTTTATCCCCATTTTTGATAGCATCTGAGGATGTAGCATTTGTAGTGGCATTAATAAGCATCGTGTCATTTATTTGACTGTAGTCTGTTATGTCTGTTTCGTTGCTAGTTCAACCTTCAGCCCTTTCATTTGCTACTGTTGTGGCGTCAATATCTTCATGTGGATTATGAGTTACGTTATTGCTGATATTATTGTGTAAATCATCTGCACCGCGTTTTTCGATATAAGCAACATGGTTTGGTGTTTCATCGGGTAACAAGAATCGCATATACTGATCAGTATTTAGCTTAATACTTATGTTTTCAGTCAAATATAGAAACAGTTTGCCTTTGGTTTGAAAACACAACTTGTTTCTGAAATTGCGAATTCTCCGGAATAGATGCGATTGTGTCAATTTTGTCCAGCGCTTCGTCTTACAAAGCAACTGTGAACGATCCATTAACTATCACCAGTTCGCTTTATGATGACTTGTTGAAGCAGTTGTCATTACAACTACATAGAGAAACAAACACGGCAAATAATATGAAACGCAACATTGTTGTCAATAAATTTATACAACAGAAACACATATCGTAGCTATATAATGAATTCCTCACACACAAGTTACATCGAAAAATTGTCAGGTATGTACATAATGAGGCCGTTGGTAAGCAATTCCTTCTGAACACAAAATGTCAGAAAGTGAGGCGGAACGTAAATGTTGGGAATGCAAGTACGAACCGCTTGCGAGAGTATGTCTTCTTGTTCATCGTTCTGTGACTCTGTTATGCAATACACTTTACATGGATCCCCTAGTTTGATGTCGCTTACTGGCATTAGATATTCGCGTACCGGTTCTGGGTTTTCAGTTTGAACAATTTCTTCTTTCACGACTGTCAAATCGGTCGGCATACTGAGTATCTATTTCTGCTCTGGAAACACGTCCGAAACTGCCCTCTCAACAGAACCAAGTATTTCTGTCCACTTGTGCTTTTTTGTTTGACCTAGCATCTTTTTTGAGAGACTCGTTTGATTTTTAGAATGCTCAACGATTTTTACGTTTGCGATTAGGTATGGCATTGTCGAGTCTTCCTTTTCCACCGTCGATCAGCTCCGTTTTTACACAAAGACTGTTTATGTGCTGTCTGTACAGAGGATGCGCGGTGCAAAAAGAAACTCTAACGCTTGGCACAAGTTCGAATGTGGATAACCGTACTTTGGTCTCAGTGCGTCAAAGCTGGCCTTCTGCTCTGCCAGATCAATGCTCGGTTTCAGCGCTTCGTATATTCCACCACAGCTTTTCACAATCTTGAGACAAATGGTGAGCTCTTTCTGAGTGCTAATCAGCTGAAAGTTTGCACACGGTAGCACTCCTTTTCTCACCAAAATCTCTATGATATCGTTTTCTGAACAGCCGAGCAATGTCATTACTGCTCGAAAGTAGCTGTTGAGTTTCAGTCGTATCTGCGTTCTTTCCAAGGACAGGCTAGTGGATTTCATGGTATAGCATTTGCTGAAATCCTCGATGCCGTGCAACTCCAACACTGGTATAATACGTATCGGCAGTCTGTACTTCTCGGTTGGAGACGACTGCAGGTATCTGCCCTTCTTAATGCGCTCGTGTAGAGCTGCGAATTGTTCTGGTATCAGCTTTCTCAATATTTTGAAGTAGCACATGTCAGTCTGGTCATCGGAGGAAAACATCAAGTCGACATATCGTTCAAACGCAGCTAGTGTTGGTTCGTCGAGAAACACATGGTCCAGCGTTGGCACGTAATTCAAGTAGTCGTACGGGCTGTTCGTTAAAGCTAAAAAACGCAGTCCCTCTGCATCTGTGAAAGGACACGTTACGCTAAACATGTACTTCTTCTGGTGACCATTTGCATTGAAATTTCGTTCATCGCGAATGAACTCTTCACACAATGTTCTGAGATACATGTTGTCGCTTCGATTGTCAGATTGCAAATGAGACAAATTCAGTTGATGGTATGACTATTTATACCGTTTAATGTATTATAAAGCTCATGTTTTAACCGTGTGATATTGATTTTCTGTTACAGACATGGCTCGTTGCAGCGAAAAGAAGAGCGATTGCGAACTGCATTCGATCATAAACAACAAACACTTACCAAACAAGCCCGAACTGTTAGCAACTTACATCAATCAAAACTATGGATTCGAGTCATCGTGTTACATTGTGAAGAACGAAACAACTGTTTTGCCTGTTGACTTCACGCAGCAAGATCTGAAGCAAGCATTCATTGACTGCTCAAAATCTGAGTACATTCAGTATGTGAGATTGCGGTTTCAAAACTCTCAAAGCAACGGTGCTGATTTTCTGCTATGCGAACAAACCAACTACGAAGATATTTACGGCAATGAAGTGCATCAGTGTCATATTTATTTTTCAATTGCATGCAGTACAGATATTGCAGCTACAAGTTATTTTTTGACATACGCTCTTGGTTCAACTGGAGTGCTGAAATTCTCCAAACATACTATGGAAAAACTAGCTTCATGTTTAGTAAAGAGATATGGTCAAAGTCTCGTACCAAAATGTGTTACACAGTTATGGAACAAAAAACTTGATTCATTTCGCATGAGAATCATTCGTGAGAAAACAGATCTAGTCTCACAACAAGATGACTCAACAACACTTGAGGAAGAAATACAGCGCTTAAAACAAACTAAGTTCACTTTCGTGAGCGCAGAATACCATACTGCCAGTAAAACGCTGAAAGTGTTGTTTAGTCATTCCAATGACAACAGCTTCGGCTTAGTGTCTCTCACGCAGTCGCCGAATATATAAGGCGCCGAGTCAGTGCGAAGTCAAATCATTCTTGATCTAACAATCGAACAAGCAACATGTCTTATCACGCAAGTCTCAACACTCCAGTCACTACTTTCAAAGTACCTGTGACCGAGGACTGGGATGCAGAAATCGAGCTGTCGCAAATGCAAAGTAAGTTGTGTTGCTTTGTGTGTCATTGTATATTACTGTAGCAAATTGAATGTTTATATGCAATAACTAAGTTTCGCTTGTTGTGTTTTAGATACAGCCAGAACTGAGACAGCCACTCTAACTGAGGACTGGGACGCAGAAGCTGATGAGGCGCCCTTCTTTCTTAACGTGGGGAAATGTTCCCAGAGGCAAATCAACCGACTTAATCGTTGTTGGACGTGCCGCAATGTGCCAATCAATTGCAAATGCAGAAAACATTGAGTAAAAATGTTCAAATGCATGCGGTTGTTTGTTTGTTTGACTCCTATGAGTTAGCATAAAAAGTTATATAGCTAGTAGAATGAAATTTCACACAGTACACACCACGCAAAAAAACAATGCTAGCATTTGAACTGAAAGATCTTAGCTTTTTTCGCCACATGTTACAATTAAGCCTTGAACAGTGGAACAGCGCTGTAGAAAAGTACATAAAAGAACTCTATCCAGATGTCGAGTTTACATATTCACAACGAGATCAGTGTTGGAAAGTGACAAATATTGTATGGATTATATGATACAGTAAGTACCACACAAATGTATTGTGCTGTTCCATGCCAGGAAAATCAGTAGTTACATAAAACGTCAACAAACGTTTTCAAGTTGGAGGATGAATCATCTTGTGTTTTCTGTTTTCTACCAAAATTGAAATCGTGTAATCACTGTTGTTACGGTAATGTAGATGAATGCAACTATTTTTGTGTTATAATATAGAACTCTGGTTTCAGCACGAGTGGAGTTTTTTTTTCTGTTTTGAGCATCATACGACATTTCAAAACTGAACATACGCGTACTCATTAAAATCAACCAGAAAAAAAGCGTGTTTACCCAGTATCATAAACTGCTTTTTTTCTATAAACATCAGGATTTGTTAATTTTAGTTTTTGTCAAGATATGATAATCTGGCCAAAATTCTTCCACGTAACACAATGCATGTACACTGTTGTGTGTTTCTGCAAGCGAGCAGTGCACACATTTGTCAGCACGTTTCTATGTTCAGTTTATTTACAGGCCATTCTGGAAAATTTGCTTTTTCGCAGGCATGAGAATGTCTGGCCACAACAATCATGTATTCATTTTAACACAAATGTGTGTTTTTGCAAGTAAACACCATTGTTAGCCTTTTTCGGGTCAAGTTTTCTGATCATTACCTATAGTATATATATTTGAGAATGTTGAAGTACACTCGACATAACAATGTTGGGTTGTGAATGCTGTAAAAAGGATTTACATGCCATTCTGGAAAATTTGCTTTTTCGCGTCATGAGAATGTCTAATCAGTTTATAAAAGCAACACGTATTGACTCTGCAATGTCGAACAAATCGTCAAGTCAGAATAGTTCAATGCAGAACACTTTCTCAAGCAAAAACTGAGAAAGAGATCTGGGTGCAATTCCCAGTTCTGGCTGATTTTGTGAAACTATTGCATTAGTCAAGGAAGCATCATTTGGTATCAACAAGCAATTGAAACTGTGTATTGGCTTAGATTTTCTGATGAGTACCTATAGGAGTAATATTTGTAAATCTAAGTACAAATCATACTTAACACCTTTGGTTGAGACTGACAGAAAAAAAAATGTATATACATGGCAAAATGGAAATTCAGCATTTTTGCCAGAATATCAATGTTTGGCCACAAAACGGATTTCTTATATAGATGTTACAGTTTGTGTGAGCAAGCAAACACAATTGAAACCCTCTGTCCGTTCACTTTTTTTTGTATCAGTGTCTATAGTACTAGTGCATGAAAATTTAGAAATCAAGCTGACATAACATTTGTGGTTAGAAATAAGAAAACAAATAGTATGTACAGTCCATTTTGGAAATTCTGCTACTTTGCAGGCATGAAAATGTCTGACCACAATCATGATCACTTCATATGCACATTTCATCTTGATAGTTCTGTGTGTGAGCAAGCAAACACAGTTATAAGCCTGTCTAGTGGTATGTGAGAATTTTGAAGTAAACTCGACAAAACAATGTTGGGTTGAGAATGCTGAAAAAAAAGTATATACGGGCCATTCTGGAAACTGTGCTTTTTTGCAGGCATGAGAATGTCTGTTCACCAAAATCATTTCTTCTCAGCAATGCATATTGACTCTGCAGTGTCGAACAGATCATCAAGCCAGATTAGTTCAATGAAGAACGCCTTCTATAGCAGAAGGAGATCTATGTTCAATTCCTAGTTCTGGTATGAGTTTGAGAAATCATTGTATGCATAAAAAAAACAGAACTGCAAACCTGTCTCTAGTCAATTTATTTTTCACATCCAACCATAATCATGATCTATCTAACAACTTAGAAGTAAATCTAGGTTCGAAACCTAGCGCTGGCATGAACTGTGAAATTATTGCAGAGTCAAAAGTCAGAATTCCATATACAAACCTATACAGTTGCAAATAATCCCTGTAAGTCAGCAGATCAAAGTACTTATGAGTTTTGCATCTATACCATGAGTTTTGAATGATATCACAAACAACATCAAAAATACTGTCTTTCTGCATTGTTGTAACTCACAGCATAAATTATTCTAAGCAGCTTATTTTAAACTTGCCAGTCCAAATTATGTTTTATACATGCTAGCTAAGAGGAGTAAGTGTACTGTTTTATCATATGATATGCACTTGAAATTTGTCTACACCAAGATGTTCAGTCAAATATTTGTTGTTGTTTTTTTGCATAGCTGTCATTGAACAATGTTGTTGCATAGTGCAATAATATGAAACCAAGAGTAGCACGATATTGTAAGATTGTATGAATAATCAATCCTGAGTTGTAAACTGCTTTGAGTTTGAATGGTATGAATAAACTGCACATACATGTTCTTCTCCTCTCCTGGTTGTCTAGTGTATCAAAATGTCTGCAGCAATAGGGCAATAATTTCTGTGTGCTGAGACACAAACATCAATGTAGAAGTATTGTTGCAATTGGTAAACTGAATTGTGTGTTCGAGCCTAAGTTCAATATACGTAGTTAATACCAATGTAGAGAAAAAACATACGCTGCTACCAACAAAAGACAAAGACATGATATGTTTATGTTTAATTGTACAGTGAGACTCAAACCGTATCATACAAGCATATGCACAAACATACATACTAATCAGTCAACAGAATTTTGATATACCCATCGACATCGCTTCTGCACATTGCACACCGATTGTCACAAATCATTGTTAAGCAACAGCCCTCAGAATGTGTGTCGACAATTCACCAATGTACAGTTTTTTTCGGCATCACAGCATATGATACACGCCTTAGAGTCCTTCACAGCCTCTTCTTTTTCGCGCTCTAGTTGGGCAGTCACCGCATTCACTCGCTCTGCGATTTCTATTTCGTTCTGTTCTTTCAAGATTCGCTCTCGCCTAGCCCACTCCTCCTCGAAGTACCGTTTCTGGTCATCCACTATGTGTTGGGTAGCTTCGTTGTGGTAGTACGCTGCTTTTTGCAAACATACCATCAGTTTGTTGCACGCTTGTCGTCCTTCTGTGGAAATCGCGTAGTCACTGTTGTGATGAAACGTGGTAAACTGGCTACCAATCCTATTGAGATGGTAGCCCAACGACCGAAATTCATGCGAAGCTGATTTACTTTCAGGTCGAGCGTACGGCTTCTCCGCAGGTCGTTTGTCTTTACACCAGTTACTGGTCGATAGTAACTCGCTACTAGTACTACTAGCATCAGGGTCCTCAAACTTCGGCAACCGCTTCGCATACAGTGGCATGATGACTGTGATGTTGACTCTTCGAGTGCTAAATCATGAATGATGAAAATTGACGTCCAGCGCGCCTTTTATACCCGTCGGGTTGGTGCATTTCTTTGTATATAGTAAACTTAGTGCTAATTCAAAACAACTTGAGCACAATGAGTAGCAAATTTCTTACTCTTGGTAGAAGCAGACATTCGTATCTGAGAAAAACGCTCAGCAGAGTTTCATATACAAGAGACTTGGATCATACGTACGTGAGCGAACTAGGCGAATACATAAAAAGGACATTTCCCACACTCCGCGATGACTGTCGCATATGCATGAAGCACGAAGTAACGATACAGAATAGGCAACCCGATTTTGTCATTCACATACCTAATTTTGCTCTCATTATACTTGAGTACAAAACGTCAAACGTTACAACAAAGTTACGAAGATAATATCTGACTCAAGTACTTGATACATGTCACAAGTTTCGCCAGAGTTTGTGCGCTACTGAAAACTCAAACCATATACGCTTACTAAGCATCTTGCTAATTCGCAATTCGTCAACTCGACATAATACAATTGTTTGTGTGAAAAGTGAGCCAATACCGAATAGCTGCTACTTGCTCTGACCAGCGATATGAATAAGTGAGCACATGTACTTTTACGTTGTTTACTTGTTTTCTTAGTTTTGATCAAAACCGAGTTATTACATAACGCCGCAAGCTTGTTTTCTTATCAACGTTTTATTGAAGCAGTATTGGTCACATAGTAAAATCGCAAATATTTTTCACTACTTTTCTATAGTAGCGATAATACACACTCATACCAACAGCCTGCAGCACAAACGACACTAACCACTTGGGTGCAACAAAGTTATCAAAACTAGAGTTCCCAAGTACTAAGTACACGACAATGCTCGAAAGGTACTATACGGTGGTTGACTCATTTCCATTTACAACAAACCAAAGTGCCAACGTTCAGCACTTTCCACAGCTAAAAATCTTAACGTTCATTTCTCTACTACACAATTCTGCTTGGTGAAACCAAGTATCAAAATTTAAATAAACTACTTACTAACGACCCGATATGAACGAAGTTTAGACATAGATTATAGCAATACAAGAATGTTCAAACATCTCAAAAACGCTTAGACAAAAACAACGACCACTTGGTATGATACTGCTTGAAAAAAAAGTTTTAATCACAACTCATCATTTCACCATTCAATGCAGCATATTTAAAGCTTCATAAATTCAATTGAGCGGTGTATTTTCTTAGAAATCAAGAGTTGATAAATTATGACGTTTTAGAACACGCTGTAGTACTGTGTATCGATGTTTACAAATAGCATTGAATTTTATGTGTGTTTCTAACAACTGATTTAAGCCCATAGCTTTTTGACCACTGATCCGATTTTCATGAACTAAACATCAAAATAACGTGCAAATCATAGCGATTCTATAAATGTACAATTTATTGCCAACTCTTGTCTGGAACTGCAAATTATTTGACTTCATGAGTAAAAACGTTGTTTTGCGGTTTAAAAGCTGTAACGTGTGTATGCGAGTAAATACTTGCTGTTAACATACATGACCATGATGATAGATATTTGCTGGTCATAATGATGTACAATATATGATATTTCTTTGCAGGTCTGTCGAGAAAATGTGAAGCATTGCTGTCACATAACCCGTTTTCTTTTTTCAATACAATCGAAGCATCCAGCGATGTACAGTACATGACGTTGTGCAATAAAAAAGATGTTTACATTCGACGGGTTTCACGCAGCAGGTGTATTGACAAATGTATGCTATAGAACAATGTGGCATGACAACACAACAAGCAAATGTCAGTGTTTGTTTCTTCACAGTCATATGAGCAACCATATACAATTTTATCAGTAGTCTTGTACACAGCATATGATTCAAGGAAACTTGTCAAGCAGTCACTGCCTATATTTTGAGCAGATCTACAACACTTATGTCTCATCCAAAACAATCGAGCATGCAACTCTACTGATAGCATCGCATGAGAAAATCGAAACGCAGCGCTGCGAGGTCATTGAGTACAAATAAAAAACTTTAATCGCAACGTCATTTCAGTGCATGTAGTTTTCGGAGAACTGATTTTTACCATAAAAGTTTGAATCCGTTTTTCTCAACAACTGCTGGAGATATTGTGATTAAATTTTCACAGAATCACTCGCCTTGACTAACACTACAATACTTATTCTATACACTTTGCTATAGCTTAAACGATTATATGACAAAACTTCACTTTTTAGCACGAAAAATACGTTGTTATGAAGGAAAGATTTTCATGTGTTGTACTAGAGAATTAGTATAAAATTAGTATAATTGAATAGGTAATTTCATTCCGCACATCTTGATGCCTAATTGTATATGGTTTATCATATCGTTACAACAATACTGGCCCAAAACAACAAGCGAACTGTATACTCAGAACGATTTCTTCATAAATGTTTACGCAACGTCATTTCATTGTATAGTCCACCGGAGGCTGATTTTTTGCCTAAAAGTTTAAATTCAATTTTTTCAGCAACCACTGGAGATATTGTGATCAAACTTTGAATATAATGTTCAGCATATTAAACACAACAATATTTATTTGAACACTTTGTCGTATTATCAAAGCTTATAGGTCAAACATGCCAGTTTTCTTCTGAAAAACCAGTCTCTAAGAAGGATTTTTTTTCATCTTTGCTGCTAGTACAATGAAATTGGTCTCAACGTGTAGAGATTTTTTGTCCGATTATTTTGATATATAACACTCAATATGTTCACTAACCACTTCAATTGAAACAGCTGAAATATAAAGGCTACACTAACAGTTTTCTTCCAAACGCGCTATATATTTCATGACATGTACAACGTCATTTAGATACATGTAAACAACCGAGAATTGAATTTTGTTCCAAATGGTTTAAGCGGTATTTCTCCGAAAGTACTCATGATATCGTGATGAATTTTTCACCAAAAATATTCAGCTCAATGCTATGTCATTTTGTTCAGAACAATTTGCTTTCAAATGAACATGTATATGGATAAAATTAATTTGAAAACTTCGCTAAGAAGAAAACTTTTTTGTCATTGTAGCTATGGGCCCAAAATTGGTATCAACGTACAGAGAATTGCATTCCGAACAATTTAGTGTATAACACTGTATGGTTGCGACTATCAGTGTCATAAAACGAGCACAAATAGAGACGCTATATTAACAATTTTAACAATCGCTCTTAGTTTTACTCGACGACGTGTAGAAAATAGGGTTTTCATAACCAGCGGTTTAAGTTCATTTTCTTCACAACCGCTTGAGATATTGAGTTGAAATTTTCACAACTATAAACAACTCAATGTTATCTACAAATTATATTCTGTTCATCTTGTTCTCAGTTTAATGCTTGTATAAAAAAAATCAACTGTAAACACTTCGCTAAGAAGAAAACTTTTTTGTCTTCACGACAAACATCAAGATTTAGGTATCGTGTTATAGAAAATTGAATTCCGCACATTTTGATGTATTGCAGTAAATGATTATTCCTATTGATATGAAAATACAGCCCGAAAACGGTTCTACACGAAACGCATTTTAATGTTTTAACTACAAGTATTTACTGAACGTCGTGACAGCGCAACGAACAGAAACTGATTTTGTGCAAAAAGGTTTAAGTGATATTTCTCTGCAATGGCTTGAGATATGAACATGAAATATTTAACACTTTGTTCAGCTCAATGTAAGCTACAGTTTTGGTTCGTCAATTTTGCTCTGGTCATAACGCATATATAAGAATTTTTCACTTTTTCGCATCGCTAAGAAGAAAACTTTTTTATCTGTATAGATAGTGAACTGAATTTGGTACCATCTTGTAGAGAATTTTATTCTGCGCATTTCGATACCAAATACTTGATGGTTTATTGTATCGCTTCTTCAAAACTGACCGAAACTTGTTTTGCTAAACACGCTCTCAATAAAATCTTCTTAAAATATACTGTACAACGTCGTTTCATTGCAGGTAGTCTACGGATAAATTGAATTTGTGCAAAAAGGTTTAAGTGATATTTCTCTGCAGCGGCTTAAGATATGAACATGAAATGTTTACCACATTGCTCAGCTCGATATAAGCTACAAATCATGTACTGTACATGTTGCTCTAATGTGTACGCATATATGAGAAAATTTCAGTTTAAACCATGAAAAACAGGTCGCTTAGAAGAAAACTGTTGTGCCTTCTCAGATAGTGTAATGAATTTGGTATCAGCTTGTAGGAAATTTCATTCCGCGTATTTTGATACCAATACTTGATGGTTTATTGTATTGTTTCATCAATACTGGCCGAAAACAGTTTTCCTATATAACGCGCTTTGACAATAACTTCAAAATGCTCAACGTCGTTTCAATTCATGTAGTCGACGGACAAGCGGATTTTTGCAAACAAAGTTTGAGTGATATTTCTCAACAACCAGTGAACAGATCAACATGAAACTTTCACCATATTGTCAGGCACTATGATAGCAACCATTTTTGTTGGGAACATTTTGCTCTAATCATATCGTGTATGTGAGAAATTTTCACTTTTTTGCTTGAAAAACACATCGGTAAGAAAAAAACGTTTTTGTCTTTGCTGTTATAGGCATGAAATTGGTATCAACATGTAGAGATTTTCTGTTCGATCATTTTGATGTACAGCATTCCACAATTAGTCTAACAGCAACGAAAATACAGCCAAAAAGCGTTTCTACAACAAGCGGTTAAAATTGCTTTTCTCTGCAACCCATGGGTCGATTTCAATGAAAATTTCAACATATTAACAAGAATACCAACGCGCATATAACCATGTTATTTGTTTATTTCTCACACAACGGGCTATACAAGATAGTTTGATTTAAACACAAATTTACTTGTAGTTTCAGCGAAATGCTACATGCACATTTGTACAGATACACAAATCATACTAATATCATCATGTAGGGATTTTCATGCTGAACATTTTGGTATATAGGTACATCAAGCCTAAAATCGCAAAACATGCCGAAACAAAAACAACTGGCCAGTCGCTGTAAGGTTTAAATGATCGCTCTCGGTGTATATTCGTTACGTCATGCTAGATATTGATTTCTCGATTTTTCGAGAATCTTGAATTGTTAAGGCCTATAGAAGAAAAATAAACGCGTGGAGAAATGGATGTTTTGTGTCGTTGTTTTATTGAATAGTGTATGGATTGAATATTTAACATGATTTAGGATTATTTCAGGGGAATGCCGGTTAGTGCGTTTGCGTTGATTTATTCTATATAGGCTAGAACTGGCAGATTTCTGTAGATCGACATCGCATGTTGATTTCTTGTTGACGAAACTGCTTTGAATTTGTAAATCTGTATTTGTAGAGAAAAACTACAGAAATATCTTGGTATTCTTACTGAAAGGCTTAACTTTGGCTTGATTGTAAATTTTTAACTCGGGAGGGAATCACATTTAAGTTTGATTTCTGTTTCGCTACAAAAATATTTAAACGTTAGAAATAAATCTACAGCATGATTTAACTGGATCTCGAAAGGCATATTGGAAGGAAGGATGGACAGTTTCATTTTTAAGAACAAACACGCAGAAAAATTTTCAGTCTGTATGTTCTTGAAAATTAAGTCATCACAAGATCTATGTGGATAGAATTTTAGGTCTATGGATTGAATGGTAAGTATGATTCTACGATAAATCATCAAATACGCAATGAATCTATATCTTAATTCTTGGTCAGAGCTCTAATCATTTTCTATGCGATTCGCTGTCATTCAAGGTTTGGTCGTCGTCGAGAGCGGACGTGTTTTTCGATGCTCTGAACGACTTTGCTCCATTATAAATTGACTTGCGCTACATGACCTTTGGTCAGTTGACTGTTGGACGTTGACCGAGTCGGACGTTCAGAGCTCTGACAATAACGTTTTGACTTTGATTTTTTTAAATACTATTACTTAATCTCAGTTAACTTGTGGACGTTGACAGAGACGGACGTGCTTTTGAGAGCTCTGACAATAATGTTTTGACTTTGAAATTTGTTTACTATGACTTTTGGTCAGTTGACTGTTGGACGTTGACCAAGACGGACGTGTTTTCGGAGCTCTGACAATAATGTTTTAAACTGAAAAACGGACTTGGCGTTTTAGAATAACAGTTATTGTAAACTTTGTCGTGAAGACAGCGCTGTACTGTAATGACTAGACTTGGGTTATTGAATGAAGGTCTAACTGTTGTGTTGGGACAGAGCTGTATGATATCGTGTCGTGTTTCTGTGCGCTCAAACAGATCTGTTGTAACTTAATGCATGTGTTTTGAAGTGAATCATTTTAGTTGATGTTCGGTTGATGAGCTGTGCGGACGTTGTTTCGGAACTGTTGAACAATTGAACAGTGAGTACTGACTTTTTTGTATCTTGATGTGAGTTGCTGTAGGTAGAAATCAATATGCATGGTGATGGCAAGGGTAGATCTATCCAGTACTTTCGCAAGCTGTGTTGTTGATATAGCAAAGAGATGATGTAACGTAACTCGATATTGACTCTGATGCTTGTCTGGTTAGTTGATCTACTATACACACGATATCAACGCGTATATTTACTCAGTACTAAGATTTGATGTGGTGATAATATAACAAAGTGATGGTGTAGCACAATGGTGAGCTGCTTTAAGGAAAATTCAACGTGGATGTATTATTGTGCGCATGTCTGTTCCATGATATTGTATTGTATGCATGTTTTGTATGCATGCTGATTTGCTTTCAGAGGGGCTGTGGTAAGTATTGTAGATGTGTAGCACAGTGAGCTCTAATTTGGTATAGCCATACAAAAATGTATATATTTTTGTGGTCAGTCTCCGTTTGCCAATTGCATTCTGAGGCATTGTTCCAGATGAAGTGAATGTTTTGACAGAGCAATTAAAGCATAAAATTGTGTAGCAATGATCATTGATAGCAAAATATTGATTCACGTTTGAAATGATGACAGTATAGACTTGGGTTGGTAAATGAGTGGCATGCAATGACTGTCTTTGCCATACTTAGCATCATATTACATTTTTGTTCAGATTTTCAGTGATTTGCTCTCAGTTGATGTTTGGCAGTTGAGCGTACTAGACGTGCTTTCTGGAGCTTCAAAACCAGATTTCAAGGTAAGTGACTATGTTTGTTATGCATTGCTTGTTTAAGTACATTTCAGATCATGCCAAGATGACTTGACAGTTGAACTGAACAGAGAAGCAAAGCAGTTATGTAGAACAGTCGTGGAATTTCAGCTTTGAAGCTGTTTTGAAGATAAGTGTTTTTCAATGACTGTATGTTATACGAGTGTTTCAACCAAACGATACAGTAGGAAAACTGCTTATACAATTTCAACGAGTTAACGTTTGTATCGACTCCGTGAGTTGGTGTTCTCACTGTTGCAGTCTATATTGGTAGAGCATTACGAAAATTTTGTTCACTCTCAGATTTTGTGATCAGTTGTATTGTGACAACTGAAGAAGTTATACGTGTTTTTGCAGGGTCGTTTCCTTGAGTTGTTATGTGCTGTGATGTTTCTCTATTCACTTTTGAGTCACATATGAAGAGAACAGTGTACAATGACTATGTGTGCCATTATATGCGTAGTATTAATTTTTTTTTCAGATTTTCAGATTTTTGCTGGCAGTTGAGGTTTGGCAGCTGACCAGACTAGACGTGTTTTCTGGAGCTCCAAAACCAGATTTCAAGGTAAGTGACTATATTTGTTATGTATTGCTTGTTTTTGTACATTTCAGATCACGCCATGATGACTTGACTTGACTGTTGAAGTGAACATAGACCGAAGTAGTTTAGCATAACAGTTGTGGAATTTCAGCTGTTATTGAAGGTTAGTAGTATTTCAATTACTATGAGTTATGAGTGTAAACGTTTGTTTTGACTCAGCGAGTTGGTGTTGTACACTGTTACAGTCTATATTGGAAGAGCATTACACAAACAGTGTTCACTGTCAGAGTTTGGGATCAGTTGGTGTTTGACAACAGATTAGGTAGGATGTGCTTTTTTGCAGGATTGCTTTCAGTCTATAGCAAAATAAATAGGTGTGGTTTGCATGCACTAAAATGTAGCTTGAAATAACAAATGAGCATTGGGTGCTGTGGTGTTTCTCTATTCACTTTTGAGTTACAAATGAAGAGAAGACTATAAGACTTGTTTGGAAATTGAGTTGTGTACAATGACTTTGATTGCCATGATATGCATAGTATAAACATTTTGTTGAAATGACAGTTGAAGTTTGGCAGCAGAGCAAAGCAGATAAAATTTTGTTCAGATTTGCAGTGTTGTGCTCTCAGTTGCATTTCAGCAGTCGAGCAGAACAGACGTGTTTCTGGAAGCTCTCATATCTTGTAAGTACAAATTGTTTTCATAGCATCTGTTTTTCATGTTACTGTATTTCAGGTTTGGCAGTGTTATTGAGCAGTGAAGAGAAGAGAGAAAATTCTAGCTGCTTTGCACATAAAAAGGTAAGATTGTAAGTACTTTTGCTATCATGTCATGATATGTGCTGTATATGCTTTTCTGTTTTAGGATGAACAGTATTGCAGAACGGAGAGGAGGAACAGTTTTCAGACGTGGTCGAGCAGTCTTGTCTCTACAGTTGGAGCATATCAAAAGGTAAGTTATTACACTTGTTTTGTACTGCGTGTTTTTTATGCTTCTATATATCAGGTTTGACAGTGTTGCTGAACAATGAAGGAGTCTAGCTGACAGATTCTACAGTTGGAAGACATTGAAAGGTAACGTATGTAAGCATTTGCTTTGTGTTATTCTTTGTGTTGCTCTGCTCTACTATGTTTCAGATTTGACTTGCAGTGACGGTTTCATAGTGGTCTAAGCAGAGAAGTAGAAATATTTCAATAAGGAATGTCTCTGCTGTGACTCAACTCAACTCAACACATAAGGTAAGCTGACAAATTGTTGGTTTGTTTTGTACCATGTATGCTTTGCGTTGCTATGTTTCAGATTTGATCACACTGCAGTCGAGGAATGAATCTAAAGTTCAAGACCCCACCAAGACAAGGATACAGCTGAGGTAAGCATGCTTTGTTTCGTATTCAAAGTGCATACGCAAATGTTTAGTGTATGCTGTTGTATTCAGAGTTTCATTTCAGGTGCCACCAGACAGTTAAGTACAGTCGATTCATTGTGTGCAGTTGAATAGCAGAGTAGCAGAGACACAGAGAAGGAATCAAGATCAAGAAAGGTAGTTGTTACTACATGTAATCGTTCATATTATATCAAATCTAATTTTCATTTCAGCTTGGCTGAGGTAAGTAGAACAGTTTTGTTGTTACTAGTAATTTCTTCCAAACAATACAATGAATTTCAACTTTTCTGATAACATGTGTTGAGCTATGCAAAATATCCAGACGGTAAGTACTTAAACATTTGAACAGTTGGTTTTGCTTTGTTACTGTTTTGTGTTGACTGTGTTTGATACAAACGTTCACATTTCTCTCTATTACTACAATGTTGGATCATATTGTATAACACATCTCAACTGATTTGATTGCCTGTGTTGTGCTATGCAAAATGACTTCTTTTCATTTCAGCTTCCATACGGTAAGTGCTAAAACAGTTGAACAGTTGGTTTTGTTCTGTTACTCTTTTGTGTTCACTGTTGTATTGACTATTTGAATCAGAAAGTACATGCATGCTCAAGTCTTAATTTCAGCTCGGGTCTAGAGTGCAATACAAATGTAAGTACTTTTTCTTTCTTTAACTCATAATTTTGTTTCTTGTTCACTGTATGTTACAAATGTCATGCTATCATAGCTATGTGAAATGTCTTTCTCGTTTCAGTGAAGACAACTTGGTGAGTAGAATTGCTGACTGTTACATTTTTAAGTTGACTGTTCAAACGTTTTGTTCATAAAAAGCAGTTGTACAAACATGTTCAAACATATTCAAAGATTCTCATTATGCTGTACTATTTACATTTCAGCACAACACCAGGCTAGCAGAGACAAGGACTCGACTCTTCACAGAATCACCTATACAAACAAGTAAGTATCGTTTCGACTTGTGTTTCGAAAATGCAAAATATCAAACGTCTTTCTCATTTCAGAGAGGACAACATGGTAAGAACAGTTTTGAGTTGAGTTCAGTTTACTGTTTTGTGTTCACTGTTATATTGACTATTTGAATCAGAAAGTACATGCATGCTCAAGTCTTAATTTCAGCTCGGGTCTAGAGTGAAGAAACGTTGAGAAGATTTCAACCAGCAAGAATGGATCAACAATACCAAAATGTAAGTACTTTTTTTTCTTTTACTCACAATTTTGTTTCGTGTTCACTGTATGTTACAAATGTCATGCTATCATAGCTATGTGAAATGTCTTCTCATTTCAGTGAAGACAACTTGGTGAGTAGAATTGTTCACTGTTCAAAAGTTTACACTTTGCTGTTCAAAGTTTTGTTTACTGTTTAGTAAATGTACAAACATGTTTAAACGTGTTCAAAGATTCTCATTATGCTTTACTATTTCCATTTCAGCACAACACCAGACTAGCAGAGACAACAAGGACTCGAATCTTCACAGAATCACCTATACAAACAAGTAAGTATACTTGTGTCTCAAAAAATGCAAAACGTAAAACGTATTTCTTATTTCAGAGAGGACAACATAGTAAGAACAGTTTTGAGTTGAGTTCAGTTTACTCTGTTTACTGTTACTGTTTCACTGCAAATGAACTCTATATACGGTCTTGTATTTCAGACCAACTCGCCAGTCATGATATGGACACCGAGCAGTCAAGACGCATTGAGAGACCAGCACAGATCCTCAGTAGAGCAGCGACAAAACCGCGAGTACATGTTTAAACAGTTTGCATGTTGTTTTGTTTACTGTTTTTTGTGCTGGCCAGCAATATTGATGTATATGATTGTATGCATGTTTCTATTTCAGCTCTCAACGTTTTCAAAATTTTAAGGGAAATGTTTTCGGTCTCTGTTTTGGCTCAAGAGACTGTAAGTAACAAATGGTGGCACACCAGTCCGAGTGAACGCACGATATGGCTTGACTGCTAGTCATTTGGGAGTAATGGCAAGGCTCCCCGGTTTGTAGAGCAGATAAACCGGTGTAGGGTCGATTGTGCTTCGGCGAGTCATTATTCTCAAATGATTACCGATCTTGCCATTTCAATGTAAGGTTGTCTTTGGCTGCCGTTGGAAAGCAGCACTGCTGTTGGCAAGCAGAAAGACAACGCAGTCGATTAGCTGATATAGTTGGGCGGCCAAGGTATGTAGGTGTCGTTAGACCAGCTCCACAAGTTGCGAAGCGCTCTGATAGCACTTTGGGGGGAACGCATTGGCTTTCGCAGTTACGACGTTTAAGCATTGTTGCCGCTCAAACTCTGGCAAGGCTCCTCAGCTTATGACGAGGGACACACATTTTTGCCCGTAAGTGTAAGCTGACGTGGATCGATTGTGCTTAGGCGAGTCCGAGGCAGCGCCGACAATTCTAAAGCTACCACCCAGCTAACGACTGCACGTCTGATTATTGTATCTCTACTTTGGCTCAAGAGACTTAACCCATTTCACAACTAACACTAACTAGCAGACACTTTTCCAAAATCGACGGCCGAGATTGATAGTCAGAGAGAGTCCTGCTCAGCTAGCTGTGTAACAACGTAGGTGGGGTTGCCAGCCAATACGAAATGAGGCGCTATAACGCAACCCGTCCCCGCGATCGTTGTGAAATACTTTCGGCACTTGCTGATAATCTTTCCGACACACCATTGTTGCGGTGTTGGAAGGGTGGTAGGCACACATGGTGACATGTGTGTGCTTTGCCGTGCGACACCCTTGGTATTCCGTGAGGTGAAACGGGATATCTTAATCTGGCTCTCTCGGAAATGCAGCAACGCATGACCAAGTAAACATTTTTTGTTCAGTGCATTATTGCACAACTGAGACTGCTAGCTGCATGAAATTTCACTATACTCAAATCTCAAAACCAAAAATAAAATCTCTATGCAGCTGGAACTGGGTACTAGGGTGGCACTAGCCCGACTTGTATCGGTTGAAATGCGTTACAGATCGATACAGGATATAGGCCCTTTTCCGTAATGCTATGATGCTGTGAGGTGGCATGAAGTGCCGTTGATGCACCGCCGAGTACGAATAGCTTTGTAGTCCACACAGATATGGCGCAGTAGTACTTGGGTTGACTTTGATGGTGGTGGCTACCTGCCATTGATAATGTGACTGAGACGTCGTGGATTGTTGCCTCACAGTTACTGCACAAAATTCTTTGATTGGGATTGCATTCCGAGTCCGAGTATAAAGACAAACGTACTTTTTTTAGGCTTTTTGGCTGGGCGGGAAGGCGACTTCTCTTGTACTGCAGACAAGAGGAACAGTCACTAGTCTGTACAAACGCCGAGTGACGCCCTTAGACTTAATTCAGTTTAATAGCACTGAATTTCACTTCAAACTTGATTTGGGATAGATGATGAAAAAAAAACTATATGAATGATTTTTGGCAACTTTTGTGAGTAGTGAAACTGTCAAAGTAGTTCAAAGCAGAATGCTTCTCCTTCCACGAGGGAAAAGAGATCTGGGTGCGAGTCGCAGCTTTGGCTAATATCATTGCCACCTTCTGATCTAGCATGGTTTATCCAGCTTGTCGCTTGCCATCAGGTTGAAGTGAGACAAACATCTATAAAACACAAATACTCGCTACCCAGCTAGCTAATACACAATGCAAACCACACAAAACATTTCAGTCAGGTTCAATTATCATACTTAACCCCAAGGTTCATTTTGAACGAAGTCCATATTTGCACTTCTCGCGGGACCAAATTTCACCAGGTTCGATTTCACGTTGCTGACAAATATCTATATAACAAAAATACTCGCTACCCAGCTAGCTAATACACAATGCAAACCACACAAAACATTTCGTCATTTCAGTCAGGTTCGATTTCACGATGCTTATCATACTAAACCCCAAGGTTCATTTTGAACGAAGCTCATATTTGCACTTCTCGCTGGACAAATGCCACCAGGTTTGATTTCACGTTGCTGACCGTAAATCATAACACACTAACATTTCTGTTTCACTATTGTTTCTGCAAAAGTATATTTGATGAAGAAAAAACTATATAGGACACATTTTCAAGTTGCAAGCATACAACCGTTATGCGTTGTATTCGATATTAAAACGATTCTCTATGAAACAAACAATGGTTTGTGAGCAGTGAAACTATGCCAAAGTAGTTCAAAGCAGAATGCTTCTCCTTCCATGAGGGAAAAGAGATCTGAGTGCGAGTCCCAGCTTTGGCTAATATCATTGCCACCTTCTGAACTAGCATGGTTTATGCAGCTTGTCGCTTGCTATCAACATATTTCGTTCAGTACTTCTTTGTTCTATAACGATATACATATATATTAGCTCTAGGTGTTAAAAATCAGTTCGATCAACCATACAAACAACTTCTTCGGTCAGTTTGGATAGAAACAGTAAAACGTTAAGTTAAGATTCTTGTCGCTTGCCATCAGGTTGAAGTGAGACAAATATCTATATAACACAAATACTCGCTACCCAGCTAACTAATACACAATGCAAACCACACAAAACATTTCAGTCATTTCAGTCAGGTTCGATTTCGAGTTGCAAAACTCACGAATCATACTAAACCGGGCCCCAAGATTAATTTTGAGCGAAGCCCATATTTGCACTTCTCGCGGGACCATATGTCACCATGTTCGATTTCACGTTGATATTCCTTCTTAACAATTACATCAATAAATTATTGCTACTAGAACAATAAATTCGTGAATAACTGGAATACGTCTTGTTTTAATACGAGTCCATATTCATCGGAAATACCGTCGATATGCCCCTTTAACATGATTTAGGATGACAAACGAGTACTTTTAGGTCGCCATGTGCATGAATACAGCCAAGAATTTGAGAATTATGTCGTGTGAAACAGTTACTGGCATGATTTATATTGCATTACTGTCATTTTTATTATAAAATGTTAGCTCTATGTTTATGTTTATTCGTGCATAATTTTGAAGGGTTTAATAAACATGTTTGGCACATGTATGTTACAAAAGTTTAAGTTTAACATATTTGTTTAACACATTAAAACAAATCAAATTCAAATTTTACGAAAGCAATTATGAATCGATAGACGCGTCTTTCTGTTAGTGTCTTTACCCCCCAACGGAAGTACACGAGGCATCATTGAGTGATTTTCAAATGAAATCTATTACAATGTCAATAATTCACCTATACAATATCACAATTCACAAAGCGAAACCCCTCGATCGACTTCGGAAAATATCTAGAGTATTGGTGCTTACCGAAAAAAAGTTCATTGGCGCCGCGTATGAGTATTGTATTGAACTATACGCTTTAAGAACAGGTAATATTTCCACTCTCGCCAACACCTGCGATACGTACTAGATAATAAAATATGAAACTACTACGTGCTTGTATTAAAACGAAATATCATGCAATTAATTGCTGATCCCTGTTAATTTGACTAGTCGCGGAGTCAAAATTGAATTTGCTCCTGCGCCTGGTCTAAAACTTCCAGAAATAGGTTGTGAATCATTCTTAATAACATAGAAGTGAAGGCTGTTACATGTGCGTAGCCGGTAGCTTGTGGTGGGTTTGTGTTTTGTGCGCATATTTGATTTGACGCTGAAGTGTTTATTTTAAACATTCATCGTCATAATTTTAATAATGTAGTTGTTAGAAATAAAGTATATATTCAATATCATTCATTTCTTATACAAGTTCTTAACTTTGTTTATATGTGATCAATGGGACACTTCTGTTTAAAAATATCATTATGTAATATGGTAATTTTTGCGACCCTGTGTTTTATTTTAACAAACACTACCACAAAGTCGCTGAGACAACTGAACAGTTTTGCCTTATAATATTTACATTATTATGTACAAATCAGTTATTTTCAATATGTACTTAACCGAAATATATTGCAGTTTATTGCAGCTGATTGCCTCTACAATTTGACTTGTCATACCTCTTTATAGCTTCTATAAATGACATTGCTGAATCTCCAGGAATAGTAGTGAATCATCATTTCGCGCGTAGTTATTGAATGCGATGTTAGCTTTGCAGGCACCTATTAAGGCGCGTAAAAACATTGTCAGTAGTGTTTAACACTGTAACGTTTAAAACGTTGATGCTAATTAATAATGCAGATTTTTAAGTTTTAAATACAACATATTTTGTTTATTTTAGTCGTTTGCAATGTAAGAAAAATGCTGTAAATACGTAATATTGTAAAGAAATGTTTTTGCGGTCATTCTTACTTGTCTAATTTGCGGTCTGCCACAAATCACGGAATACTAATGCATTACATTATAACTGTAACACGATAAAATGTTGTTTCCGTCAATAAAATCTATTTTGACTTTTAACTCTCAACTACGTACGACGCCCTTTGATGCTTTGCATCAATGTTTTTCCTTGTTGAATATTTCAATGTGACATGCTAATGGTTCCGGACTCATGTCGATTTTGCAGAAAAATGCATTGTTAGCTCAGAATGATTTTATGTGAATCTCTGAAATAACACTGAATATATTCTGCTAAGGAAAATGAAAGTTTTCGGAAACATATTAAGTAAGGCATAACAAAATATGTTTGTTTCAGGTAACATGACCAAAAAAATAGGGTAGGTAGGAAGTGATTTTTTTTAATGTTTTTTTTTAGTGCATGGTCTACTTGAAGCGTCTAAAACTGAACGAATATTCAAATTAATATACTTCAAGATTGTTTTGAAGTGGAAGTTTTAATTAAACAACTTTTGGTGCAAATGTTTATTATTTATGCACTTAAAATATGATACAGTTATTATATCCACCTGTCCAGTTTACATCTATATTAATGTCAATTTGCAAGGCACTGAATTGTATTATTAAATGGTCATATCGTATCAAAATGTAACCGCAGTGAACTGAACATAAACAAACTGTTGTGCTTGTTAAAATGTATACATTGTACATTTATACTGAATAGATCCCAGATGTACAAGTTTACTGTTTCTTAAAGTTATGATACAGCTAACGCTTCATTCTTCAGTATAGTTATTATACCCCCACAAAGTTTAGGGGGGGGGGGGGGGGTACATCATAGAATACAGGTCATGTTCGATGTTGGTTACAAACCACTAAATTTTGACCGAGTTATGGCCCCCTTTCGACATAAAATTCCCTAAAAACATGGTTTCCGGATGATATCTCAAGAATGGCTTGACATATTGAAATCATTTTTGGTATACATGTGTAGCATCATAAAATACGGGTTAAATTCGACTTTGGTTACAAACCACTAAATTTTGACAGAGTTATGGCCCTTTATTGGGCTTCAATTCCCTAAAAACATAGTTTCCTGAAGATAACTCAACAATGGCTTGACATATTAAAATAATTATCGGTACACATGTGTAGCATCATAAAATACAGGTCAAGTCCGACTTTGGTTACAAACCACTAAATTTTGACACAGCTATGGCCCCTTTTAGACTTAAATTCCCGAAAAACATGGACAATAACTCATGAAAGGCTTCACATATTTAAATAATTTTTGGTACATCGGTGTAACTTGTAAAATAGAGATCAAGTTCAACTTTGGTTACAAACCACTCAATGTTGACAGAGCTATGGCTCCTATTGAAATTAATTTTTTCCAAATATTGTTGACCATTCACAAATTAAAGCATTCACTTTCTCTATTTCTTTCGAGTAGATGCCATAGTTTTGTGACAAGGCCATATTGTGGGGGTATATCCGTCACTCATGTGACAATTCTAGTTAACGACTGGAATTCTTCAACAGATTACTTTAAAAGGATATAAAAGTAGATACATTAAAAACATCTGTTATTTTTGTCAATTTTAAATGAGAATATGTTAAACTACTACAAAAATTACCATCATACAAATTTTACTTTAATACTTCATAGGAAGGAAGTATTGAATGGGATCCAGAAAAATTAAATGATATGACAATATATGTGAAACGCTTTGAACAAATTAACAGAAAAGTCGTCCAGACAATTGGGCTGACGAAAATGAGCCGCAAGAAAAAATCGTTTATTACCACAACGAAAATATATTTCGAGAGAAAAAATTACCGAAAAGAAAAATAATCCGACAAACTCAATAAAATGTTCTAGGGTCGGGGCATTTTTTTAGGGTAGGTCGCGAACAAACCTGAAACAAACATATGTTTTACGCCTAATAAACATGAGTTGACAAACAACGTTATATATGCAGAAACGCAAACATGCCTGGAATTTTCGCTATATTACAGTATCGTCTTGATTTACGTTCTAATTCGTGAAATACATGCATATCCTTACTGACAATGCCGTTGATACAACGTCACTCAATTTAAAATTGGACTGGTATTTAACCAGCGAGCGGCGTGTGGAATTTACAGACTTTGAGAGCCATGCTCTTTTTATACAATCGGGAATGCCTGCAGTATTATTTTGGTAGAAGGATTAAATATCCCAGTTCGAATTTGTGCTGTTGCTGTACCATTTAGAGACATTTATATCGACTTATTAGACCAGGTGGCAATTTGGAGGACGGACACGTCAATTCCGCAGAGAAAAGAACCCACTTAAAATCGCTTACTGTCACATAAGGTAAAATAAACTACTTCTACTACTACTACTTTTACTACTGCTACAACAACAATTACTACTACTACTACTACTACTACTACTACTACTACTACTACTACTACTACTACTACTACTACTACTACTACTACTACTACTACTACTACTACTACTACTATTACTACTACTTCTACTACTACTACTACTACTACTACTACTACTACTACTACTACTACTACTACTACTACGACTGCTACTTCAACTATTACTTCTACTACTACTACTACTACTACTGCTACTTCTACTACTACTACTACTACTACTACTACTACTACTACTACTACTACTACTACTACTACTACTACTACTACTACTACTACTACTACTACTTCTACTACTACAACTTTTACTGCTACTACTACTTCTAATACAGCTACTTCTACGTGTGTGCGTGAGTGCACGCGTACACATCTGAGTCAAACTTGAAGAGAAGTCTTAAAACAATATGAATTGTGCGGTCTTAAATGTTGTCTTCATTGGATTGTTTCTCTTTCACACTCAGACCTCAGTTGGAGGTTGTTTACATCCACTGTTCTTGATTGGCGGTGGTTTGCATCTATATCTGTTGTGATTCCTACGTTCTTATTGAAGAAAATGTACAGTCAAATTCAATACAAATTCAAATGGAAATACTTTTGCCCAGTTAATAAATTCTGTAGATTGCTATTTACAGCTACTAGAGTGAAGTGTGTTTTAATGAAAGGTTGCATGTTCACTCAAATAATGGTGATGATCTTGGGAGAGACCATATTCTGACGGCTGCTGGTGGTACCACCGACTGGAGTGAAGAGGGTGATGATCTTGGGAGAGACCATATTTTGACGGCAGCTGGTGGTACCATAGACTGGAGTGATGAGGGTGATGGTCTATGACTGGTGGTACTATGGACTGGAGTGAGGAGGGTGATGGTCTATGACTGGTGGTACCACGGACTGGAGTGAAGAGGGTGATGGTCTATGATTGGAGTCTTTAAGAATGGACAAAGACAGGTCCGGTAAGTGTTTATTTTTTTCTTATGGTGTATTACAATTCAATGATGAAAGAGGTCTATTTGGTATTTCTTCAAGAGCTGTTTCAATAAATATTTGTGTCAACATTCGCTGGTGTATTTTAATACATGTAACTTAGAAACATTTGAGTCCAACAAATACGAGTAAAAAAGTCTTAAATCAGTATGTATTTCTCATGGAAATGGTTGTGTTCAATTAATAAATTCGGTACATTGCTATTGACAGCTGCAAAGGCGAAGTGTGCTTTTAGTGAAAGCTTGAACGAACCTTTTGATTATGATGATTACCTTGAGATTGATCCCAATTTGACGGCGTCTGACGTTGCCATGGACTGGATCGAAGAGGGTGAGAGTCCACCGGACAAGGCTTCAAGATTGGACAAGCGCAGTGAGTGTTTACCTGTATTCGCGTGGTGTATTTCAATACTGTGATTGAAGTTGTCGTGTTGTTATCTATAAGATATAAGATATTATATAAGAGCTGTTTCAATCAAACATGTGTCAACATTTTCTGATGTGTTGGAATGTATTTCACTTGGCAATATTTGAGTCAGACTGAATTAGAAGTTTTAAATCAGTATGTATTGTTCGGTTGTTAATGCTGTCTTCGTTGGATTGTGTTTTGTACACACACAGTCTTCAGTTGGTTGCTGTTTACACACACTGTCTTTGATTGCCGGTGTGTTTGAATCTAATTATTTTATGCATAAAACTATTATACGTTTTCAATGTTGTTCTGGAAATTGGCTTTTGGCGTGTCTTGAGTGACGTGATTTAATTACAGATGTCAGTGATTGTGACAACACAAAATATGGCAGTGGAGAAAGGTTGATATTTTCTGGCAAAAAGATTCATCAAGTAAGAGGAACACAATGCCATAAAATAAGACGTTACGGATGTTGATTACATGTTTTACTAACCTTATAATTGTTTTAACTTAATTTAGATTGTGTTTCCATTTAAGGTATTATACCCCAAAAACATGTTTTAAAAGGGTTAACTGTATTCTATAGAAAATTGAATTTATTCATCATACTTAATACATTGTTGAACATGTATGTAGCTAGGATTTACTTTATTTCTTAAAAAGTATTTGATTTCTATACGCATTTTATATAATTAATAATGATTTAGGAATTAGTAGATATTAACTATGTTTATTAAAGGGTTTTCTGAATTTGTTTACGGAGGTTACCCTTGCTGACACTTTAGAAGATGCCACAGTGTTGATCATTGCAACAGGTACTTAAATTATTTGTTGTTTTTATTTTTAAGCTTTACTGTAATATTAAAGTGAATTTAATATGCTTTACAGGTTGTCTGGTAATTTTGGCAATGTGATAGTATGGACCTGTCAGTTCGTGTGTTTGTGCATAGTAAGATTATTGCTGTATACAGCATTTGGGCGTGTGTGTGTGGTCTTTCTGTACCATTTATGTGTGTCATATTCTATTTATTGTAGCTTAGGCCCTGTCACACTATTACGTTTTAGACAACGTATGCCGACACGCTGGCATACGTTGGAAATGAATTAGAAAATCAATTGAAAGCCACCGTTTGACGCAATGAGTTGAACGAAAGTACAAGCTATGCTTAAAGTATGAATAACGTATTCATACCTTGTTCCTTGCGTTTACAGAACTTATACAACGTTAACAAGCGTGGACCCAGCGTTCCATTAGCGTTCATGACATATGCGGAACTAAACGTTGTTCAAGCTAATGACTATCTTGATGCATAGCGTATTGGTGCGTATGGCGACGATCACAAGACGTCAGATATAAAACAGCGGCGGCTTTCTTCAACCCATTTCAGTACTGCAAAGGACGCAAATCAATCAGCATACTTAAAATATAATCTTAAGAACATATTATATAACTGACGTAATGAGCACTGAGCCTATGTTTACTATTTCCATTCGAATTCTGATTCTCCAGACTTTATATTTAAGTTGAGTGAATATTTAAGTAAATGTAGAATATACAACACAATCTTATATAATAATGATATTTAATGTTTAAAATGAATAATGTGTTATACTCTAAGTTATGATATTGAATTTGTATAACCAATTTACATGTAATGTGTTTTCAGTATATATTACAATTAATTCTATTTTGTTATAATTGATGAAAGGTGAAATGTTTGGTAAATATGTATATATTCTTTCAATTTTGATTTAATTATAAACGCAATGTTGTTGATAAATTAAAAGTACAAACAACAACTTGCTTTTTTATTTATTTACCTTGAACACAAATATATGCCCCTATTCCAAACACGCCACGAATCCCACGAATCGCCACGAATCGATACATTTTAGGATTCTTGAGAATTCGTGGAATTTTGCACATGTTCTGGTCCAAATTGTGATGTTCTACCTTTCATTTACGATAGTTACGATAGAGTTGCGAATATTCGTAGGATTCGGCTGGAATTGCACGAATGTTGTAAAGAATTTATCACGATTTACAAGAATATATTACGACTACTGCACCAACGCTAGAAAACAGTTACATATCAGTGAAGAGTACGCCGAATGCATGTACGAAGTAGGTACCAATTACAATATATTTCTCAATTTATTTTCGGCGTGTATTAGTGGGATTCGTTACAGATTCCTATCCGATTCGTGGTCAAGCCGCGAATTCTCGAATTCTCGAATGAGTTAAAAATATCTACGAATCGATTCAGTCACTATCCCACTGAATGCACTACGAATTTTTACGAATTTTTGCAATTTGGAGTGCATGAATAAAACATTTGGTTGATATCGGCGTGCGACAACGTATGCTTGCGTATAATAAATAATAACTTGTGTAAAACTTATTAGACGTACACCAGCGTGTTAGCCAAATTTCAGGTACGTCGGCGTTACGCTGATGGTATTCGTCGTAGTGTGACAGGGCCTGTAGATAGCTTCTTATATATGTTCATGTTTGTATTAGAATTGACAATATGCACATACAGTTATTGATACTATCTTTCAGAAAATGGCAATTGCTTGGCCACACATAAGCTATTCCAGGCACTTATTGGAAGAAAAAAGACAGTTGTGTCATCAAAATGGGTATCACTTTCTTTGCAGAAAGGTGGTCTTCAGAATAAGGTATAATTATAATGTATTGATATAACATTTAAATAACAGCGGATATTAGAACAAACAGGACATGATCATTATTTATGAAAATCATTGTGTTATTCTTAATGTTATTAAAGGGTATATTGGCAGTATGTGGCAGAAATGGAGGCAATTATACTTTTGTTGAGTAGCAACAATATATTAATGAAATCTGGAAGCAAAAACATATACAGAGACAAACTTGTGAATAGTTCTTGTACATTGAAATTAATATCACCTTACGCAATGCATTAACAGTGTTGCAAGTCTAAGCACTGTTGACTCTGGCTGTTGTGTCCTGTAACATCATGTGCACTAAACAATTGTACACTATTAAAAAAACACAAGTCCGTAAAAAATTAAAACGTGCAGTTAATGACAAAAAGTGAACCTTAAACACAATATTAGTATTTGATTGATTTCGAGGATTTTAAGTTCTTTGTCATCTGAAAAACACTAACAAATATCCACTTAACCATTTTCTAGTGCACTATATTTGAATATGTTATTAAAGTCTGCATGATACTATGACAGTCAAATTTGTCTATCTAATCTGTATATTGGCCAACATTCCTGAACTGTTTGCTGTATGCATAATCAAATCTTTATATACACAGAAATTGACACATTTCCCACTTTTAATCCCCCGCCGCGAAGCGGGATGGGGGTATAGGAATGCCCTTCGTCCGTCCATCCGTCCCTCCGTCTGTCCGTCCGTCTGTCCATAACATGTTCGTGTCCGCTCAATATCTCCTATACACTTTGAAGGATTTTCATGAAACTTGGCTTAAATGTTTAGGTCATTGAGACGATGTGCAGAAGGTATGAGTCAGTCACGCCGGCTCAAGGTCAAGGCACACTTTAAGGTTAAATGTTTTAGCCTCCATTTGTGTGTCTGCTCCAAATCTCCTATGCCCTTTGAAGGATTTTCTTAAAACTTGGCTCAAATGTTTATCACATTGAAGCCATGTGAAGCAGGCATGGAGCAGTCTTGCCACCTCAAGGTCAAGGTCACGCTTAAAGGTCAAATGTTTGAGCCTCCGTTTTTGTGTCAGCTCCATATCTCATATGCCCTTTAAGGAATTTTCATGAAACTGATTAAGGTCAGTGTGAAACTTCAAAGTCACATTTAAAATCTAATGAAGGATCATGGCGGGGGATATAGCTGTCCTTTGGACTGCCTTGATAAAGTTAGTTTGATAGTCATTAAAATATTTTGTTTTCATTTAGATGGATTACAGAGTGAGAAGCACATCCGTGTATGGCGATATAAGTAGAACGGAGTGCTACCACCCTTTCACATACCAGCTCGGTGGTGGAACATTTGTTGGTGTTACTGTGGGTGTGTATCCGTTCTTCTTTTGGCTAGTTAAACATAATGTTTAATTCAAAAGATATCCATGTGTTTATATAATCAGCAACAACACAAACAACATTTACTCAGCACTAAGCTTATACAAGCTCATAGCCTACATGATATGAATAAATATAAATATATACAAGTAATGGAAGTAACGGCATAATCATCAGTTCAACTGACGGACAGTATGTTCTTTTATTTTAGAGTTGATGCGCGGGGTCTTCTCAATGGGATTGGTGGTACCGAGGTTTTGTTAAGAACACAAGCCACGATCATTATTGTTGGTGATGATGAGTTACTTTTCTCAGGCGAGACTCATATATTTAACTAATTTTATGATAAATAAAAAAAAGAACAAGACAAGACTAGTAATTAATTTCGCAAACATTCCTTGGTCAGCAGTTCTAAATGCATTTATTGTAACTAATTTATTCCCATCTCATTTCACTAAAGCGTTAATTTAGTTCAAGTATCAGTTAGTTAAAATGGGAAAACATTTTTCAGTCAATAATTGGGAATGTGATATAATGACCAAATGTGTTGAGCAACTACATGTACATTGCCAAGGTAGGGGTGTGTGGGATTATGTATGAGAACTTTTGGATTAAAGTCAAGTTTACTGTTATTTAACACTCTTTTCGACATCGCCATAATTATTGTTTTCCCAACCACAAATAACAATACATGGTTATTGACACTACTTGGAGGTTAAAATTATTGATGGATTGTATACTTACTACTAGCATAGTGTGAATGGGTAATGCAAACCTATAACGTAACACGATCAGATTTATTCGCAATCGTAGGTCTCAGACACACTTATATTGAATAATAGGGAACAGCCTATTTGCTGTTAGTTATGAAAAATAAATCGATATGAAAAGTATAAAAATTACCATTGTCAATAAACGATGTTTTAATTAATTTGCAGGCATGTGTGTTCAGAAGGACTGGCTGTTCCAAAGTATAGTCCATGGAGAAATATTGTAGTCACATTCTTTGATAAGGCTGATTGTAACACATATTCAGATGCTTTGGAAGATGCCGAAATCAAATCCAATGGTGTGCAAAATAAGACTGGAAAACAGTCCCATAAAAGATGAGTTGCCTTTATTGTGGGAACATTAATTCCAAAATGTCAAGACATTTGCAAACACATCATCAATATGAAATTGACGCTGCCAGAGTACTTGCCTTCCCTAAAAGGTCTAAAGTGAGAAAACAAGCCTGGTCTTTGTTAGTTTCGAAAGGCAATTACTTGCACAACATAAATGTTACAGAATCTGGTTTAGGGGATATCATTCCCAAGTACCAGCCGAAAGGGGATATTGACCAGTCATAGTATGCCCCGTGTGAATACTGCAAAGCTTTCTACAGAGCATCAGATTTGTGGAAACACCATAAAAGTTGTCCTGGTCGAAAAGAGGGTCAAAAGAGTGATGCGCCAGTAAAAAATTCGAAGCTGTTGCTTCCTGTTCATGTAAACGCATCCGAAGAACTCCATAAGAACGTTCTAATGAAAATGAGAGATGATCGTCTGTCATCCAGAATTAAAAATGACCCATTATTACTGGAATTCGGTCAAAGAAAAATTGATACAACTGGAAAGCACCAACATACGCACCAGTATGTTTCTCGGTCTCTACGAGAGCTAGCAAGAGTTTGTGTTGCTATGTCTTCAATTGATTCTTCACTGCAAACCTTATCACAATGCCTGTCTGCACATCAATGGGATAATGTACTGAAGACCGTGACAGATATCGCAGGATTTAAAAAGAGCCATCAATCTTGCAGTAAACATACTCTGGCTCAAAAGCTTGGACACAATCTAAAGACATGTGCACAAATTCGGCGAAATATTTCTTTCCAGGAAGGTATCAATGATGCCTACAAAGTTGCAGATGGATTCTTAAAAATGTACCAAGACAAATGGACTGAAAGAAAAGGTGGGCATACTGGAAATATAGCATCTGTAAAGGATAAGGATTTAGATGAGATTTTAGTAAATTAGTTGATGTCAGTGTCCACATAATGATACTTAATGAAATAAGAGTAAGATCCTTTACTTCTAGTGTTTTCTTTCGGGCTCATTTTACATTATACAAAATGATTTACTTTGCAAGAGTACATTGATTAGACTTATTTGTATAGGCCATTTGAAATGTATTTCTCAAAGATATGCCTGTTATAATTAGTTTCCTGCTCTATATTTAAAATACATTATTGATTGTTAAATATACTGTCTAGATATACTGTTTAGATCAAGCTAAACACGGAAAAGAAATTGCATGAATAATTGAAAAATCATTCAGATGAAACTCAGTCAAGTGATGAAAAGGACAAAACAGGGGACAGAGTTGTTGTTGACAGTGCTTGCAGAGTTGCAAAGGACATTATTGAGACAGACTCCGACACTGATTGGTCTGAGCAGCCAAGCCGGAAAAAACTAGTAAGTCAGGGTTTTTGTCCTTTTCCAGTTAAAATATATTTCGAACATTTTACAACAGTATTGTTCTAGCAAACAAGCTCGTCTTTGATAGCGTTGAAACTAGTGTATGTGCATGGCATCATCAGTTGTACAAGTGTTGGTTTTTTGGTTTTCATCTTCCATATCATAATCATTATTGTCCTAGGGTTACTGAGTTGGAATTGTCTGCCTGGCTGTATGGTCTGGTTTAGGGATCACAATTTGGAATTTCTGTTAATAATTCTGGATGGACTATAACATTATCTGGCACATATGTTTGACCTTCACGATAAAAATTAAGTGAAACAAAAGAGGGTATGTTACCTTTCCCCTAAAAAAATGAGTGACTTCGTTAAAGGATACACGATTGCTAGCTTTTAACATCAATATTAACTTTGACTGGATTTTGAAAACAAAACAGCATCTAATCAATTCAAATGAGAAATGCTTTGCAATATGGAATAACTATTTCCCATATTTACCATCGAAATTGTTAAGTTGCAGGCAAGTACAAGACGAAAGCAATAAGAACACCCTGGTCCAATGAAGAAAAGGACGCAGTCCAGCAAGGTTTACCAAAGTGTTTTTTCCTGAAACAGTTGCCATCAAAGCATCAGTGTGAAGAGCTCATTAAACAAAATAATGTTCTTAGTAAACGCTCTTGGACAATTGTGAAAGGGTTTGTTAGATCCACATTCGCTGCTAAAGAACGATATCTAATGAAGAAAAACTAAAGCACTTCACTCCTTGAACACTATTTTATTGTCTGATGTGTGTGGTGTTCGAGTGAATGTGGACAAGTTTTAAAGTACTCTTGTGCGTTATGCTGTAAATGAAGGTATGTCATTTTTAGTCCCATCTGTTAGATGACCGTGGATCAAGTATGTTTTCGACGGTCACAAACAATGCTTTATTAGCTCGTTCCTTTGCAAAACACCACTTTGAAAGGAAGCATTACTTAATTAATGATGAAATGTACTGCCGCATTACGATTGTGTTTACTTATATGACCATACTTTGTACACAGATTGTGGTTCTTGTTTGACATACACGGCTCATAATTAATAAACACTTGAATGTGAATTTGGAGTATGATAACCTTCAGTGATAACTTGAACAGTTGCATGTGTATTTTTTTTTTTTTAAAGTTGTTGCAAACTATTACTTTGTTTACATTCAAGTTGTCAGCTTTTTATGCGTATTATTTAATTTTGGGTAGTATATTTTCATGTTTCACCTAAATTCCCTTCGTTTTTAATCCATTAAATGTTTATGATTGTGCTGATTTTACTGTTTAACTACCAGCTTTATAACATAACAACAATTTTTACACATATCTTGCTTATCATAATAACACGGTTGGTGACCCTCTTCAAAATTTAGATTAATGGTAAGGCTGGTAAATACATAAATTACTTAAATAACAGGATTTCCGATATATGATGATTTAATGCAGTATACATGAAGTAAGTGACAGTCTCGTCTAATTCTCATTATAGTTACGATTTTATGACCATCAAACTACACGTTTACTTCTTCGCGTATAGTATAGTTGGAACAGAAGAAGTTGCGATTTGCGATTTATTATTGTTGTTTTATATCATGTTTAAATTTAGTTGTTTGTTAAGGATTGTTGTATGCGCTCATTGCTATAATAATAAGTTACACGCGTTGGCAACCATATTGTAGTGTTGTCAACTGAACTTAAATACGATTTCGGTAGTTTTTTCTGCGCATCTTTTCGCGCATCAGTGAAGTTGATTTAAATCTTCAAAATGTGAGTGTTTTGGCTCTAATAACTTTTTGTACATAGTTATAATCAACGGCTGTTACTAAAATAATTATATATAATATATATCTATTAACTTTTATAAGTGCATTATTATAAATAATGACTGTCATTCCATCCTGTTTTTTAACAGAATTTGGTACGCAATGTCAACAAATTAGTTTAAACCAATTAAACATAGACTGTGGACAGTGGGATTTGAATGCAATTAAATAATAGCTGGATCTACATTTCAACCTCAAACTAATTGCAACAGTTATGTTATCAACATTAAATAATAAAGCTATGAAAAACGTTCACGCTATATACAATCTAGAAACAAATAGTGATGGGAAACCCCCCAAAAAGCAACAACCTTATTTTCCTCAAGTTAAAATGCCCAAAGTGGGTTCCATATAAATTTTCTGTCTGAAAATGTGTGTGCATTGTTGGTAAACAATTGCCGAAATGTTTTAGAAAAACATTTATCAAAAGGTAAGATTATTAAAAACACATCAATAAGTATGTTGTCAAAGTATTGTTTGCTTAATAGTTGCCAAATTAGTTAGAATGTGTTAACAAATAGAGGTTTGTTATATATTTCCGCGACTGTTACCAAAATGACGAAAATATTATATTAAATTTAATCGACCTTAATGTTGTATTCTGCTAGAAATGATTCAGTTTAATACATAAGAATATTAATAATTAATTATTTACTGCGAAAATAGGTTGCAAATAATAAACTTACCCAGCAGGGATAGTACGGACGAATGGTTTGAACTATGGAAGGGCAGTAATGCCAAAAAAGTTAACCTTGTGATGAATTGTAAATCGCACATGTTTTGCTGGTAGTACGTTTTTTAGGCCATTTTGTACTTATTTGATAAAAATGCATTAAACAAATGTCTTTATTTCTTGTAAGGATACAGTTTGCACCTGTGATATGTATAACCTGCCACCATAACACAGATGATAGACAAGTGCAGATCACACAAAAGGGATGAAATGAATTCACCATGCTGGCAGAGGATGCGATGATTCCATACATGCTGTTCCGTGACATTTGGACCTAATTTTAAAATTGTTGCATGGCTACCATTGTTTGTAGTTGCAGGGCACAATCACTTCAAACGAAAGTCAGTTCCGTTTATTACTATTTGCAAAGTTTGCAAGCTCTACACATGTAGTTCGTTGTAGTGACAAGTATTGGGCATGGTGCAATGACACATGGGAAAGGTCCTTTAGAGACCCATTATTTTCCAGTTTTTATTGTCGATGCCATCTTGGTCTGAAATTAACATTGTGCTACAGTGGTTCTGTGGCACATAATTTAGAACTGACTTAAACAAAGATAAATATTGTCCTTTTAAACAGGACAGCATTTGTTCATATTCTGGTCAATTTTGAAACTGGTGTTACATCAGAATCACCCGTGAATCTGTATCAAGCAACACTTGTGGGCAAAACATTTGTGAATTCAATGGAAGGACACAATATTTTTGAAATAATTTCAAAACTATCACGCTATAACTATTGTTGGTGCTCAACAAAGTAGCTAATGAATTGGTGAACATAGACACAGTTACGTTTTCAAAGATTTCTGCCTGCACAGAGATCTGTTGACAATATGTTCATAATTTTTTCATTTAAATACTGTTGTGTACCTTCCACATTATTTTCATACCATGGCACAAATAAAAAAATCTACACAATAATTGCTGGCAGATGTTCTATGGTCACTTTGAGATTGATGTATTGTTTCTAATGCATGCATGTGGAACTATGTTTACACCATGTCTTGTATAATTATTATTGTACAGATTGATGTTTACATTTTATCGAAATTTCCGGTAAAAATCGTTACATAGAATAATAAATACATTGTATAAACCAAGTGAAAATTCAGCTGCATCAGCAGAAGAAAATTTTTGTTAGCAGCACAAGCTCCATTATTTGCATGTATGGTGAACATGAGCGATACATGGTAGAAGAAATGCTCCATCATATTAATTTCGCTTGTGATGAATTTGATAAAAGTTCTTATGAAAATGAGCAATACATAAAAGAAGAAATGTGTGGGAAAATAAATTTCATTTTGGGTGAATTCGATAGTAGTTATGTGAAGGAAATGAAAGATGAACTTATAAACCTGAAATATTTTCTTAAGAGTGCTATTCACAACTGCACCGGGCTTCGGGATCAATTGAAACAACTCCATGAAGCCATGCAGAAAATTGGGGATAATAAGGAACTCTCCTTTATAGCCAGCAAAAAATGTTTGCACACAGTTGAACAGGCATTGACAGTGCTGGGGAAGTCTGAGCAGGTGTTCGGTGTGAAGGGAAAGTCAGAGTTTATTGATCATTGTTGTAGACTGGAAAAATGACACAGTAAAGCTTCTGGACCAGCAGTTCCAGGTCGTCACACACTTTCTTGTGCCTGATATTCCATTGGACGTCTGATCGCTCCAAATGAAGTCGCATTGACGGTGAACGGTGTCCAGTTTATCACGGTTATCACGGTGAGCATTCATTGTACTGTGTATTTTTTCATCAGTGTACTTGTGGTAAACTTCAGTTCTAATTCACCAGTCTCATATGAACATGTCAAACTTTTAGACAATGAACTGATAAAGAACCGTACAGTCAATCTAACATGTTTCCTATTATTGGATTTTATGTATAACATGAAGGTGTGTTATTTTTTATGTTTATGAAAACCAAACAACACATAAAAGATAATACAATATCACTGCTGTGTGTTTATATAAAATTTAAAGTAATTAAATAAAGTAATTAAATATCTTGATATTACTCTATTTGCAGTATACAAGTGTGCTGTTAGCCCCACCGGCGATGCGGTCTACATCACCAACCGTTACGAGCACAAGCTCCTCACCCTGGTCGGGGATGGGTCAGTGCTGTCAACATTGACTGACCCTGAACAACAAGACCCAAAGGGTGTACATGTGACACCTTCAGGCCAAGTGCTGGTTTGTGGATACTCATCCAACACTATCATACAGGTGGATAGCGAGTGAAGGAAGAAGCTGGCTTCTCTGGCTACATGCAAGGATGGAGTGTGGAACCCATGGTCAGTCTGCTACAATAGGAACACGGCCTCCATCATTGTGGCTACTCTGGCTACAGGCAAGGATGGAGTGAGGTACCGAGTGGCAGTACCCGGTACACAGGCTCCATCATTTTGGGACAGTGGAACAACAAACCCCTGGTGTTCAAAGTGCAAAAGCTTACTTTTACATGCATCTAATATTTGTATAAACAAGTGATTTTAATTACAATGACAATATGTTGTTATGCATTGGAACTTTTATATCATGTTATGTTACAAAACAGAAATGTGTTTTTAATTTCAGATACATGTATTTATACAAATATTGTTATTTGTTTATAAAATGTAAAGTGTTTCTTTGAATATTAGAACTGATGTACAATATTATGTGTAGAACATACTTGTTCTGAACTGAATAAGTTGACATACGGTATTCTGTATGCCAAAATACACAAGCAATTTCAGTTAAGAAGTTATGTATCTACATAAATATATGTGTACATACCACTTACTATTTCTACATACATGTAAGAAGTGTATTTTTGATTAAAAAAACTTGAACACATGACACTGTTACATTATATAAGTACTTTTTTATTTTTAAATATGAATTTTTAGAAGAAAAGCATCAGCAATGAAAAGACATTGGTCATTTCAGTATTGTTAAATACTTTTTTATTTTTAAATATGAAGTGGTAGAAGAAAAGCATCAGCAATGAAAAGACATTGGTCATTTCAGTATTGTTTACATAAATGATATTAAATGAATACACGTAAAATTTGTTAATTTTATTTTGTTTATGGCCGAATATGACTTAATGTTGTTTATTATTAAATTGTTCGTTGTGCTTGAAGTTAAATTGTCATTACATATATAGAATGAAAAACAATCAGACTTATCTGCGTGTAGTGTTGGATGCATTCTGATTGAGAGCTTTGAACATTTTAATGTTCAGTAGTATCAAATATTGTTTTACACAAACAACAAAATCGTTCATTTGCCTTCTGCGATAGATAAAGGCAGAAAATACTTTCAAAACTGACGTAATTTATTAAGTTTTTATATACGAAGCTAAGAATGCAATCAAACTATTACAAACTAACATAATAGACTCACCTGTTGCACATTTGTGATTTTATGGCATGGGAAGATGACTTAATTTGATAATGTTTGTCTAAGCCAATATGGAATCTTAATAATTGTTATGTTATTTATCAGCTAATTAGCAATTATTTTTTTGTTTTGATGTGCAGTAACTGTTGTACAAACTAGTTGGGCCAAAGAGTGAGTGCTACATTGACTGAGCTGATTGTCAAAAAACTATTCATACTCACAGTTTCATATTTATTGCTTCCAACGTTGAGAGTTGAGCATATCCCTCGCTCAAGTATCACTTCTGCAGAGACCACATCTATGACCACGTGAAACTACAACAAAGACACTACATTCGAAATCGATCAACACGCTTTCTGGAAAGCTGTCAACACTAAATGCTCCAAAAACAAAAAGCAAGGTTGTGAATTAGATTTTAAAGGCAAGCGTGAAACAACGATCAACTGGACACTCAACAGATAGAGCCACATTCGTCTTTGCAGAGAACACGGAGTTTGACGCCAAGCACAAACACTTCGTAGATCAATGCGTAACATCTTATCTTACGACATCAAGCAAAAATAACTCCGACTGAGAGCTTTGCTACGAAACAAGCAACGTAGGACTGCAAAGGCTAATCAATGGTCTACCGAAAAACAGAATTGCTTCTATCAACACTGTCACCTATTACCACCTGAAATACGCCGGTCCCGAACTAACATATAGTCTGGATGCTGTTTTATTGTGCTCCCCGAAACATTTCGGGGGAGCATATAGTCGCCGCCATGTCCTTCCGTACGTCCGTCTGTGCAGTCTGAATTTGACGTTTGACAAATATATATATATGTACGTGTTTTGACAAAGGGGCTAGTGTTCAAATTGAATCACATCATAATTAACAGGAAAATGCCGAGCCGTATCTTTTCACGTGGATCAGCGATGCTCTTTACCATAGCTCGGACACATTGACCTGACACTCGTAAACTATATTAGCATTAATTACGCGCTTGAATAATAACCTATAGTTCTACTCGGTTTTGTTCGATCACATGTTTTACGCGTTACATAATAATATAACTGCATACTCTTAAATTGATTTAAACATGATTCCAATACAGAAACTAAGTATTGATCGTAACGGATCAGTAACATATTCATGCAGAAAGGTCATTGGCAGGTTAATGTCCGAGGTATACCACCGTTCTGTCCGTTCTTTCCAAAGCTCTGTTCGGATGCAAGCTATGGAAAACTATCTCCATTGCAGATATGCAGCAATTAGAAATATCCAACCACTACTGCCGTAAACGTGCTCAAGATCTGTCGCCCCTTTCTCACCCCGATATGGTTACCGGTCTGATGGGAATGTCGTTGCTTGAAACACACATGACCGCCAAGAACACATTTTTCTCAGAATACTATGTCTTATATCAGCCAATTAGCCATGCCACATCTGATTCACATAATGAGCTGTGTAAACACCAGAACCCTGGCTTCTTACCAGATATCATGAGAATATTAAACAAATATCAGCTACCGTACAACATTACACGATATGCTTCAAAATGAAAGCAGGCAATACAGACGTGTGAGAAAATGGCGACTAAAACAAGACAGGGATTTTGTTTTATTCAAAAAGCCTCACTGCAGCCACCATATAGAAGGTAGCACGGATTCGTCCAGATAGCCTCAAACTTATGAAGTTCCTGTCCTGCTTGTGTTGAAAGAAACCGCCCGATCAGCCCATCACCTTTGCAAAGTGTTCATGACAAGTTATGTGTAGCGAACTGGAACCCGTTCTATTCCACTGTCCTTGAGCTGACGCACTCTCCCAGAGCTGGTACATGTATTCACAAAGCATCTTAAATTTCATCTTTATCCTTAAATCTGGAAATGTCTTGAATAGTATTATTCCTTTGAAAACAGTGCAGCACAAAGTAACATTTTAAAATGTCATCAGTATTAGAATGCCAGTGCCAAATAGCAACAACGTACACATGTGTTCATTTAGTTAACATTGATTGTTTATGACAATTTTACACTCAATAAAATGGTTAAGAAATAACTTAAGATTCTTTGTGAATATGGTCCCAGAAGCCTATAATCTACAACATAGTTCATATGTCATTGAAGTGTTCAACCATCTCATTCATCTAGGGAGCTTCAGCAGCAAGATAAACAAACGCAACATAAACATTGTATAGTGCTAGTGTACTCTATCGTGTTTAGGGTCACTATTATACTATAACAGTATATTCATTATATGTTTGCCTTTTCTCATGTTTATATTATGCATGTTTGTACATTAATTTCATTTCCTGTGCATTGTCTGTTCTGTATAACTGATGTAAATCTTCAGAAAATAGAGGCAATAAAGATATATGTATATTTCATGTATTTAATAATTTACTTAAAGGCATTGTTGACAAAGTTATGTGTCTATTAGATTTTTGTTCTATTGTTATTGTAAATATTTGATTTCATGTTTAATAATGTTATCTTAAATGAAAACATAGTGTTAAACAAACCACAAACTATATATTCTGAGTGTGAATAAAACTTTGATTCTTTCACCTAAATATTCATATAATTAATATATTACTTACATGCACAGTTCAAGTAGTATTTACTCGAAACCATTTAGCCTGTAATTGAAGTTATTCAAAACGCTGATGCACATACAGATTTTTCTCCAAATGAATTGCACACAAAATAGTCTTTTTGTTATGTCCGTTTGTTCTTCATTATAAATATGATATAACCATAGATTACTTGATTAAGGTAAATTTATTGTCAGTCAGGTATAGCACATGAGTAAATGTTTTTTTTTTTGGCAATGCCTATGCATTTCTAAGCATAAATCAAAAGAGTCATGGTCAGTTTTTTTTTTAGATTAATGTTATGGTACTACAAGGTAAAAAGTTAAATGTGTCATTAAAAAACAAATTAACTGAAAAATAAGAAAAGCATTAAAGTCGTTCGCAACAATTTCGTCCATTTTTTTCCAACGACAGATTTTCTTAAAAATGTGCACAAACATGTGTCAATGTATCCTAAAACTAAAACAGTCTTAAAAAAGGGGTCACCGGCCATGTACCGAAAATATTAGGTTTTAAATACGGTACCTGTCGAAGCCCTTTTTTAGTTTGTGTGACTAGCAATGTTCAATTATATAAAGCGTTTATATTCAAACAAGGACGGAGATTTTTAAATGCATATTTTTTTTAAACCTTCGTTTGGCAATATGCAAGTGCAATTTAATGATAAAACGCGCTTTATCGATATTTACCATAAAAACTGACTTTTAATGGACACTTAATGAGGTCAATTATGCATTTAATATGCCATTGAAAACATTAATTAATAATCAAATATTCGAATATCTTTTGTTCCAAAAGACAGATTTTGTTAAACAATTCCATATACATGTGTCATTGTATACTGAAACTAAAACAGTGTTAAAAAATAGGGGTCACCGGCCTTTTTCCTGATATATTGGGTTTTAAATACGGTACCTGTCGAAGCCCCTTTTTTCAGTTTGGATTTTTTATCAATGTTTTAAGTATTACGTATGGGAGCTTGTTTCAAACAAGGTTATGGTTCTTTCAACTGATATGTTTTCGCATGTCTTATTTGGCAATATACACGTGTATTTTGATAATAAAAAAGCGCTTTGCATATATTTACTGTTAATGGCTGGACATTTAAGTAGGTCAAATGGGTACTAATAATACCTTTTGAAGCGTCATTTATTATGCATCAATATATTTTGTTCCAAACGACAGATTTTCTTATATTTTCGCACATACATGCAACGATGTATCCTGACATCAAAACATTAATAAAAAGAATGGGTCACCGAACTTGTTTGGGAAATATTGGACTTTAAATAGGGTACCTGTGTAGCCTTTTTCATGTCTCGTCTTAAAATAGAATAAAGTTATTTAATGGATCTTTTTTTAAACTGATTTGTTTGGCAATTCATTGTATACGTGTGGTTTTGATAATTATAATGATATATGAACTTTTAGCATTGACTGGAACTGAATGACTTACGAAGATTTATATTTATTAATTGAAATAAGTATATTGTAACCTATAAACAATAAAGAAATAATGAAGCAAAAGGAGAAATTAACCCAATTATTTTCTTTTTTGTTGCGAACGTCTTGAAGTAAAGCAATATAAATCAAACAATTTTAAACATATCCATTAAATGAATGGTATTTAAGGAGTTTTAAATTCAGTTTAGTGTTGACACTTCTACGTTATGAAACTAGCTAATATTTCTCATCTTTTGTGTGGAATGTCGTGTATATCACCGAATGTTAATAGTCGGATGCCATTTGCTGTACCACGATATTCGGCAAGTTAAATAAGCAAGCGTTTGTTGACAGTTTTACAACGTACAGCATCCAGCAAACCAAATGTTCCTATCAAAGGTTTTAAAAAATAATTTCACATAAATGTTTTTTAGTTGGTCCACTACATAATTACTTCAAATCGTGTTGATTCGTGAAAAATTGCGTCTTTTTTCTTACTTTATTGACTATATTAAATCACAAAAATTTGGTAGAGGGTCACCCAAGGAACATTTGTGTTACATTATTAAGAAATCAAACCAGTGGCTTCTGAGAAAATTTTCCATTTTTCAATATACCGGTAACTATATAAGTAAAACTGTTAAAGGCCCATCCTAGGAACATCCTGACAAGTTAGGTTAAAATCCATCCAGCAGGTTCAGAGAAGTTGTTTAAGTAAATTGAAAGACGATGATGGACGATATTAATATGGAGGTTCCACTCTTCTGAGTCATCACTTTCTAAAAATGGTGTCACATAGCATCATTCTGCTCCTTTCTAAAAATGTTTTTTAAACAATAATTTATTAAATTTACTTAAACTGAATTGAGCATATAACAGTTAGGTAGAATAAACTAACCCTATACACTATGACTCGTAGCTTGTGTATTCCAGTCCAATGATTGTTCTTTACACAGGATCAGGTGATGTTACAGTGACCAGTAGGTGGCTTATTGAAACATCCTTGAGTTTGTTACCTGGGTAAGAACCAGTACTTTTTTCTTGAGGAAAATATATATTTCATTACTGCAACCAAATGTTTTTATGGATAGTGTATTGGTTAGGATTTTGTAATGTGAGTTATGTCTATAATAATTAGATGGAGAGGTCTGTGCGCTCTTGACTTGCAGACTGAATATGACAGCAGTGCACATGTGGTCGAGGGTTTGAGACTGCGTGTTAGAAAGTGCTTCATGCTGAGTCTGAACTTCCAAGCTCCCAGTGCTGGTGAAACATTGAGAATGCATTGAGATATTTAAATAAAAATTTAAAAATCGATACCTAGTTTCAAGACCTCGCTTGGGCTTGCATATGGGCGGGGGCAAGATCACTGTAACTAAAAAATGGAAAAATGGTTTCCGCTCAATAACTTGAGAATGCATTGAGATATTTTAAAGAAACTTAATTGAAACCTTATATCGAGACCTCGCTTGGGATTGCATCTAGGGTGGGTGGGGTCAAGGTCAAGGTCAACGTTACTAAAAATAAAAAATGGTTTCCGCTCCATAGCTTGAGAACACATTGAGATATTTTATTAAAACTTCATGCATAGATATCTTATATCTAAACTTCGCTTCGGATTGCATAATGGCTGGGTTGGGTCAATGTCACTGTCCATAAAAACAGACAAACAGTTTATGCTCAATAGCATGAAAAGACTTTGAGATTTTTAATGAAACTTACTAAATAGATACCTTATATCGAGACCTCGGTTGGGATTGCATGTCGGGTTGGTGGGGTCAAGGTCAAGATTACCATTGCTAATATTTTATTGATGTGCTGACTTTAATGCATTTGGTTAAACAAATTTGGTTTTCGTAGAATTTCCATGTTTCTTGTTTTAGAAAAAAAATGCCAGTAACCTCCAACCGCTCTTATTAATGGAGTTATTGCCCTTTGATTTTAAAATAGTTTTTTTTCGGTTTAAAAATTGTTTTGACCTTACTCATTTCATTCCCATCAACTGACAATGCGACTTTTAGGAGAGCATTCATCAGTTTCACTGATATTCTTCTTGCGTTAAGTTGGCAACTAACAGACAAACATAACTACACAAGCAAAAACATAACATCGTGGCAGAATAAACAAATTCAACTATTCACAGAATAGTCCAAGCTATTCTTCACACCTGTTTTTCTGCATTGGCGTATCGGTACTGCTCTGGTTAAGGTTTGCGTGCATATCTCTATAGCTACTACAGATATTCAATCGCAACTTCACACATGTCTTCGAAGTCATTATGCGATTTCACTGGCCAAGGCCCATAACTAGCAGAATTATGCCCCTTTTAGTACTTCAGGCTAAGGTTTGCATGCAACAAGTTAATATCTTTATCTGATATAGACATTCAATTAAATCTTTACACATGTCTTCAGGGTCATTATATAAGGTCACTGAACCAAGGTCCATAACTGTGAACCGCATTTTATCAGAATTATGCCCTGTTTGTACTTAGAAATATTCAGGTTAAGGTTTGCGTGCAAGTACATATCTTTGTAACAACTAGTAAGTCCAGATATTCAGTTGAAAATCCATACATGTCTTCAGGCACTTTATGTAAGGTCACAGACCAAGGACCATAACGCTGACAAGGTATGAATAGTCAAGCGCACTGTCCTAAGACATCTCTTGTTTATATGATGAATTGAATCAGCTAAGGCCATACCTAAAAATTGATTGTTTGCAGTTGTGCGACCGACCCATCGAAATTACCCAGATCCTAAATTCTTTAGCCGTCCGTTGATTTTTTTCTTTAAATTTCGATATATATTTTTCTTTTTGCTAAATGCAATCTTTTAAATGTACCATACTTGGATTTCTCGGCGGTTTATGTTTACCTTGAATTATGGCATATGTTATTGTTTGCCAGTGTAGTTCCACATTCAGTATTGCATGATATGACACTTCATTATTACTTTGTGTATTACATCTTATCAGACAGAAAACAAAATCCTACCTACCCACCTCCAAAATGCTAGGTCGCGAAACCGCAAACAATCAATTTTTTTAAGGATGGCCTAAATTATGTTTTATAAATTCTATAAAAGCTCACAGAACAACAGTCAATGTGAGACCCTCATTTATTATCTTGATTTGTTGTGACGTCATTCTTTAAACAGCGATGCTCATGGCTGGACTTCTGTTTGTTGTAGATTCACAGAAAGACTACAGCCATTGTTGTCGACAACTTTCAACCCACCTTCAAATATACTTCTTCCTGACCTCTAGAGGAAATTAATGGTTTGTTCCATTGTAAAGATATCAATGTATAATTGTTTCATTGAGTAAAGCTCTGGAATAAAGCACATAATGTATTAAATACAGAGGAAAATACAATGTATTTAAAGATGTCATCAAGTTTTATCAAATTTCATTAAACTAGAGCAAGAGCAACCTATTGAAGGCGCTCAACTATTCTTGGTTAAGTAACATAAACACTCATTAAATAAGATCTCACAACTCTGGCCCCGTGTTCACAAAGGATCAATTACCGGATCAGGATCAGTCTTAGCTGATCTTGATCTTTTAGCTCAACTGAGTGGAATATCAAACATATTTTATTTTCACTACGTTCGTCCGAAAATAAATAAATTCTTTCCTTACTTAAAACAAACGAAGCACCTTTAGAACCATAACAGACAAACACCTAGTTCTTCAGGAGGCGGTCCGCTTTTCTTTTATTTGTCTATAACACCGTTTTACTGTACAAATATATAATACATTAGTATAAAATTAGTCTGCATATCGTTCACGCAAATAAGCTAACTTGCTACGCTCAAAAAGAGTAATAATAACAAATCCCTAAAAGAACTACACACACGAATAAACGCATAAACATAGCATAGTAAACTTTTAATTATATGTTATTCTTTAAATAATTAATGTAAAGTGCAACGTGATTCGCCCAGGAAAAGCAAACGAACGCCGTATTGATCGATAAGTTCTCGCTCCCAACAGTTATATTGACAAATAACTGAAAAGTGTAGTCCCGCCCACAACAATCTACTTAGCCAATAAAATACGGATATTTTAAAGGCGGAGTTTATACGTAACTAACAACTGAAAAGTGTTTGAAAACAAATGCTAGCGCTTGTCAGGTAACGTGAACATGCATTTTAAAACACTTATTGTATTTACCATTAACTTGTATCGGGGTAATTCCCGAATCGACCAACTGACAGTCTACGAATAATGTATTTTAGAGCCTCATTTTAATATACAATCTGACGCCGATTTTGTTTGCATAAACATTATGCAATTGAGAGCGTGACCATTACACGCGCGTTGTTCACGGCCTTGTTCATGTCGACACAAGTTCGCGCGCTTTTGTAACAAAACACACTTTTTACATGGAGATACATGACCGTGTTTTATGTCGATTAGGAAACCATGCATTCAGGTATTTAATAACACAGGTTATTTTTTGGCTAAAAAAATTCATGTCCACTTGTAGTATAACTGATAATGATTGATGTTTTTTTTCGCTTCCGAAAACAATTAATAAGATAGAAAAGTGTTTGAATCAACCAGCGGACATGACATAATTTCAAGGCGGAAAAAGTAGGGTTTGAAACGATTCTGAATACCACGTATAATTGAAAATTAATTCCATTAAGAAATGCCTTAAAAGGTCAATACGTGTTTGTTCAATTAATAAGAACGCGGTTATTGCGATTTTAGTTAAATAAATAAAATGGGGTTGAGCGATGCGGTCGATTTCGGGCAGGTGGCGTCGAGAGTTGCGGCCTATTTCAGAATGATGGGGTCGAAATCCTGCGGGAAACCCTGAACAATTAATTCAAATTTTTTGTTCTCTGACAGAAGAATGTGATTGGGCAAAAACGGGGTATGCCTGAGGCTTGCAGAAGAATATGATTTGATTGCGTATCAAAAATTGGATGCGTCACAAACTAAACAGAACATGTGAAGAATAAGATAGTGATGTATGACGAATAAGATCTCAATTTTCACACGTGTGAAGAATTATATATATTTTTCACAGATGCGAAAATATGATTTGTGTTAAATATGGTCCTACATACCCCAATTGCACACACGGTAAATATCATGATGCTGTTGGATAATATCATATCTACCTGTTGCCTTTCTAAAACGGCTACAGATGCCCCGACATGAGACAATCATTATAAAATAAGTTTAGTTTGTTCAGATGCTTTATTTACCTGGTGTGTTTTTTCTGATTTTATACGGTATACAATGCACGTGGGAATTTAAATAAATGCAGAATCAGTTTTTTTTACACGAGCAAATTGCAATTTGACTCGAGCAAATATATGCCTTGTACAATTTCGATGCCATTGGTATCCATTTGACAACTTCTAACGCACTGGAAAATAGTTCGTTCATACTTATGGTGTCGCTTTATTTTTTTTGCGTTATAACCTTTCAAAGTTATTAATTATTATTAACACAAATTACCATTTGCCAAACATTTAAAAAAAATCCATAAACAAAATGTCTGTGACCTTTTTGTGTATTTTGATCCTTGAAATTGTCTTTATGACGCCTCGTATTTTGAAGCAATGGGTTAATTGCCTTTATGACGCCTCGTATTTTGAAGCAAGGGGTTAATTTGATTCCTGGTTTTCAAATCTACTAAAATCCCTGATTCTATTTAGTTCATGCTGCAGGAAATAGCGTAGAGTAACTTTTCCTACGTGATGTCTGGCAAAATATTACTGTAAAGGAACAGTTACTGGCGCAGTGCATAAATCCGCCACCCCATCCGAATAAGCGTTTTTTTACCGGCGATTTCTATTTTGTTGATTTCGATCAATCATATACTTTCCCTTAACAACGTTAACGAGTTTTCATCTTGATTTGTGCATAAATGAATATTGTATATAATTATTTTGTACCTAACCCCTAAATGCAAACATGCTGCATGCGGGGAATCTATTTCATACTGAACATGCGCAGTTTTGGGGACCCGCATGGTGTGTATGATAAAATTAAATTATCGTTTTTTAATATTATGACCATGTGAGCATGTGCACATAAAAAGTAACCATCATTTATTGTCATTATATACAATAAAATGCGGTGAAAAAAAAAGCGTATTAAGAGCGCAAATGTCTCGCTACTCACAACCCTCAATTTTGTCCCATGTGCACGCAGGGCCTCAGTTTCATAATTATTTTTAGAAACACACATGAATATTTGAAGAAATTAAAACAGACAACGACCTGCTTAATATGGAAACTTAAATAAGAACAATAGTCAAATGTGGAATAAGCATGTCACGGTTCCTGATCTACGATTTTCACTGCAACTTCGGCTGTGTTTATTTTAAACACTAGAAAATGAACCTTAAACAAACAAAAGTGGGAGTTTTGTCAATAGAAGTCGTTAGAAGTTGCTTTGAAAACAGACTTTGATCATTTTAAAGAGGGGTGGCGGATTTAGACACTCCCACGCTCATTATTTACACTGTTTAGGCCTTTAATCTCCATAATTATTTTTCATTTGCCAAGTATTTGAAATGTAACCAAAACAAGCCAGAAAATGCACATTAAAACTGATTTGATTTATATGAATTTTTATGTCAATCGATTAACAACTTTTGAAAATATCGTAGAAATACCCCCAAATGAGGCGGATTTAGGCACTGCGCCAGTACACAGTTTGGGGTTGGAACAAACATTTCTTAAAAAAAAATTAAAACAGGAATTTGCGGAATCTATCAAAACATTTTGTCTGTTATGCTGTTTTGGTTGCAAACAAAATTACTGTGATATTTATTACGCATGTGTGTATAAAAACAATTATTAGGGTATGTCTACCAGGTAGCAAAGTTTACTGGAAAAGTAAGATATATGTCAAAAGTTCAACTTTGTACGAGCAATGTGCTACTCAAACATTTGAATATGAACAATAAATGTATCATATGGAACAGGAGAAAAGTAGGTTTTAGGAAATTGTGTCTCACAACCAGAAACTGTGAAACTGCACCTTTCAACTCGACATACATATATAGGATCTGACACGAGTCGTCATTTCCAACCATATTAGATTAAACGAATTCAGGAATTTTGTTAGTAGGCGAGGCTTTAACGAGCTTATTAACGAATTTCCTGGATGAGTTTAATAAAATATGGTATAAAATGACAACGAGTGTCGGATCTTTTTATCACATGCTTTTAAACGAAACAAAATCTTCTAATTTTACCAAAACATGTTGATAAGCAAAATACACCAGCAAACCGAGTCGACCATGTATTTGCGTGTTCTTTATACAGAAGCATAAAATTCTCTGAACAGAAGCGTGTTACAAACAGTTGGCACTGTACACTGGACTATAACAAAACGATATAATGAGCGGGGGTCTTGTGCTATGTATATTTCTAGCAGCGTACACAATTAACATCAAAGTGGTAATAAAACCGGTCAATTTTGTGGCATATCTTTTCTAGGTTAGTCAATATCTCTATACTGGCGCAATGTTAGTAATTGTTATCTCGAGGTGCAAAGGTGTGTAAAGGTAAATTCACAATTAACATTATTACCGCCAAATTATCGAACAAATAACAATCAAATAAGTACTATTGTATCATTGAGACTTGATAAAGCACCAATTTTCCATTTAATTTAATTTTAATTTAATAGTTAACAATAGTAATACATATAATATGATAACACGGTTCCATATGACGTTAGTTGTACCACTGTACGCAACAGGACTGGTATGCCGCATCTCACACTATCGTGGTGGTCACAGTACCGATACCATGGACTTCCACCTCCACGACATCGCCTCTCTGAAGAACATTCAACATTTGAGAAATTCATTATAAAAGACCGATTAAACAAAACGTACGCTGTGCGAAATACATAACACAGTAGTGTATTGAAGCGTTTGAAATCCAGTGGCAGTTAACCACTAATATAATATATTTGGTTCAGCTATTAAAATGAAGTGTATGAATGAAAAAGAAAACGAATTAATTTAAAGAAAAACTCGATGTGTACGTAAAGGCAGCGATTTTGTTTGTTAATAAGTGTTATACATATACTACGAATTCTAATGCATGCTGCTACCTTCAAATACTCCGGTGGTTTTCGGAAGCAGCCGACGCCCGGAGGTGTCCCAGTAAGTATCAGATCTCCGGGCTTTAGACACATGAACCTATAGACAAAGGCAACGCTAAAATGGTTGATAGTTTTTATCGTAATCTTGATTAATCAAAAGTATATTAATCAAACATATACAACATCATGTCGTAAATCAAGCAATGATATATCCAAACCATCAAAACGTTCGAGCGCCATGAACTGCGTGTTCAAATTGCGTTATATATTCTAGTAATTGTGTAGTATACCGGTATAATAGTAATTAATGAAGCAATATGGAGCTTGACAACTGAAGAACTCCTAGAAATATTTAGCAGTTATTGACCAAAAATCGATTTTGTTTTGTAGTTGGTGATGGTGGTAATAATAACGAATTCTACCATTTATTGTGGATTGTGTTGTTTTTTTCTTTCACGTACGCGGCCTTGAATATTTTTCTCCATTATAATCAGAAGTCACTTATTTAACTGTTCGTGTAGAGGACTCAATAATAGTCCAATAGTTGGTAAAGCTGTTTATTCTGTAGACACAAACCATTAAGACGATATGATCTACCACTGACGTTGAATATTGATACATATTTAATATATCTAAAACAATTTACGTCAAAAGATTTTGACAAATTTCAACATTGTTCCCACTGCCAATCAAATTAAGTCGATCAAGTCTGATAAAGCTGCTCGGCACGACAGAGTTGTCGGTTGGTCTACCGTGCTCGTCATGACCGAGTTGTCGGTTGGTCTTCCGGGCTCGGCATGACCGAGTTGTCGGTTGGTCTACCGTGCTCGGCATGACCGAATTGTCGGTTGGTCTACCGTGCTCGGCATGACCGAGTTGTCGGTAAGTCTACCGTGTTCGACATCACATTTTTTTGACATATAACAAACTCGAATAGCGCTCTAGGAGCCGATTGATCGGGAGGGGAAATTATTTTGTTGGAGTTTCGGCTCGAGTAAAGTTGATCGGAAAACGATTGATGCAAAATAACTTAACGTAAAAATAACAGTACTCAACCAAGTTTGCTCCTATTCAACCTAAACCCCCTCGCTTCCATGTCAACGCCATCCCTACTTCATATTTCAGTGAGCTGTCCGATCTACTCGACAATGCTCGAGAGCGCGTAACCTTATACAAAAAATTAATTCATCAACACAATTCATAGACAGCTAGGTACTTGTAACATAAATGTTAATGTATTCAATGTTTTCGGGGCGTGAAAATCGTGTATACACGACTACAAGCAGGAAAGCACAACTGCGAGCTTATACATATAGCAAGAGCTCTAACCACCTGCTGATGCTGACATTGACACCTATCCTTTAGAGTTTCTCGGAGAAACAGAGACCAACTGAATGCTGACGCATTTTGCGATAACGCAGTTGTATGTGTGGACGCGAGATGTTCCCCTCGCCCATTCATTTTTGTTTAAAAAGCAACAGCACCTAAATGTGTGAAGAATTCGAATAAAACTGCAATGTTTCATTGCCTCCGCCAAGGAGGTTATGCGTTTGTTACCGTTGGTTTGCCCACCTGTGTTTCCGTCAGTTAATAACTTTACACAAACAGCTATGAACGGACTTGCATTAAAGTTTATGGGAATGTTCGAAATGGGCCAATGCACAAATGCGCAAACGGCGGGATTTTGGGGGGGGGGGGGGGGTGATTCGGATCGGCGTCTAGATCCAGTTTTTTTTTAAATTATTAATTACTGGGATATAGGAAAAACTCCGTAACCGATCACTGTGCCAGCCGGATAGTCAAACTGTTTGTAAACCTAATTTAATCCAACCACTTCGCGTCTGTCGACAACTACTGTTCGAATACGAGAAGAGAACGTGAAGAGGTTGAGTTGATACGAACATGTTTAAAGATGTAGAGATCTATAAGGTCGATATAATCAAGTGGAGATCGGGATGGTTTTCATGTTGAAATCGTGGGGAAGTGTGCATCCTTTGGGGATCTATTGTGGGGCCTGTGTACGGTCGAGTAGCATTCGAGAAAAGCGTGCATACAATCACTTTTAAACCGGTGGCCGAGCTTGGCCGGAAATGAAGGCGATAAGAACTATTGAGCTGATCTTACCGGCAGTGGAAACAACAGGCATGACATTTGTATTTATATGTTTATACATGCTTTTAATGCACTTAATGAGAAATCACTACCAAATGATTCAATCGTATACAACTTTATAATATATGGAAACAACATCTAATCCAAAATAGAGCGTTGATGATTGACCGAGAGTCCGAATTTATGATTTCGACCTATGTGAATGTGGAGTAATACTCGCCTTTACCAGGAATGTATCAGCATTATGCATTGCACGGGATCGCATGGTTACCGATATCTGAGGATTATTTATATCAGTTTTACTTAAACGTTTAGACTTGATGTATGAGTAGTTTCTGTTGCTGAGTCTTTGTAATGCAGTGAAATTTCACCTTGATACGAAGGCGATGATATCCCGCGTTTTGTGGACCAGCTGATTGGTGTTGCTGTCTTGTTTGGTGACGCCGTTAACCCGACATCGCAGTCCCAGATTGTGAGGATCTGAAATAAACTAAAATGCAACAGTAATCGTAGCACCGGTTTGTTTGGATCCAAAATACATGAACATAGTCCACGGAAGAAGTATGCGTGAAGATTTGAAAAAATTATTATGTTGTCGACGTAATGGGCGCATACCTTGTAAGGATCTGAAAAACTATAATGTATTCGGCGGAATAAGCATTTCGAGAGGACCTGAAAAACTATAATGAAGTCGACGGAATAAGCATATACCGAGAGGATCTGAACAACTATAATGTAGTCGACGGAATAGCAAACATCGAGAGGATCTGAAAAGAACTAAAATGTAGTCGACTGAATAAGCAGACCTTAAGAGGATCTGACAAACATTTAATTTAGTCGCCCGAATCACTTAACAGACGAATAAATATAGGATATACTACACTATTTTTTCAGTAAATTGATCAAATTGATCTACTTCCAACACTTGACACTGGCGCCAAAGAGAACGTAGTAACGTCATAAAACTGGAACTTAATCAAAACAATCGTGAAAAGTGCATAGAACCGAAATTAACACAACAGTATAGGATTGTTCTGTTTTTATACTTTTTATTTACACATATGACAATGATGGCAATTTTGATTTCACGTTAAAAGGTAAATAGGGCTAAACTTTTCAATCGCTGTTTACGTGTTGGTGCCTCACATTGTGTGGCAAAGCACACGCGCCTGAGATACCTTTACAAATTAGTGTAAATGTAAATCAAATAAGATTATTGTTTAAGTCACAACTGTGTAATTAAAGTTATTAAAAGCCAACCACTTGTTCCAGTTTATGTCTGATCTGGTCCATGCTACTTGTCGATTACGATTTACAAATGACAAGCGTTGAGAGGATTTACCTTTCGAACAGCAATTATATAGTTATAGCGTTAGCTTAGGTGGACCAAGTTTTTGAAGAAATAATTCGCTTATTTCCTAATTGATTAACGATTATTTGCTTTTCTCTTCTTGAAACGTACTAGCAAATGTACGCTTATCGTAAAGATACTGAGCTAGCTCTACAATTTGACCATATCTGAGGTTGCTGTTGCTAGTTTCATCTAGCTAAATAATGCAATAAACTTGTTTAAGTCTTCACCGTTATGTATGCACCGGTATGTATGCAAATGTGCGTCCGAAATGGTATTCATTTTGACATCCATTGCTATTAAAACATTCAGATGCAAGCGATGATGATTATGATGATGATAATCATTATTATTAGTATTATTGTATTATTTTATTATGCAATTATCATTATTATTTAATATTAAATAATAAAATCACCAACAGAACATACCAGAAACACTTTGATTTGTAAACCTAAATTCTGTTTACAAGCTGATTTCACAATTCCGTTGATACACTTGTAAGTGTGCGCAAATGTGGCTTTTATGACATATGGTTCATAATTTTACGAAGTTCATGAACGCACACTTACCGCCAAGCTCATCAGGGGAGACAACCGCCGGTCCCAGGGGACAGAACTGATACATGGCCTTGCCCAGGAGCCACTGACCCCCGTTCTTCCCGGGGGTGAGCTGCCAGTCACGTGCGCTCAAATCATTGGCAACCGTGTACCCGAACACGTGATCCATCGCGTCGGACACCTGTTGAAATAAACACAGGAACTGAATGACCAATTCGCTGCACAAATTCTTGGTTTGAGTATCTGATAATTTTTACTAGTTTTAGCAATGGTTGTAAAATCTCTTCGGCATTAATTGTATACATTAAGAATAACAAGAAACAACTGCGACAGACGCATTGATAAGACTGTCACACAACTGGTTGTGGAACTGGCTTTAGTATTTTAGCATTTTTTGCAAATGTCCTTTTAATCGATGCTTTAATTGAACATTTAAGCAGCACGGGAGACAACTGTAATGAATGACATTAACAAGGTATTCTGAGTTACATTCCTTTACGAGGACTTGCTCGCATATCACCTGGACGATAACTTTTCAAAATTAAATTATAAATAAAGCATATCTAAGAGTTTATCACCCATAATTACGTTTAATTAAATAAAATTTAAGTAAAATTGATAGTGTTTTGTACTACATGAATGCATTTCCGTTTCGCACGCAGGATGATAACTCTGTGTGATTTACATCATTTAAACAGAATGTTGGCACATCATTTAGATGTGCCAACATTCTGTTTAAAATACCAGGGCTTTTTTGGTTGATTTTACAGCTGTTATTGGGCCATATTCCCAAATGCAAAACGTTTCTTTTTTCCCAAATCCAGTCCCAAAATTCCCCATTGATGGTTTGACTTTCAGATGTTTGGGAAGAAGAGGTACCTTTTTCAGTATAGAAATAAAGATAGTTGAAGTTGTAATAACCATTTTACTGATTTGCTTCTGTTTTATGTAGTTTTATCAATAATTTTTCAAATTTTATTAAACAATTAGACTTTTCTCCAATTTTAGGTGAATTGACGCTAAAAGTACCAATTTCATGGGTATACCATTGCCAAAATGGTGAAAAAAAGCCCTGAATACCTTGATATTTCTTCCTTCCTTGCCAATGACAATAGTCAACTCTACCTCCCAATCTAAACACTGAAACAGACAAAATACTGTGTAAAAATACAATGTAACCTATCCAGCACATAGGCCTATGTGTAAAAGCGTTCATTCAGGTTCATAAAATTTGTTACAGGATACATAAGAAAAGCAATTTATGGTACAACTTACCATACATGAAGTTTATTGGTTATAAAATTGCATCTTTATTGAATAAAACTTGACGTTTGATAAAAACATTCCCTTTAAATAGAACATTGCAAACAGCAGATTAACATACTTTAATACAAATCAAAGCCATAGGTGGCGTTAGGGGGGCGGAGCGGCATTTGCCCCCTCTAAAATTGTCGAACACTTCGTTTACAAAACCTCACAATATATTAAACACGTGCCATTGAAGTATTCTGTAATCAGTGTATTGTGATTAATTAAACCATTCCTCGGTATTTTTGTCAAATTGTTCTATATCCTTAAATTTAAAAGGGACCAAAAGGTTTTTTTTCAGTTACTTAATATTTCCGCCCCCTCTAACTGAAAACACTGTAACCGCGCCTGATAACCGCGCATACACGCCGCGACGCGCGGGCCGACACTCACCTGCGTCTCGCTTGGAAACTCCATTGTCTCGTTGGGACCGATATACAACTGGGGAACTTGTTAAAAATCACGGGCTCCACCGGAACTGGCGCGTTCTGCTCCTCACAGTGGTCCGTGTAGTTCATGCCGACGCACAGCACCTTGTCGCATGACGTCACTGGGGCCAGCAGCGTCACTTCCTGTCGTTTAACCACGGGTGGACCGCCAGACAGGATTCTGAGAATGAGGAACCGTGTTGTGAAACAAAATCCCAAGCAAACGGTAAGTGCCAGTTAGTTACTAGCATTATCAATACAGTGAATAACAACTGTATGCATTATTTTGTTAAAATTCTATTAAATTATGGGGTGTCGCGGGAAATCCGGGCTTAATGCAACTGCATGAAGTGTCGTCCCGTCTCTTTTCAACATAAATTCATTGTGGGCGGAAAGTGCCGTCCCGTATCAGCCTGTGCGGACTGCACAGGCTGATCCGGAACGACACTTTACGCACGTGCATTAAGCCCGGGTTTCCAAAGACAAGCCTCAATTAAATTATTAAATGCAAAATTCTGGGAAAGAACACATACTGAATAGTTGGAAATCACATACATGGCAGAAATCATTTTCATCCATTAGATTTCACGGACGCAAATTTGAGTAGCGCATTGTAGAAAGCGTTGTTGGACTGGTGCACTAAGAAATAGTCCATTTGAATTATTCAAAGTCCAAATTAGGTCAAGGTCAAAGTGGGGTTTGGTGATATGGGTGGACTGGAAATGGTCATAGGCAACAACAGTGTAAGTATCTAAGTGTTGTAGTAAGCGCTGTTGGCGCTAGACGAAACGGTCAAATCTAGTTAACCTCGTACAAACGGAATCACGGACGGGTTCACGGACAAAAAGAAAAAAGAGTTTTTGTGTTATTTGACTGTTGCATTAGCTTTATCGAAGCCTTATTTGCTATTGCAACAATAAGAATACATAACAAAATATTACCTGTACTAGAACAAGGACGAAAGCACTGCGCACTGTATCTGTTTCTTATCTGTCTACTTCATTCGGATAATGCTTACCGATGCTTATGAAGTTATACTAATTAAACGGATTCTTCTTCAAATTGATTTGACTTTGCAAGTGTAATCAATTTCTCAACGAGTCCGGCTGTATTTTCTTTCATATCGGTCCGAACAAAGCTTAGACAGGCCAGGAGCGTAACTTGGGTACGAAATATGTATAGGCATAATAGTAACAACTGACTTTTAATAACAGGTGGGTTTATCTATGGTTAAAGAAAAACTAATTAAAGTTAAACCCCATTTATTAGAATAACATATAATAAGCGTGAATTTACATTCATGAGACGTAATTAATATTGATGTAATCGTTAATAAATGAAGAATCAACAAAACCAACAAAGATTGCCCCTCACCCCCACCCCATTTGTTTTGATTGCATATCTAGCAGTTTTATATTTTTCATCTCTAGAAAAGGAACGTGCATAAGGTGCCTAACGGAAGCTACGCCACTGGTTACGCCCAAATAGCACAGGCACAGATAGTTGCAACATTACATCTCCCACACATTACAACTCCCACATATATGACCCTCCGGTCTTTGAGATGTACATATATGTACACATTTTCTTAAAGTATTCAGGAAGAACTAAGGCACAGACAGCGGTCTGTTACTCACATCAGATGACGTCGAGTAAGTTCGTAAATTAGGGCGTTTAAATTTTATAGTCCAATCAAACTTGAGACCCGTCAAAGGCATTTGACTAACATAATATATATCCACTACAACTGAAGAATTGCTGATCGTCATAAATTACTGGTAATTAATATCCATGCACAGAGTTAAATGCACAACAACCAAAGTACCTTACCTATCTACGGAAGTCCGTAAGGCATTTTCGTTTTCTATGTAACTTCTCAAATCGGCAGGGAAAGCTGCATCCTGTGCGTTGAGGTTAACAATATCACCTCCCTCTTTGAGTTCCACTCCAATACATTGCTTGTCATTTTGTATAAACTGTACAAACCGCATTTTTAAAGCTCGTATTTCGTGTCAAATTGTTATCTTAAGTGTATACATGTATATTGACCTTTCTGCAGCTCAGGTCAAGGCAATCCAATCATAATTTAGAACAGCGTTCCGGTAGACCAATCAGTGATAAGAAATGTTCGCCTAATCATATGACACTTTCCCGGACAAAATGGCGACGCCGAGGTAAAAGATCATTTTATTTACCGTTTATTTGATTGTTTTAGCTATAAATTTGTGATCAAAATTAAATCATTTAAGGGAACATCTTAAGTGATATGTAATTATGCATTCAGTAGACATGATATATTGCAGAAAATGTACCCGGCGTAGTAAATACGTCAGTGTTAGCCGCGCCCACTTTTGCTTTCCACCATTGTGATTGACTTGAAACCGAAAGTTTAATGGAATAAATGAATGGCTCGAGATCTAGAACTTAAAACGTCCGTACTTAAACCGTCCGTGTAAGTAAGATGAATTATACAGTCGTTTTGTTTTTGGCACACACGGACTAGGAATGTGTTAAGGCCTGTGCACCAAGACTGCAATGTGACTCCTTCATCCATCTGCACCTCCTGGTAGGTTGCTGTTTACATGAATTTAGGAATGGGTTTTGTATTACTTTCTATACCTTGTTTATATGGTTACGGCTAAATTCAGCCTAAAATCTGATATTACAGGGCTAGAAAATTGTTGAGCTAGTCAGGGACATTAACCAAAGATCTCCCAGTAACATGGGAGTGCTCTCCTGAATGATCAGAACCTATATAAACATAACATGGCGAGTGATCTCCTGAATGAGCAGAACCTATATAAACATCAAAAAGAATGAGCAGAACCTTTGTAAACATATGAAAGAATAAAGTACCCGCGGAGCAGACCAAGCAGTTACTTAACATCTTCCCTATGTATTGTCACCAATTTCGTACCATGACACTCTCTCCTATCCAGATTATAATTAGAATTTTTAATTGGCAGTGGTGATTTACTTTGTATCAGTGGTGCTGTAAGGTAGTCCTTGGTACTGCCACGGTTCCACATTGGGCTCCAAATGTCTCAGGACTAGAATATTGGTAAGCCATTCAAGGTCTCGAACCTGGGACCCTGGGTTACATGGCGAGAGCTGTCCCGACTGAGCGGGTTGCTACACAACCTGTTCCTTAACCTGTTCCCTAACCTAGTTCATACTGTGATACATAATCAACCAAGTCCAATTCGGCCAGGCCAATAGATAATTAGCCATATGTTTTCACCCTTACAATCCCACCCACCCTGGCCTTGAGGACTGATACAAGGAAACACAAAGGACAAGTTCAACCTGATTCGACCCCTGCTACATAGGGTAACAAGTCCTGAATATCTGTGACTGTACATTGCAGTGTGCCCAGTCTTGTTGTAAACCTGGATGTGAAGGATGCAGGGTATGACTGCGTTATCGTGGTGACAGACAGTGTGGAGAAGCTGGTCGGCAACTTGGAATGCCTTAAGCAGCCTATTGAGAACTATGCAAAGGTGACCTTATGTTTATAATACTGAATCATTTACTTTGTTTCCTTTGTAAGCTACTTTCCATGGATTTGTAAATTTTAGATGTAATATTTTTATTAACATTTAATGGCAAAATCATGTTTATACATATGTTTCATAGCACTATTATCTATTATTAAGTACCGGTACATAAAGTGGTATAGCTGTACATTTCATTATTTGTTGACCATTTCACAAAAAAAAAAAAAAATGTGTAATAAAACAGATAACAATCATACATAGCTGAACATATCTCTCCATAATAAATTATTACAGGTGGATAGAATTTCTGATGTGGTGTTGATTCAAACTGATGTTGTGCCATCGGGAAGATTGGTTAGTAGTACAGTGTTGAAAATATGAAATTCTAGCTTCATTAGCTGTTGTGCACCTATCAATATTTTGCCCAGGAGGTGGGGTGGGGTGGGGGGGGGGGGGGGGGTGGCAACATATACGGGACGTTAGACTGAAAGTGATTCCTGACAGGCGGGAATTTGATACGCTGAATTACTCCAGGTCCCTGGAAATAGACATTGGTTGGATTTTAGATCCTGGTAATATTTGACCCCTAGGCCATACACCTTGAAGCATCTCCCAATATGGGAATTTGGACAAAAATGTTTGGCTCTACGGTAGGTAATTCGACCCCCAAAAATAAAATTTGTCAAATTCCCTCGGGTCAGCTCCCACTTTCCCCGGTGGGGGAAAATATTGATAGGTGCATTGAGAAACATGAAAAACATCTGAATTTCTCTGCAATACTTTAGATGAGATACATTTTCTCTCAGCTCCGTTGTTGTTATGATATGTTACTACATCATTACTGGGGCTATCATATGGTTTAAATGAAATTGGATTGTTGGATGGTTTTACTGCTACCATAATTTATGTGTCGCACTTACAAAACCTGTATCATTGATAAGAGCATTCATATTTTTAAGGCACTATTGTGCTTTTGTTTTATAAAAATCAGAAAGGAATTAGTCAGAATGATGGAACATCTTGGTAATTTTTCTGAAATGTCTACATTCAAAGTGATCTATGTCATTCATTACCACTTTAAGCACTTTTCTATTTTACTCTAATAAGGTGTCTTATTTTGCAGATTTGGTCCCCAACTGGACCACTGAACAGGGACTTTGATGATGTCCGCACTTTCTATGATGCTGGAGAAAAGGGTATGAAAAGGTTAGAAGGGTTCATAGTCACCTCAAGTGTAATTTTAACTGTATAATACATACACGTTGGTTGTTATGATGCGTGTCGTGGGAAAACCGGGCTTAATGCAAGTGTCGTCCTGGATCAGCCTGTGCAGTCCGCACAGGCTAATCCAAAACGGCACTTTCTGCCTACAGTTAATTTATGTTAAGAAGAGACTGCCTTGAAACAGAAAATACCATAAAAGCGGTAAGTGCCGTCACGGATCAGCCTGTGCAGTCGGCACAGGGACGCCACTTTACGCAATTGCATTAATACATGTACCTGTTTTCCCACTACATACCTCTTATATTATTTTACGACAGTGTACATACAATTTTGATCTTAATACAATTACAGTCAATACACATATTTCAAAGGACATTAACAAATATTAAAAGTATCTGAACTCAATAAAACACAAATAAAACTTACTAAAATTTGCTTACTAGTATGTGCATTTGTACTACATGTACTTTATATTTTAATTAATGTAAGTCAATAATATATGTACTGTTTTGTACATTGTTTTAAAACATGTATAATGGAAACTTGGACACATGCTTACATAAAGCAAAATCTATATCAATATATTTGATAACTACTAAAATAGTTGTATTGCAAATGTATTAGTATGGTGTTGGTATTTTAGAATTTTAAATAAACCATACCTAACAAATCAAAACACCAGAGGTTATATCATTTTGGTACAGTTAAAGTTTTAATTTGGAACCAAAACTAATGTTAATTTGTAATGACTTTTGTTTGAATTGATTTACCAGTACATAAACTGTACGTGTACATGTTCTGTTTATATAGCAAAGACATTTTCCTTCAAAATACAAAATTTTAACCGTACTTAAGTGTGACTAAAGGGCCTATAAACTGCTTCAGGGCCCTGAAAGCTGGCATTCGAAGTCCCCTGTTTGTGCGGCCCATAGACCCGTCCTTCCCTAAGGCAGGGCAATGTGCCACTCTTGGAGCTCTGCAGGCAGTCTATGTGGTAAGGGCATGTTTATGTGTAAGATTTTATAAACTTGACTTTGATAACTGTCCACTTGCCCAAACTCAGGTAATGTTATGATAGTAAATTTGGTACAGCTTTTATTGGCACATGTTGGTATATGAGGGCTCATTAGCGAACATGAGGGCCCTCTGTCTGTCATTTTTACAGCTGAAATCAGGCTGCTTCCCCCAGCTAAAATAGTGTCATTTCCCCAATAAAATACTTAAATTCCCCCAGAATTAAATATAAGACATAAAAAAAAACAATTAACATAAATAGCCGAAGTCAGGCTGCTTCCCCCAGCTAAAATAGTGTCATTTCCCCAATAAAAGACTTAAATTCCCCCAGAATTAAAAAGTAAAACATTACAAAAGAAAACAATTAACATAATCAAACTTTCTGTAAAGTAACTCTTTCAATGAGAGTGTCAGTATTTTCTTTCAAGTGGTGAAATATGGTATATCTAAAACAGTTTATTGAAAGAAACAGACTGTTGAAAGTTAAAACTGTTGCAAGCGTCATGTTATTTTAAAACTCCCCATTACCGGGTATTAGAAAATGATGTTGGAATTCCCCCATCTGAGGGCTGCTGATGGCATCCAAAAATGGAAAGAAGGCTCTGAGAAAAGCTGCCATTGAGAAAAATTTTAATTTGACTAAACTAGTCAATTTGGCTACAACATTATCCTTTAATAACACCTAAATAAACAACATCAACCATACAAACATGTTTAGAAAAATATATAATGATGTAATATTAAAATGGATTTCTAACATATACGGTAAATATTGTAATATACATTTGTCAGATATATTTTTATACATTGCATAAACACGTATAATTACTCAAACTGACCACTACGTAAGACTAATTCTAAAAGGGATATAATTTGAAAAGGATGTGAATTACTCAATTTGACTTCTAACTAGGTAAGAACAATTCTAAAAGGAATATTATTGAAAATGGATTTCTAATAGTGGTATATACGAGTACATACAGGATATTTGTTTATTTTTGGTATGATAACACGTAATATCATCACCGGAAAGGGAGAGTATTAATATTTTCATGAACGCTAGCATGAATGAAAATATGTAAATTGTCTCCCTTTCCAGCACAGTGAGTGATATAAGAACATATCTCACTGATATTTTCCGATGTTTCACTACTTAGCATAAAATAAAATTTATATATAAGATTGTTCTAATATATCGTATATTGCATAATACATTATTTATATCGCCAGCCACTGGAGATACGTGAGGACCTTCCCCACAAGGCCACCAAGGTGGACAAAATAGGCATTTGGTGTGATGACGTGGAGAGGTGGAGGCAGGGGACCGCGAGGTGAATGCCCTCGAGATTGGGAGGTACATTACCAGAGGGACAAATATAAAACCATAATTGGTAGAGGGGGTTTCTTAACAGGAGCTTTGCTTTAGATTATTATTGTTTTAGAATAATAAGTTAATAAAATAATAAAATCATTCCATGTATTTTCTCATGTTATTTATTTGAATGAATATGAGCACTGTATATTCAATTTGTATATAATTTCTTCAGCAATATCTGAAATCTTAAACAATATTTAAAGTGCCTGTTAACATACAGCAAAGAAGACAGTGTTACATATGCCCTCGATCTTTTTCTAAGCACATAATTATCAGAAGTTTTGCCACATTCAATACTCAGTACAAAGATGTTCTTAGCATTTTCTTTCCAAAGGTATGCAAACATTGCATGCATGTTGTAACTGTTCAAGAGTTGTGACCCGTGACATTGGTGGCTCTGACCCGAAGAGAATGGCTGCACCCAGAGTGGAGGAGTATGTGAGGAACATCTTCAAGGACACCTGTATCAAGGTACCAGTCTGCACGCATTCTTGGAAAACAATTTTTCTGTTCTTTGTGATTATAAATGTGAGATACGGTGAACACATACATTTCCAATCTGTTTCACATCTTGTTTTGGTGCTGATCACTGAGTCACGTCAGCAAAATGATTATTTATTTGTTAAACATGAATTTCAGTAACATTTTTGGTGAAAGTCAGACCCCAAACAATAAGTTACATGTAAAAATTATAATGTTGTTGATGTTCTATAAAGACCACCACCAATGATCTCTCCCCACAGGTGGATGTGATCTCGGAATACCCGGATCTCGTATTTCTTGAGAGGGAATACCCCCTGCTGGCCGCAGTCAACAGAGCTGCTAGAAGTGAGCTTGTTGTATAGGCCATGTGTCTATGAAAGTGCTCAGTTTTTTTTTTAACTTAGTGATAGTCTTAAACATGGCAATTGATTATAGTTCTTATATAGCTACCCCTTTTACATTGTATTGGTTGATATTTACATGTTGGAGAAAACTGTCTAGTGCAAAATCTGCATAGCTTTCTCTCATTTCAGTGTTCAATATTTATGGTTGGAGTCCATTTGTAATCATGGGTCTTAACACTCTGACAATTTTATATTCTGATACACATTAACTTCAACTATAATATTTTGAAAAAAACATTATACTATTATGTTAAAGTGTGTTTATAGATTATAGTACCTGACATGTGTAATAATGTTCAGAAATTCACATAAATTCATCAGCATTTAAAATATAAACATATATAAACATAATGACTCAATGAACAAAGGAACTTATGGCAGTGTTATTTATTTCAGAGGTTCCGAGGCACCAGGGTCGCATCATCTTCTTGGAATATGAAGGGGAGGGACCTATCGAGAAAACGCTCTTCTTTGTTGGCAAGGTTAGTTAAAGAGGAAACAGTACTGGCACCCTGACAACAGACTTTCTGATCTCAGTTGCAGACTTAGCATTATTTAATTTCCATATAATAATATATTGAGCACAATGTAAATATGTTACCTTGTATGATTAATTTTCTTTGGCAAATTTTGTTATAGCTGCTTTTGACTAATACATGTATGTTGTTTTTTCACTACAGGCAATAAATATTATGTACTTAAAGGGTGTTACATTGACTGACAAAATGGTCTTTACTGTGACTTTATCAGTGTTAAATTAGCTGACAACATTGTCTATTCTCATAATACCGTGACTTTAAAGGTGTTAAATTGGCTGAAAAAAATGTATAAACTGTGACTAATAGTGTTACATTAGCTGACAAAACTGTCCATAATGTGACGTCATTGGTGGCACATTGGCTGAATAATTGTCTATACTGTCACTTTAAAGGTGTTACATTGGCTAACTTCATTGGTGTTACATTGGCTGACACAATTGTCTGTACTGTGACTTTAAAGGTGTTACATTGACTGACAAAATTGTCTATACTGTCACTTTAATGATGTAACATTGGCTGACAAAATTTTCCATAATGTAACTTCATTAGTGGTACAATAGCTGCAAAATTGTCTATACTGTGACTTTATTGGTGTTTCATCGGCTGACAAAATTGTCCATACTGCCACTGTTATAATGTAATATTATGCATGTCAGGGGATCACATATGACACCGGTGGTGCCGACATCAAGGCTGGTGGTATCATGGCAGGAATGCACAGGGACAAGTGTGGGACTGCAACTGTGGCTGGGCTCTTCAAAGTAGGTCTATTTACTGAACATTATTTGAGAAATCATGCCATAAAACCTCTGACATTTGTATTGGTCAACCTACAATGAATGCTTCAATTCTTGTGCTTACGTGTGGTGCATTTAATGGTTAGCTTTACCACTCCATCTCATGTCATTCAATAAATAAATGTATGTTTGATGCTTTTGTTACAATAACACTGAAATTATATTAACAAACAATGGATGTTTCTTTCATTCCTTCCAATGTGTTTCAAAATCACCAGGTCTCTCAAGGTATCTGTTGGAACAGCAAGTTCCAGAAGTTAAAATAATGAAGTATAAATTAGTTTTTTTTCCTGTACACTAGAAATGAATGTTATATTTTGTTTTACTGATCACATCCTATTTCAGACTGTTTCTGAGTTGAAGCCAAAGGGAGTACAGATCGTAGGAGGAATGGCTGTGGTCCGTAACAGCGTAGGCTCAGGTTATGTGGTTACCTTACTTAATTGTTCACTATTGTTGATATACATGAGTGTATTTGAAATTGGAGTTTTCTCATAAAAAAAGCATAGTCTTATTGGTTTCCATTTAGTAATTTCCATCTGATTTTTAACAAGCTGGTGTGTGTTAAATGATATATCTACCACTACAAGTAAACAAGTGGACACATGGTATGGAAATTTCTTTCTGTTAGTCTGTCATTGATAGCTGTGCCCCACACCATTCCATAATATATTTACTTGTAGATTTTCCTTGTAATCAAGGAGTAAAACAACAAACATGCATATTTCGTTTCAGAATGCTATGTGGCAGATGAGATCATCACGTCTCGTGCCGGAGTGCGTATCAGAGTGGGCAACACAGACGCGGAAGGACGCATGGTGATGGCCGATGTCCTCTGCAAACTCAAGGAACATGTTGATGCACTTGAACAGAACGATTTCTATTGAATTGATGACAATTTGTATTTTAACTGAATTTATGGAAATAATTCGACAACAAACTCATAGCATTTTATTAGCAAAATTTTGTTATGAAATATTTGTAAGAAAATTGGATTGCATCATGTTGGACCTGTATGACCAACAAGAAAGTACCAACATGTATACCTCATCATTCACCACCTTAGTATTAGAAGGGCCTATGTGCACCTTTCAAACATGTAAGACTGGCCCTGGCAATCCGAAGGTGGCGAATTATTATACTTTCAATGTGCAGGCTCTAGAGGCAGTGAACCCCCAGCTGTTCACCATAGCAACCCTGACAGGGCACGCCGTCAGGGCATATGGACCAAACTACTCGGTGAGTTGATACGTTGCACAGATAGGCCTGTCACAAAGCAAAAAAATTCAATGTGTTAACCATATACTTCAATTTCATTTATTAATGTGTTTAGAAAAAATAAGAAAAAAGCAAGATTAGGGTACATCTAATTCCAATATATCTTTTGTTTGGAATACATGGGTGACCAGAACATGCTGTCTGGCCTTATAAAACTATATAATGATAATCTCCAATGTACAAGAAATTGGTTTGGAAATGAGATGTACATGTTGTTTCTGACAAGCCAGGAAGACCTCACACAAATTATATCCAACATTTGATGATACCATTTGTCCCACTTATCTTTTCTTTCAGATCATCATGGACAATGGACCAGCTCGAAAGCTGAACACGAGTCGGGAAGTGCAGGCAGCTGGGGATGAGTTGGCTGACCCCTTCGAGATATCCACCATCAGAAGAGAGGTAGGTACATGCACCTGGGGTTATCTTCCTTTGCTGGTGACATACAAACACTAGTCTCGATTTGGAAATCACTCACTAGTCTAGTGTTACTGCAGACCATTAACTGATTTACCGAGAGACAAAACGTTTTTATTGAGATACCAAAACTAATTTAATAAAAATTTTTCAAAGAACTTGTTAAATCATTTACCTTTTTAGTGAGGTGTGGAATTCCATGGATTAGTATAGGAGCAAAGTTGTTTAGATTGATCATGTTAACTACAGCATGTACACGACATTTATTTTCCACAAAATGCTAGGATTTATATAGTGACATAACCGATCAAGTCAATTTCCGCATTTCTAGGACTACGAGTTCCACACAGAAAAGTCAGAATATGAGGATGTCCTACAGTGTAACAATGCTGCCTCCAGCGCCACTCCCCGGGGACATCAGAGTCCGCAGCTTTCCTTATCAAAGCATCCGGACTGGAAAAGGTATAGCTTTCCTTATCAAAGTATCTGGACTGGAAAAGGCATAGCTTTCCTTATCAAAGCATATGGACTGGAAAAGGTATAGCTTTCTTTATCAAAGCATCCGGACTGGAAAAGGTATAGGTTTCCTTATCAAAGCATCCGGACTGGAAAAGATATAGCTTTCCTCATCAAAGCATCTGGACTGGAAAAGGTATAGCTTTCCTTATCAAAGCATCTGGACTGGAAAAGGTATAGCTTTCCTTATCAAAGTATCTGGACTGGAAAAGGTATAGCTTTCCTTATCAAAGCATCTGGACTGGAAAAGGTATAGCTTTCTTTATCAAAGCATCCGGACTGGAAAAGGTATAGGTTTCCTTATCAAAGCATCCGGACTGGAAAAGATATAGCTTTCCTCATCAAAGCATCTGGCCTGGAAAAGGTATAGCTTTCCTTATCAAAGCATCCGGACTGGAAAAGGTATAGGTTTCCTTATCAAAGCATCCGGACTGGAAAAGGTATAGCTTTCCTCATCAAAGCATCTGGACTGCAAAAAGGTATAGCTTTCCTTATCAAAGCATCCGGACTAGAAAAGGTATTGATTTCCTTATCAAAGCATCCGGACTGGAAAAGGTATAGCTTTCCTTATCAAAGCATCCGGACTGGAAAAGGTATAGCTTTCCTTATCAAAGCATCTGGACTGGAAAAGGTATAGCTTTCCTTATCAAAGCATGTGGACTGGAAAAGGTATAGCTTTCCTCATCAAAGCATCTGGAGTGGAAAAGGTATACCTTTCCTTATCAAAGCATCCGGACTGGAAAAGGTATAGCTTTCCTCATCAAAGTTCTGGACTGGAAAAGGTACACCACCTGGTATTCTCCACTTATGTCAAACTTCTAGTGACCAAATATGGAAATAATCTGCTATTTCAGCCAAATTCTCATTGGGAGTTTTTATTTATCATGTAAAATGCATCTAAAAGTAGACTATTAAAATTTTGCTTCTTTAGCTCTTCACGTTAGCTTTTTTTGGTATTTCAGTGCTGATAACAAAACTCATTGTTTAAAACTGCAAACAAAATTTACAGATCTATTGATTTTAACAGCATTAAGACTCTTCTAAACGAAATTGTTCTGGTTGCAATATTATTATTGAATTCACTTATGTTATTATAAGGTGTACTTATTTTCAAGAAATTGTAAAAACATATGAGGCGTGTCATGGGAAAATCGTGCTTAATGCATGTGCGTAAAGTGTTATCACGGATTAGCCGTGCAGTCCGCACAGGTTAATCTGGGACGGCACTTTCTGCATACAGTGGATTTCTGTCTAGAATATGCTTCCTTGAAACAGAAAATACCACATAAGCGCAAAGTGTCGTCCCGGATCAGCCGGTGCGGACTGCAAATGCTTATATGGGACGACACTTTAAGCACATGCATTAAGTCTGGTTTTCCCACGACACACCTCATATGGTCATTATATAGAACAGCCATTTAGTGGCTTTCGTGTTGTGATGCAGTTTTTAGTGGATAAATGCCAAATCATATAGAAAATAAATACAAATAGATCAGAAAGATTGTATGAGGATTACGTTTAAGATTTTCTACAAGGTTTTACTTCTATATTACATACAGGACCTTTAACGAATAACCAGAACAATTGTGTTTGTTAACACTGATGATAATTTCTTTCAGCATGGCATTGACTCTGCCAGACCCTTGCCGTACTCCCATCTGGACATCGCCGGTTCCAGTGGCCCGTTCCCCGGGATACCGACCGGCTCCCCGCTCCTGGCGCTGGCAGGGCAGTATGTGCTGCCGAGGGCGTAAACAGGGGAATGAAGCACAGGCCACAGAATATCTACCATGTGCTGTAATTTATTTTGATTTAATTAATACAGGTAGTGCGGATTGTATTTAAACAATGGAGTTTGTTTGAAGGCAAACTGAACAAAACTGGTGATAACATTAGACACTTAATATTTACATGTGATGTATTATCTGGTAAACAAATTTGCTCAGATCTGTTAAAAGGACCAATTCATGTAACATAATCGGCATAATATGTCATCAAATTTGTGTCATTTAGTAGTGTTTTTAGTGGTGGTACAACTGTACTGCTACATACACGGTTGTTAAGTGATTGTACAACATTGTTTGTTTGTTTATTTGGGTTTTACGGCAACTCAACACATTATGGTTATATTGTGCCGTTTACGTATGTTGATTTCTATATAGAATAGGAAATATTAACTAAATTTTGTTATATGTATGGTTGATGCTTTGTGTTCTGAATTTGCTAAGGAATAATACGACTTTAAATTAATGCATACTAAATAATTGTAAATATTATGAGAAATGTACATGCATTGAATGCATAAATGAGCTTTTACAGTTTATAAAACAAAATAATTTAATATACGTGTACACATATAATTATTAGAAAGACACCACATAAGAAACCGTTTGTTTTATTACTGAGCTTTGTTTTACTTATCTACATACAAGTGGTATTTAATAATATGACAAACTCTTGACACATGTGTTTCCTTATTAAAATCAAAGAATAAAAATTCTTATATCATTACAAGTCATAGATGTATTATTTGTTTATAATATTAATTGTCCCTGGTCAGCGACATTGTTTTGTGCTTACATGTATCTAAGTTTACTTTGTTCTCAAAGTGAGTTAAAACTGCATCTATTGTTTGTGCCTTTTTCTCTGTCCTGGATGTACTAATTGACTTCCCTCTTAATATAACATTCAATAAGTAATCTAAGTTAGGTTTTGTTGCTTTTCTACTATGAAACCAGCAAGTGGTCTAAATGTTAATAAAGACGTTTCTAGCCAGTTTTAAAATTAAACAATAACAATATACAAATCCATATAATTATTTATTTAACTGAATTAAATATATTCTAAAAAAATAAAATATAATCATTGAATTTAATTAACAAAACTTGTATAACAAAACAACGTGTAAACCATTAGTCAACACTATTAGTCAACATAACTCCCATGTTTAGAAGTCAGTGTAGCTGCATCACTGAAACACATGCATAATAGCAGTTTCTATCCTGAGGTTCAAAATAAGGCAGACTGAGATTGTCGAACACCTAACGTTCACTACTGGCTGGGAGTTGCTTCCCCTGAAATAGAATGGTGTCGGATGAAATACCAACAACAATGTAACTGGTCATGCGATATGTATTAATGAAATGCACAAATGTATTTAAGTTTTTAATTTCTTTAAGAGACTACTAGGAAGTTAAACAGTTATACTATGTACATATCTTTAATTGTTTTACTAGTTGTAATTTATATACATTTATTACAAGTTAGTTAATTAAAACTATTAATAAAATTAGCTGTGTAAGGCAGTTTTATGCAATCACGGGGACCCAAGTCGGTCACAACTTACACTGTTGAACTCGCGTCACGGCTGCCTGTCGATAGAGTTACGGTTTTCTGCGAGTTTAAATAGGCTGACAACACACATCTTGTTACACAATTAAAAGAATCGTGCAAGTATGCACATTTGTCTACAGGTAATATTTTAGATTTGACACCATGTGATTCGCCATGAATTTGGTTTTAAGCGTCGCATTCAGGTACAATATGTAGATATACAGTATGAATTAATGAGTTGTAGTCTGTAAAATAGAATTTTGTTATTACAATCAAAGAATATGAGATATTTCAACAAATGGTTCAAGTATGATTGAATCCATTACTAATTGAAATTCTTGGAAAGCATAACCATAGCGAAAGGTAGCATTATTCACGTCTTATGCATTTCATTATTAATATGCAATATGTCACGGTTTGCACGTTGAACTAATATCTAATGTCACGGTTGTCTGTCTATTGGGTAAAGGTTTCTTGCCAATTGTGGGGGAGGGATCCGAATAGTCGTTCAAGGATGAGTCATCATTTTTAGCTCGACTATTCGAAGAATAGGTGAGCTATCTTACTACCCCCGGCGTCGGCATCCGTGTCTGAATTGGTTAAAGTTTTTATTCAAAAGTCTTGTAACTTCAAAACTACTCTATTCAATTGAACTTGGAATATACCTGTTTCATCAACTCCAGTATCAGGGCAACATTCCCCATAACTCTGTTTTGTATTTTGACAGAGTTATACCCCTTTTTCACTTTAGATTTTATGCTTAAAGTTTACATTCAAAAGTGTTTTAACTTCAAAACTACCTAAGTTATGCACTTGAAACTTGGAACTAACCATTTTCATCAACTCCAGTATCAGGGACAAAATTCCCCATAACTTTGTTTGTATTTTGACAGAGTAATGCCCCTTTTTCACATAGATTTTCTGGTTAAAGTTTATATTCAAAATTTTTGTAACTTCAATACTACATAAGTTTATCACTTGAAACTTGGGACTAACCTTTGTCATCAACTCTAGTATCAGGGGCAACATTACCCATAGCTCTGTTTTGTATTTTGACAGAGTTATTCCCCCTTTTCACTTAGATTTTCTGTTTAAAGTTCATATGCAAAAGTTTGGTTTTTAACTTCAAAACTACATAAGTTATTCACCTGAAACTTGAAACTAACCTTTGTCAGCAACTCTAGTATCAGGGGCAACGTTACCAATAACTCTGTTTTGTATTTTGACAGAGATATGCACACTTTTTACATAGATTTTGTGGTTAAAGTTTTTGTTCCAAATATGTATAAACTATACAAGGCTTCACTTAAAAGTTTCGTATTTTAACAAATGTATGCCCCTTCCACTATCCAAAATATGTACCAACTGAAATAATTTGAACAGTCGAGTGCGCTGTCCTCTGACAAAGAATGGAATGTTTATGTGAATCTTGATGTAGAAAAATGTCAAAAACAACAGTTCTACAGAAGAGTCAAAACGTGTTTCCAGGTGTGGCAAGTGTACTTACACTCCCAATTCTAATGTTCTACATGTTGTTGTTTGTCATTAGATATGTCATTTAAGTAATTGTTACCATAGCATTGCGCCAAATGCCTGTGAATCAGTTGCAATTGAGAAACTTCCTATAGTTTACAGTTAGAACAGTAGCAACTTTACCCTGCCCAGTTGCTCCAACCACCAGTTTAAGATATGTTTTGTTTATCATACACGATTTTCTTTACTGCGAAGTAATCAATGGGACATATTATTGATTGTATTTTCGCATAAAACAAAATAATTTACTATTTGTTTCGAGTAGAAACAATAATGATGGAATCGTTAAGAACAAAATATATACAAAAACAAGTACATTATGATTTTGTGCTAAAATGTTTTAGTCGGATTCAAACGAGTGCCTACAAAATCGCACACTTCAATGATAATTTCCCAATTTATGTTACACATGCGAACAACGGTACATCATGGAGGTACAGTTAATTTATATAAATTTTACATCTATTTTCGCACGCCCGCAATAATGCTATCGATAATTGCTGTTTAAGTATATTATATTATAATTCAGTTGTATATGTTTGCTTTAACTTAGAAACAATGCAATCGTATTTTATATTAATTCAATATTAATATGCCTTATTCTTCAGATACCATAGGGCCGGTGTAACAATAAATATTGACCCCGTTGAAATTTGAACCCTTGGATCCCTTTTCAACACTGAGAATTGAACCTGCCAACATTTGATCATTAGATGTTGAGCCAAAGGGGTCTTGGGGTCAAACTTTAACTATTAGTAAAAACACAATTTGATCAATGATTTATTAATGTAAACATTACAATTGTCACGTGTAAGTTATACTTACATAACGTATATTAATAATCTAAACATCGTGGCACTTATAATCAGTAAAAAATTAGTGAACAATACAAATTTTAGGGCTAATTTTGTACTAATTTTCCTTTACAAAGAATTTTATGCAGATGAAGTTTCGGAATGTTTCAGCAAATACCATCTCATTTCACAAGTCAAGAATTAATCCACCCATTAAATATTAGGCATTCATTTCAGTAAGTGCTTTATTTTCGGTCATGTAATGGCAGTGTAACGTTATATTGTGACTCCGTAAGTCATTTTACAACATTGAAAACAATATTCGACAATATCGACATCGTGCCGAACAATCCGGATGTTATAACTATCGTCAGTAAAACCATGACAATGTCCAAACTATCGTCATACAAACCGTGACATGGTAGATTTAAACTGTGACATAGTCAAGAACAATATTTTGGTATTTTTCCGATATAACCATTGAAATCAGTACATTTGAAACCAAAGATTATCACTTATATTACACGAGAGACGAGTAACTGCTACTGTTTGATGCCTACTAAAAAAGAAATCTAAATGTAATATATGACGTTGGTTAAAAAATTATAAAATGATCAAACTGCTGCATTATACACACGTTTCAAACAAAACAATCTTTTTGCACAGTGATAACATAATAATAAAAAATTATGTAATTTATGCTGCATCAAATTTGCAATGAGTTTTTTGCTTATATCAGTAAAGTATCAGAATTTACCACTTTCCATTTTTTCTGCTTGCTAAGTATCACAAGAAACATTGACACTATCAACAGGCAGCCGTGACGTGAGCTCAACAGGCAACAGTGTACGTTGTGACCGACTTGGGTCCCCATGGCAATCTGAGTTATTTACATATACTACTGAATATAGTCCCTTAAAAGCCAAAAGGTTTCATCAGCAAATATTCAAAGATGGCTGATAGCCCCTTCCGGCTTTCCCTAGGATGATTAATATATAATCGTCCGATCGAGTGTATTTACCTGAGTGAAGTAATACAGGCCATGACTGGAGAGTTTCATGTTCATCTCTCGTTCTGCGTAAGTGCGTGCGTCTCTGTTGAACTGCTTGCTGCCTGTCCAGCCCACCAGCGCGTAGTAAAACTGACTGTAAGGCGAGACAATGAGATCAACCCGTCTTGCAATCCAGTCACCTTGATTGGATGTTACTTTCCCTGGATTACTGTGACTTTTATCAGAGGAAGAGAATTAATCCAAGCTTTCTGACACATCTTCCGACGAATCAGAGTTTGCCAACTTCAAGTTCATGCCTCTGATATAACACTGTTTCACTGCTAATGACACTGCTCTCTGTATTCTTGACACTTTTACAGTTTGATTTTTCACATTGGTCTCCACTATTTGTCACTTTTGTACCACACCCATTCTCAGAAGATGTTTTACCCTTCTGGTCACCTTGTTTTCGTATTTTGTTTGGCACCTTTATAATACCAATCCACTTCTTAAAATGGTCTAACTGCCCTCTGGGTGAGAGTTTTGTATTCTGTGTCATTAATTCCTCACAGAAAGTATTTCTCTCATGCCGATCATACAAGACTATGTCATGACTTTGTAGACTTTGCAGTAGTTTTGGTAGAGCTCCCACAATTTTATTTTCTGTGGGGTGAGTAATTAGAATGTCCACATCGTGTCCTGACTGTTTTCCTCTGCAATCAGTGAGAGGAATAAAATAAATAAAGTATACTGGTCCACAATGACTTGAGTGAGGTTTAGTGTAACAAAATCCGACAAAAGAAAGCAAACATTTTCAAGTGTTTTAACATGTCAGGACAAGATATGATTTCATGACAGAGTGGAAACTTAAATGGACATTTTCCAACAGAGAATTAAAAAACATAGAAATTAAACACAATTACAATATATGTGCATGTACTTATGATATACATAGTATATTACTACTGATTCAAAATGATTATTTGCCTTTTCATGTATTCATTGGTCCACATCACTCAATTCTATTCGATGACATTTACAAAATAACATTGTTCAAAGCATTATGACAACTATGGCACAGATAGGCACAGATAGGACTATCAATGTAATGTCAAATCAATGACAAAATCATAACACACATCACCTGTAAGAGCACATATCAGAGCAGAACAGACAAGTTTACAAAAACATAAACCCTTTTTATAATGTATTATGTACTCATAAGTTATAAAACAAGGATACCAGTGAAACTGATGGATGCTCCCCAATGCACTTTGCTTAGTACTGAAAATGCAATCAGAAGGGCGCGACATTACCATAACTAAAACACACTAACTACAATACCAAATATGCTGTCAAAGCTGTATTTGAGCATGACACAAACATACCGTACAAACAAGTATCACTGAATTTCATGAAACATATGATAAAGTAGTTACAGAGAAACAGGCTGGACAAGAATTGTGCAGTACACACTACTTTCAGCAATCTAATTAAAGATTAGTAAGTCAAAGAAAAGTCATTGAAGCACTACTGTGCTACTGTGCAAACCCCATTTTGGTAATGAAGCGTCCAATAAAGTTTCATTAAATTCTGGCGAGTAGTTACTGAAACAATTACAGAGCAGAGTTGCACACTATATACAATTTCAGCAATCATGGAAGTCCCACAAGTCCAAGAAATATCATAGAAGCAGAACAGCCTGGTACCGTGCACACCTCCTCTTGGTAATGAGGCTTCCCATGAAGTTTCATTGAATTCTGGCCAGTAGTTGCTAAGATATAGTCCGGACAAAAACTGCGCACTGTTTACTAATTTCAGAAATCTTCAAAATCCCATAACTTTGAGAAAAATCATTGAAGCGGAACATCCTGGTTCAGTGCACAACTCCTCTTGGTAATGAAGTTTCCCATGAAGTGTCATTGAATTCTGTTCAGTAGTTGCTGAGAAATAGTCCGGACAAGAAAACAAGACAAAAAGACAGACAAACAAAGCGGCCACAGTATGCTCCCAGATTATACATTTTTCGGGGAGCATAAAAATTAATATGCTTGTAAATTGAGCAACATTTTTAGTAATTATTAAGTATTTTCAAAATTGGTTACCAGTAGTCACATTTTTAAACAATACCATCATGATTTCTATAGCAACCAACCTTCTAAAACCCCCTGTTAGCTCCACAACAGCTCCTGGAAGCACCTTATCTACATGACGCCTAACAACACCCAGTATAGAGTCTGCCTCAGTCTGTGTCTCTGGCGTTGTAAGATCATCGTGAAAAGCTATACCTAGCATCAGGATGGAATTATTCCAATATGCATGACACCAGTCATTAGGAACTACAATCGTGATGGAATTATTCTAATATGCATGACACCAGTCAATGGGTACAACAATTTACACAGATAGTAGAGATGCTGCAATATACCAATATATTGTATTATTTTGTATTGCAATATGTATTAAACAAATATTTAAACAGAGACAACATAAGTGTTTTTGAATATATACAATGTGTTTGACATGACTGTCAACATACAATAGCTAAGAATTGACAGACATCCATGAAAAAAAGGTTTGTGATCAGCAAGAGGTTTAATATGCACAGGCCCACTTGTATTCCACTTCTATTCAATTACAGGACATCACAAATGTAAGTATTCATGCCCATTTAAATGTAAGTCTGTGAGATTCAAATAAACAATCATAACAGCAAACATTTTAGCAATCAAATTAATACAAATATTACCAACAGTCATATTTTCAATGAAAGTTAACCTTAATCTTACCCCACTGGATCCTCCAGTCAGCAGTAGAATACCCGTCCTGTACCTCTTGTATTGTGTTCCAGCCCTTGGCAATGAACTCCTTGGCCCTGGCATGTCCAATTCCAAATATTGCAGTGAACAGCTGAAATAGTACAACTACATGTATTACTAGATCATTATTCCACAATGTAGTTTACTTGAACAAAGAACTTGAAGTAACTTATGATGTAAACTCAACAAAACATAAATAAATAGTATAAACATGCGCATCCATGTAGTTGAAGCATGTTTTAAATGGGCTAAAATGTAGAAATATTAGTACTCAAATTTCACTTCTTAAAATCTTATGATGTAAACTCAACAAACATAAATAAATAGTATAAACATGCGCATCCATGTAGTTGAAACATGTAGTAAATGGGCTAAAATGTAGAAATATTAGTACTCAAATTTCACTTCTTAAAATCATTTTATTTTGCTAAAAATAGGAAAAAGAGCAGAACAAGTTAACAGCATTTGATTATTATCAGAAATAGTGTACAGACATGTATGTCAATGTAGAAGGGTGTTTCTGAAAGGTACAGGAAACTTCCGCTTGTAACAATATTGAGCGGACCATATAATTTATATCGCTATATCCGAATGTTGTTACATCCATAAATAGGCAACCAAGAGCATGGACATAGACGCATATAAGAGAGGCAACGCCAATCATTTTACAATATTTACATTGCAAAGGCATTTTAATACGGAAGGGGTATGCATTCATAATCGTATGAACGCAAAAATCAATTTGAAATTTTTTTCACTTATGCTTGATAGTATTCTATCATGCAAGGTCTACCAGTGTTTCGCTAGCAAGTAATATGTACATGTATTTTAGGTTAACATTACTTTTCTTGGAAGCGACCACAGAAAATCTCCATGACGTAACATCGGTTCAGGAACGTAGCTTTAAAATGGATATGATTTCACATTGATGTGTCTATTGGCTAGATGCATTTAGATCGTCTAATTTATTGTGCATTTATATCACCGTTAATAATGATGAATTGTTTAACATGTACAATAAGAAAAAAATGCATTTTGAGATTTATATTAAAATGTTATCCTTTTTAATATAAGTTATGCCCAGGCAAAGAAAACAGCTTAGATATGCCCATGTGGATGCTATTGATCGATGACCTAGCTTACACGTCATCACTTGTTTAGTGATGTCATTTGTGGATTGTTTTGCATTTTTCTCGCCAAGTGAAAATTTGGATATATGGTGCAGATTAAAGCATTTAAAAGCATGTAAGTCTCCATCTGTTGTGTTAATAATAAACCACGATTATCCAGGATCTGTTAAACTCTCAGCCTAGGAATTGTGTGATTTTAAAGTGTCAGAACTCAACTGTGGTATAGAAGTATTCATGATGTGGATTTACTGTCTTGCTAACAAAGCACCTCTTATTTTATATATATCTTTCTAAAGCATTAATATTGTTTGGTGCTTGTTGGCTATACCGGCCGAAATAGCAGTTCTTCTTGATGTCACAGGTATTTTTGCATTTGTTTAAGTTACTTTTTTAGTATTGTAGCGCGCATCATGGATTCGCCAGTTTGACAATTGCGTTCATAATCGCATGAACGCAACCAAAATTAAATTCAATCCTTAATTCATACATTTAATGTGGAACTATGTATAATGAAAGAAATGCAATGAACGTATGACAGTGCAATAATATTCAGGTCAATTAATTTATCAGTGATCACTACAATGTTTTTTTTCATCCTTTCACTAGTATATAGCAATGGTGTTGAGTGGTGTGACGTTACTAAATACTGCCAGAACTACCAATGGTATTGGTAGAATCTTAATTCACAACTTTTCTCCCAACCGACTAAGGAGCCAATAATAGCGACAGTCACACCCAACGCCAATCTTAATCAATTACAACAAGCTGATTATTTAATCAAGCCGACTGTACAAGTGTTTACTTGAATCCATTTTTTTCACACCTGTTACAGACTCCAAATATCGTAACAAAAGGGGGAAAAATTGCGACTGGGTCATGAAAGTAACATCGTTATAACCGAAACTTTGTTACATGTGATGTTATATCAATTGAAATATATAATGATCCGGCCAGGACCTTGGACTCAGCTTTGTTATATGCGATATATATCGCTATAAGTGATATCGTTACAAGTGGAGTTAACTGTATTTTCTGCTTTTTTTATACATCAACTACCTTCATTTTCTGGAACCAAGGATCAGCACGAATTTTCTCAACTTCTTCACTCATGCCATCTTCAAGTATTTCCTGGAAATACCAAAATATTCATTTAGGTCCATATATAAATGTACATATGCATCAGATATCCATGAATGCCAAGCATGTGAATTCTTAACATGCAGCAGGCCAATTATACTGTTATGTAACTGTCACTGTAAAGACAATTTATTTACATCACATTTTCCCAATAAAAGAACCCAAATACTTTGATTGTTTGTGTGTGAATGCAAAATTATCAAATTGAGCACCAACTTTTCCAAACTTAATTCAATCCATTATCTTTGGTCAAAATCTTGTCCACTTATCCTATTTTTGCAAAATGAGTCAAACCTATTTCTAAGGCATGTAAATGTTAAACCATTATACATTCAGCTTGCAGATTCTCAATGAAGGTGTGTAATGTATGCAGTAAAGGCTGCTTGGTTACCTGTATGACTCTCTGACTGTGACTGCCAATGTGGGTCACATTCTGTATCTGACTCAGCCTTGACAACGGCCGTGGAAGAGACTTCAACACGCATGAGGCCCGCCTGAAACACAATTTTAATGTCTCGCTATGATTAAATACGGGATACTTCAAACAATTAGTTTTGAAACCCTCCGGAATAAGTAATTAAGGAAATCTCAATACATTTCAATAGGAAAGCATTTACATTAGTCACGGTCTGTATTCTGATAATGCTGGCTCAGAAGATAATGCATTCTCAGAAGATAATGCTGGCTCAGAAAATAATGCATTCTCAGAAGATAATGCAGGCTTTAGCGGAGGAGCAGACAGTGGGGTACGTCAGTTTATGTATAACTGTCATTTACCTTTACCCCATGCATTTTTTTGCGATAGATCTGAATTAAGCGATCCATTTTCTATCTACAGGTACCCTAACTTCTGAAAATGTTCGTCGGATAAATGTATAAATAGAGAAATTATTACAAAACATCACCCAAAATCAGTGAAAAACGGTATATTTTAATCATTGAAATATATATGTAAGCATTGTTTTTTATACCAAACTTGTGTAATTAAAGCCCAATTATCAACCATGAAAATGCAGTCATGCTTGGTTCAGTAACATAGGTACGTTTCTAAATAAATGTTTTTTGCCAAGCTATCTGAACCCAATTGGATAATGGCTTGCTACATGGTGGATAATGATAGACTACCATAAAAATTAAATGGATAAGGATCGAGCTGCCTTTTTCATCACTGATTTGTACAATTTAAATCAGCTTTTTTCTTGAAATATTTCTAATATGGTATGTTTAAAGTCACATAAAGTACATTGTATCCTACATAATATCTCTATATACTAATACACCCATTAATATGTATCAGTAGGGTATGAAAATCAGGGTTATAAGCATGCTAACAATGTGATATCCAGTATTCATTTTACGGTAATAAAAATGCAATATCTTATCGAGCTTCTTTGATCTACTCTGCTTTATTACATGAGGCAGTGGATAATTAAATAATTTTTATCTCAGGAAACAGAATATGTATTTAATGATAGATCTACCTGTTATTAGAATAGTTCATATAGAGCCATTTTAGTACGTTTATGCACACTCTAACAGAATACAGTACAAATTTGAATAGAAACATGCTTAGTGCATAAATGAAAATTATAGTAAATTGAATAGCACTTACGTCATCTTGGACATGATTTTACTCGCAAATGGGACAGTTCATAACAAGGGAGTAACGATGTCAGAAATTAAAATATATTCACATAATTATGGAGAGACATACAAATACTGCTTAAATCATTAAATGTGTAAGTGGAGGGTGCAATAGGTTTTGATATTTACAAATCTGTTAATTTATTAGATCCTGCTTAGTAGTAAATATTTATTTGAGAATGTGTACTCTCGGGGAGATTAGCTTGGAAGTGATTTAGGTAGCGGTGTGTTGTATTCATATTCCTTCATATACTGTACAATGGAAGCTATTGATGTTGTCTTAGCCTTCGGGAGAACACCATATAGAAGATTCCGAGAGATTCTAATAATTACCAATTAACATTATAATTTATTGCAGTAACTATTCTTGGAAGTGTATGTACTTTGGGACCGGCAAATGGCGCCGTTCTTATTTTTGGTCAGGTAATAACAGGGTAACTCCAATACTCGTACCATTTTGGTCAGGTAATAACAGGGTAAGTCCAATACTCGTACCATTTTGGTCAGGTAATAACAGGGTAAGTCCAATACTCGTACCATTTTGGGCGAACAGGATATAAATCTGCACACGTCTACCACACGATATATAAGTTACATCCTACACCTGAGGTATTCTCAAGACAGAAAAACACACTAACAGACGGACGGACGGACAGACAGAGACAGAAGGAGAACTTGACACATGAAGGGGAAGAAAGACAGGTACATAGAGACTATTAAGCTGTAAATAAGCATAATAAAAAGGCAAGCTCGAAGATTATCCAAGTTAAGCATGCCATTATCTTCATGTATTTATCGTGAAGCAAGCCATTATCCAATTGGGTGCAGGTAGCTTGGAAAAAATCATTTGTTTAAAAACGTACGTACGTTACTTAACCAAGCAAGACTGCAAATTCATTGTCTATGACTAAGCTTTGTTTACACAAGTTTGAAATAACAAAACATGCTTACATATATTATTAAATGAATAAAATATACCGTTTTCCGCTGATTTGGGTGATGTTTTGTAATCATTTATCTGTTTATACGTATTTCTGACAAATATTTTCGAAAGTTAGGGTACCTGTAGATAGATAATGGATCACTTAATTCATATTTATCGCAAAAAGAATGCATGGAGTAAGGGTAAGACGACAAACACAACAAACTGACGTACCCCACAGTCTGCTCCTCCACTGAAGCCTGCATTATCTTCTGAGAATGCATTATCTTCTGAGCCAGCATTATCATGATACAGACCGTGTTAGTTAAGTATATGATTTCAAACAATGAAGTTCATGCTAGTTAAATAAAAAAAATTATTCGACTTTGTAGCAAAATATTTCATCAAATTAAATTGTTAAAGTGGTGTATTATATTATGGTGTCTGCTTAGCATCTGGGTTATTGTGAGCTAGAATCCTTACTGTGTGATAAAGGAACAGTCTGATACTTAGTACTATTCCTACCCAGGAAATGCAGGTTTTCAAAAATGAATCATGAATAGACAGGAATAATGTCTAGGTTGGTGCCAAAAATTCTGAATTAGTAGTTAAACATTGTGATTCTGCAAAGAATACCTGTTATTTTCAAATATTTTTCACAGAATATAGTTCATATTAAAATATTCTCAAAAATGTAATAGCCAATTAGAAACTTTAGTAGCCAATGGCTATTTTGGCTACTGTTACATGTAGCGCTAACATAGATAAAGCGAGCATTTCATTGCTCCACCTACCGAAATGCAAGAGCTCTGGAGTAATCTTGATCATCATATCGCAGATCTGCATACTTCTCCAACACCTCAAGTGCATCCTGCAATCAATATGCTGATCAATCAATAAGGCAATAAAGCCAGCTGAATCAATCAATAAAAAATTTAGAATTCACAAAATATTGATTATAATAACAATTGAAAAAGATCCATTCTAAAACACAAATGGTATTTTACCTTAGTTGGTGTCAAGTAAGTCCTAATTAATCCACATTTTTTTTATCAAATACCAGAATGATATATAGTAATCAGGGTGTTTGGATTGTCATGGATTTAGTATTCCAGACAGACCTACTATAAAACTGAAGTATCTAAATCCACATTTCTAACATACTGTGAATTTTGTGTTGTGATGTTGAAGAGGGGTGCACCTTTGGCAGGCATAGTCTGGTACACTGGCCAGCACTGGTTGGGCTACAGGCTGAAAATGAAACTACAATAACATAAATCAACCGGCAGGTGCTGAAACAAACAATTACCTGTAAGCTATAAATGTGACTTTTTTTTTACTTTTTATTATTATATGCAACTTGAAACTATTACAATGTTGTTTTTTTTTTTATAATTATGCTTGCTACCCATTAGCAAACTTTTACTTTAATTGACAATACTAATGCATGAATGTTAGGTCCAGTGCTTTAAGCATTAAAATCACACTCTCTTATATTTTAATCAAAAAATTTACGCAAAATGAATTTTCTGTCTAATACTAAAACAATGAAGAACATTTCTATTATAAATAATACCCACCAGAGAAATTTGTGAAGACTTGATTTTATGGCGCTCTTCAACTGGTACAATACTACCACCTCTTATGCAGTCTGCAAACCATTGCACTCTCACGACATGTTGTTGGTGTAGGCCTCTGGCAGATTCAAGTCCAAGTTTTCTTGCAACTGCATCAATGTTGTCAAACTCTGTTACAACATGTGTCACTGCAGAGCTTAGAAAGGAACAACAAATACGTTTTTACTGAATCAATCAAGTATTTATCCAAATTTATTATGAGCATAATATAATGAAAGAGTTGATAAGTACTGTTGTACTAAGTACGAGCTTTAAGTGGCACTTTACAGTTTCAGCCAAATGTTCGAATTGGCATGGGAGAAATTCCTTAAAAATAGAAATACTGTGAACATGAGCAGCAGTTCGACTTTTTATAAGTATGAGTATCAGATTTGAATGCTGGAGTTTTAAATTGCGTGCTAAGTGATTTCAAATTATGAACATTATCAAGTACATGTATGTGTTGCGCCACCTTTCAAATAAAATTTGTACATAAGGATTCCTAGCTCTGAATGCCATTTTGGCAGGGTAAATAAAAGGGCGTACATACAAGGGAATTTATTAAAATCTAAATGGTTGACCCCTAGTTTGCTCAGCTGCAAGCAAGGATCTGGTATGTAATGCAATGTGCAGTGTTTGAGGAGCTAGCATTCGCAGGAAAGTTGTCAATTGACGATGAAAATCACAAAATGGTCCCAAAAACTGCTGATATTGGAACAACAAAATTGATTGATCATGCAGGTAATATCTGTAACAATATAGCGATATTGTGTGCATAACTATGTTCCCCATCTTTTTGTGAAGACAGCCAGAATAATAGTGAAATGATGTTTAGTTTGTTTTTAGGCAGGGTTGGCTTATTGACCGGTTTATTGAGTAAATACTGGTCATTAGTGGTCAATACTGGTCAATAGTGGTCATTTCAATTTTGCTCACTCTAAAAACTAACACAATATATATCAATCACTTTTTAATATGCAGAAATGAATAAGCAAGTATTAAAATATAGGAATTATTATTTTTCAAATAAATAAATTTTGCAATGTTTTGGTTTTATCAATATTGAAAACAATTTAAAAACACCGACTGAATCACTGTGCCTGTGAGTTGGCAGGCTCTGCCTACATGGGGCCTTATTCAGACATGGAGCCCTTGTCTTACATAAACACAATGGCTATTGTTATGTAATGAGAATGATGACATTTTGGTCCTTAACTTAAATCAGCATGTGGACTAGTTATGTAATTGGTCAGCGTACACAGAAATACAAACACTAGACAGTGTCAGTACATGTAACTTTGCCCTTTAAGGGCCTTTGGATAATTAGTCACCGCATGATACATAACAAAGGTATTTAACACAAACTAAAAACTTAAAGGACAGTTTAAGTGGTCTATCGTTTCACAGAAGTATGTTGATCATTAATAAATCAAATAGAATAGCAAAGCTTATAAAATTAACCTTAAAATTAAGTATCAAATGCTTTTTAACACCCAAAGTAGAAATAAAAGCAATTAAGTAACCCTCAGAAAGAATAGCTTGACAGCTAAATATACCATGCTTTCAAGAAAGTTACAGTATAAAATTAAGTAAATTTCATTCGACCACTATTGACCAGTATTGACCACTTTGGGAGTATTGACTGGGGTGGTTTTAACCCGTTAAAACCGTTGGTTAAAACCGGGGGCAGTTGATTGGTGCCAACCCTGTTTTCAGGTGTTGATATAATCAGTGTGAAGAAGGCTTGAACCCAGATCCCACCAGGCCGCGTCCAAAATCCAAGAAACTCTGTAATACCCCCTTAAAACTGCTACTTCACAGATGATAAGACATACATGACTGAGGCAACAAACGTTGTTTATAATGTAAAAGCTATGCTACTCATCAAATGCAGTCGATTAAGCCTCACTTAATAGTAGCATAAAATACAAATAATTGCAGACTTAAGGACTCCTTTGAGAAAGCCCTTCTAAAAATAGACTACCACTGTTGGGTGTGTGATATTGAAGATGCCATTTCAATTTTATTACCTTAAATGTATTGAACAAGAGGGCCACTATGGCCCTAGGTCGCTCACCTGATATCTATGTATGAAGTTTCATTAAAATATCTCAATAGGTTTGCAAGTTATTGAGCGAAAACTGTTTTTCTATTTTAGTAACAGTGACCTTGACCTTGACCCCACCCACAATATACGTAAATCAAGGTCTGGATGTAAGGTATCTACGTATGAAGTTTCATTAAAATATCTCAATGCGTTCTTAAGTTATTGAGCTTAAACTGTTTTTCTACTTTTAATACCAGTGACCTTGACCCCACCCACCCCGTAAGAAAACCCAAGTGAGGTCTCGATATAAGATATGTGTAATAAGTTTCATTCAAATATCGCAATGCTTTCCATATCAAGTTATTGAGCGGACACTGTTTTTCTATTTTCAGTAAAGTGACCTTGACCCCACCCACCCCATATGCAATCCCAAGCAATGTGTTAATATAAGGTACTTATGTATTAAGTTTCATTAAAATAGCTCAATGCATTCTCAAAATATTTAGCGGAAACCATTTTTCTATATTTAATAACAGTGACCTTGGCCCCACCCTCCCCATATGCAATCCCAATCGAGGTCTCAAAATAATGTATTTATGTACACTGCAGATCCGCTATATTGCGATCTGTTATATCGCGATTTTCAATATAACGCGAATCGGCCGTGGATCCCGATTTTTTTTTCATGTACTTCAATATTTTCCTATTACCAAAATGCTCATAAATAAATCCAGTTTGATCCGGATTTTCGTGCCTTCACGGCATCTCTTTTATTCACACTCTTGAAGTGCGACAAACAATACGCCGACTCGCTCAACATCAAAGTGTAACAGTCTGACGTCATCAGCTTACAGCGCGCGTGCCACCCATGACAACGTACTTTCACTGCTGTCCCTCTATTTAGCACCTGAATTACACGCAGTCCACGTGGAGGGTGTATACAGTAACTGTATGTCATAAATCAATACTGAGCTATCTGAATGACAATAACGTAATCGATACGGCTTATCTGTTTCTTTTTTGTTTCAGGAGAAATGCTAACCTCATATCGTTTGCAATATAGAACCTAATTTTGTTGCTGTGTGTTACGAAACTTTTATACAAAAGTAAAGATCTCAATGTTCTCTGCGCTACAAAGTTTTTTATATGGCGATCAATACACACACGCTTTCCATGCGGACGACGTGACGTTGTACATGATTATCAGCAATTTTTCGCAAACTTTTTCTAACGGAACAAAGAGTTTACACGAAATACACGTGTGTTGTAATTGTTAATAGAATTTATGTTTACTTCACGTGAATAGTGAAATTCGGATCGGCGTTTCGGACTTTATATTTTTATACGCGATTTTAAATTATTCAACAGAATTAAAGGAATAATATTATATTTTCATATACAAATGGAATTATTTACATATGGATTTAATACATAATGGATGTTAACTACATTGAAAAGGGTGAGTTATTTACTTAATTACATTTATGTTTGAGATCGGGAAAAAACAGGCAAGTGTATATATGTATATCTGCTGAATGGCCTGGCAAGTTATATCGCAATCCGGATATATCGCGATCGCGATCCATGGACCCCGCGAATTGCGATATAATGGAGTTACAGTGTACGAAGTTTCCTTAAAATATCTCAATGCGTTCTCAAGATATTGAGCGGAAACCGTTTTTCTATTTAGTAACAGTGATCTTGAGCTTGACCCCTCCCACCCCATATGCAATCCCATGCGAGGTGTCAATATAAGGTATCTATGTATTAAGTTTCATTAAAATATCTCAATGCGTTCTAAAGTTATTGAGCGGAAACTGTTTATATATTTTTAGTAACAGTGACCTTGACCCCACCCATCCCATATGCAATCCCAATCGAGGTCTCAATATAATGTTTTAACCAAATATGAAACCTCTGGGCCTTGTGGTTTCAGAGAAGAATTTTTGCCATTTCATCTATATAAACCATGTGAGCCCCAGGGTGTGCCCAGCTTTGACCCCAGGGGCATCATTTGAACAATCTTTATTGAGGACCACTACACAATGTTACAAACCAAATATAAAACCTCTAGGACTTGAACTTTCAGAGGAGAAAATGCTTAAAGTAATTTTGCTATTTAAGTCTATATAAACTATGTGACCCCCGGGGTGTGGCCAGTTTTGACCCCAGCCGCATAATTTGAACAATCTTTGTAGAGGACCACTAGAGGATGTCAGATATCAAATATGACAGCTCCAAGCCTTGTGGTTTCAGAGAAGATTTTAAAGTTTCAGTTTTTAAATCTATCTTCAGCTCTGGTGACCTACATATGCAGCGGACCGAAACGATTTGAACAATTTGAAAGAGGGTCACCCAAGGATCATTCCTGTGAAGTTTCGTGAAAATGTGCCAAGCGGTTTAGGAGGAGATGTCGATTATATGAAATGCTGACGCACGACGGACAAAAGGAGATCACAAAAGCTCACCATGAGTACGTTGTGCTCAGGTGAGCTAAAAAAAAGTAATACAAACTCAATTTTAAACCATAAAGTCTTGAGTACTTTTTGGGGCTTAGACCCGGGTCCTTGGCGCGAGAGGCAAACACCCTAACTGCGTGGCTAAACACCTTCATACCATTTGGGGAGCTCTTTGCGCTACTTGTCGTTTCGGTGTGTGTTTTGTAAAACTCCGGAAGTAAAAGTTATTGGCTATTTGGACCACATGGTAATTTCACAACAACAACCTAAGAGTTATTAATAGCTGAAAAGCGTCTCGAGACGCTTTTGAAATCGGGTGGTAACAATGCGTTGTAATGACCAGACCGGTGTATTTCAAACTTTAGTAGTCTTATTTATAAGACGTGCAACGAATATAGTGTTACTTTTTATATAGGGCTAAATTCATTGGAATGTCTTATTGCTGAAAGACCTTTTATGTGGTGGAAACCTGAAAGTTTAAAATTTCATTAATCCCTATAATTTGCTACAACGAAGTTATTAATCGATGTACTTTACATAAACAACACTTAAACTGCTTTACATGTGCTGAAATTTACCTAATATATGCATTTAATTCCGATTTAAAGTTGTGTATAAATCTATAACATGTATGAAGAAATTCACAAAATTGCAGCCTCGCTTAGCACTTAAACCAATCAGAGTGAGGCTATCCTAATACTGACCATTAAAATGACGTAACACTTCTACAGCGCAGCAGAACATCGATTCAAGTTTACACAGTGGAGGACAGCGAGATTAGTTTAAAAATGCAATAGTATGCAGGTTTAAATTGCTCAGAAATGCAAAATGAAAGTATTTATGGAACATTAATTAATCTGTCCAGGTATGCAACTTTTATTGCAATCCGTCACAATAACTATCTAATTTCGGGGCGTGAAAGTTGCGATCAAAATCCTGTCCGAACAATATAGACAAAGATGGAAAACTTTCCACCACAGAAATGGTCCTTCCCTGGTTATGCGCTGCAGCAAATATTGCACATATAAAAAGTAGCTGAATATTTTTCGCCCAGCGCCAACAAGTTATGCTACAAACTTTTTTAAATTTGTCAACTATGTCTTGTCAGTCAGTTGTATCTTAAATGTATTAATTTATTAGATTTGAAACAATGTTTTTCATTTGTGACATTTTCCCAATTTGTGACGTAGCAGCTTTAACATTAACAAGTGTTTATCCCAATTATTAATTGAATTAATTGTTCTTCCGAAAAATACACACGTAAACAAACCTTGTCATACTGGGTGTTTGAAGTTAATTGTTATTACCTAAATTGTTCGGCTATGACTATTTTTCTTTTGCGAGCTGAATGTTTCATGTCTTTTAAACGCTGCTTCTCAATCTTAGCTTCCAAAATATAAATTACAGGATCGCCTTCCATGTTCAGTGTTTACTTTAGGTTACAAACCAGTAATTCAGGAAATCAGGTCAAACGTGATCTGTGCCTGTATTCACAAAGGGAAAACTTAAGTAAATTCATAAAATTCCTTAAGTCTCTGACTGTTTCATCTATAGCCCTTTAAACATTAAAATGCTGTAATCTTGTAAATATTGCGTAAATGTTTAGTATTGACGTCTTCTTTGTACAGAAATCATTGCATTTCTCAAAATATTTGATCTGATTTTTGCACTCAAGTACAACATAAGTCAAGATTTCCCTTAGGAGCTTTGTGAATACCGACCCTGGTCAAAACGAGACATTTATGCTAAGACGGATCAATTAACGTTACACTTTTTGCGCTTTCGTAGAGGGTGAATGGCGAAATATAGGACTTCCCGAAAATAGTAAATCAAAATATTTTGATATATCAAGTTCTTCATTGATCAAGCGAACGTGACCTTAGACTGATGCAGTCGTTTCTGTCAAAACTCTAATTAATCATATATAATATTACTTTTCTCCCACTTTGCTCCTTGTACAACATGTTTGCCATTTTGATCTTGCTCAAGACAATACGATTGCCATTTTATTTGCCACAGCTTAACAATTACCGAAATTCCGACTGAGATCTAAGCTGTCAACGACTGATGTGTACGAGCTCTTGAACGAATTGAAAGCATCAGCCCTTGCCGCCCAGATTTAAGCAGTAGGCCTTGCAGCGTGTGTATACGTCTTCGGGTATGACCTGACGTATTCGTGCGTGGACACCTCGATTGTTTTCTAACATATCATGATATTCGACGCTCTATCAGAACCTTAAAAATGTACTATCATAAATTGTGTTCAATGTAAATTCCTGCTTCCCGTGAGTTTTCCATAAAGGTTTGTGAAAGTGATTCGTCTGTGGTCGTTCAACTCTCCGCAAAGGCTATGAAGTCTTCTCTGACAGTTTGGTGGTATTATCGACAGGTTGTCATCTGACCTTTACCAGTATATTTTTTGCCGCATGCAAGACCAAAAGAGAAGTAACTTAAATATCTTTGTATATGAAAGAGGACCCACCCTTTATTCCTGATGAATTTAAACTCACGTCTTCAGTAAAGTAACTCATTGTGCACAGGTCTATGTAAATAAGAATAAAATGTTTGGATATAATCGGGTATGCTTATTTTTTTATACATTGTAGCCCAGCAAATACCCATTAGCCTCCAACAACAATTTTAATGCATTTTTGGTATATTTTTCATTTTTTGGATTTGGTGATTTTGGAAAATAGTTTTACGCACGTGCGTAAGCTCAGCTACGCGCCTGATAGTGCACGCTACCTAATATATTTCACAGCAACCAATTATACATGACAATGGATGTAATTATTACCCCATCCAGGATGGCGGGGTATATTGGTTTGCTAATTTCGGTCCGTCGGTCTGTCAGTCGGTCCGTCGGTAGAATACTTTCGTTTCCGCTCTGTAAGTCCAACAGTTTTCATCTGATCAACACCAAACTTGAAGGAAATGTTTGAGACCATATTTGTCTTAGCCAAGTGTGATGATCAACCAACTCGCCCCATGAACTACGTGCAGAGTTATGGCCCTTGATCACTAGCGACCCGGCGACCCCCCCCCCCTCTCCCTAAAACTTCCGGACCATACATATAATTATGGGCATGTATAAAACGGTCAAAACTGGAAATATATGCTAAAAAATGTTCGCTCGCTTCGCTCGTACATTTTGCTAAAAGATACACATCAAATTCAGTCAAACATTCCGACCTAGCCCGCTCCTTACGATTTCTGACGTGCACCGTAGCACCGGTGAAAAGGTTCTTCAAAAACGATAAAATATAGACAATGGGGATAAATGTACCTTTATTTGTTAATGATATTGTTTCCTTTTTTAAATTCATATATTATATGAAGATGTCAGATGAAGTACACCGTTGGCAAAGGATACCACATAAGACATTTATACTTTTAGAATAAATATGATTTAAAATAAAAATTAAAGTAAAATCAATGACTACTTTCGAGTTTAAACAGTTTTGTCTCCTTAAATAGTTTAGTTCCCAAAAATCTAAATCGACACACTTGTTTTTCCATTGTTTCATTAGCAATGACACCAATTTCATATTGTTTTATGCACTCATAAAAAAAGATATAAAGTGATAAATAGAGGGGTGTCCACAACGTTGACTCCAAATCCTGGCGATTTCATATTTTCCCGGCACGATAAGTCAGCGAAATTGACACAACGTCGGCATCACTAATGCCATATTATTTCATAACGCAATTATACGAGTCTGTCTGTCCAATAGTTCGGTTCGATGAAATAAAAACACCACAGTGATAGCACATTTGACGACAATAGATGCGAATGTTGAGAGTTATTAAAATGACATTCACTTCGAACAGAGATTATTACCCTTTGGTAAATGAATACTACAAATAATCATCGATGCGTGTGAGTTTGAATTTAATCAGCTACGGATTTAACATGTTTAAAGATGTTCCTGATATACATATAACACTGAATGTCAAATATCGGTAAGTATTAAGTGGACCGGCACATCAAACAAGGGCAATTTACTGCCAAAACAGGTGTATGACATACAGATGAACCAACATGTCGCTCGAACATAATACGGTGAAGTATTAATATATTCAGTTAAACAAAGCGTATTTAAGGATGATGATGGTGATGATGATGATGATGAAGAAGAAAAAGATGATGATAATAATGCTGATGAGAAAGATTTGTCATATATTTTTGATACGGATCTGTAGCTGATCACTGCAGACCCACAAGCAACATAAAGGGATTATAACTGCACGATCAAACGTTTACGCCCACCCCCACCCCCAACACGAAATCCTGGAGCCGCCACTGTAAAATTATTGATCTAAAATTGGCCTTTTTAGCAGTTTCCACTCGCTATGTCGAACCGTTTTCATCTGTTTCACCAAACTTGATATTTTAAAGATTGCTTTTAACCTAGATGGGGCATACCTGTTTGTTTAATTAAACTTGACGTGAAGCTTTAGGTCCTTTCAGAAGATGAGTAAAATTGCTCAGGTCAATATTCCTCGGTATTTATTTATTTTGCTCTGGGGGTCGGATGTATGGGCCTTTGGTCAATATTATTGCTGATTTTTTTCTATCTCTTATGCACCTATCAATATTGTACGAGCGGCGGGCTGACTCAGGGAAATTTGACAAATTATATTTTGTTGGGTCAAATTTCCTTCCCAAGAGTCAAGCATATTTTTCTAAAATCCCCTCAGTGGGAGATGCTATATGTCTATCAAATGGCCCGGGGGCCTGTATTAGCGGGATCTTAAATCCGACCAAAGTCTATTACCCTGAGACCCGGAATCATTCGGTGCGCCAGTTTCCCGCTTGTCAGGAATCGCTTTCAGTATATGCCCGCCGCTCCCTCCCCTCTTGGGGGAAAACATTGAATAGGTGCATTAGCAAATCGAATGTTAAATCGTAGTTTCGCGACTTCGAGCTGTGCTTATGAAATGGCGCCGACGCGCCGAGACGATTCGCCGAAGCGCCGACACGACACACCGTAGCGCCTAGACAATGCGCCGGAGCGCCTACACGATAGCGCTTCGGCGCATCGTGTCGGCGCTTCGGCGTATCGTGTCGGCGCTTCGGCGCATCGTGTCGGCGCTTCGGCGCATTGGCGTATCGTCTCGGCGCGTCGGCTTATCGTCTCGGCGCTTCGGCGCCCTTTCATTTCTGAGATCGCCGACGCGCCGACACGATACGCCGACGCGCCGAGACAATAGGCCGACGGTCCGAGCCGATGCGCCGAGACAATACGCCCAAGCGCCGACACGATGCGACGAAGCGATATAAACGTCGTCTCGTCGCCCAATTTTATATGGCGTACCGTATTAGTCAAAAGCGAAAATAATTATTATGTACGAGTACAGTTTCTATAAATAAATATACCTGCAGCTGTCAAATTTATGCCCACAGGAGATATGTTGTACCTATAGGTCTAAATGTATACATGTAGGCACATTTAAAATAATACCTACAGGTACAATTTATACCTTCAGGTATTGTACATTAAAAATTAAAACAATGTTGCATTAAGACTGTCTGCTTAATTTTGGTTTGGGTCAGAAAATATACCTACAGGTACAATTTTAGTCCGAGTATAAATTTATACCTGTAAGTACAAAATCAGCCTGTAGGTACAACTTTGTACCTGCAGGTCCATCTATTTATTTTGGTGACCTGCACTACTCTTTTTTTAATCTCGTTCCCACGAGATGCTAACTCGTGGGAACGAGAAACCAACTCGTGGGAACGAGGTACTAATTTATGAGAACGAGATACTATGTCGAGGGAACGAGATACTATGTCGAGGGAACGAGTTAATATCTCGTTCCCACGAGTAAGTATTTCGTTCCCAGGAGTTAGAGAACCCATAAAATGTTTCCGTATATATGTTTTTATAATAACCATGGCCGACAAAACCGATCATGTTGTAAGATGGTACTAAGTCGTTCGCTCGAGTTAGTATCTCGTTCCCACGAAATAGTAAGTCGTTCCCTCGACATGAGTCGTTCCCAACAGTTAGCATCTCAGTCCCACGAGTTAGTATCTCGTTCCCTCGAGTAAATATCTCGTGGGAACGAGAAAAAAAGTAGTGCATGTCACCTCTGTGTCACCGTAATTTATAGCTGTTGTGTTTACATTTACTTTTGACTCAAACGGTACTGCATAATTTTATAGCCACAGATGAACAAATACACGCGAGATTGCGACGTTTATATCGCTTCGGCGCATCGTGTCGGCGTTTCGGCGTATCGTGTCGGCGCTTCGGCGTATAGTCTCGGTGCTTCGGCGCATCGTGTCGGCGTATCGTCTCGGCGCGTCGGCGTATCGTGTCGGCGCGTCCGCGACCTCAGAAATGAAAGTGCGCCGACGCGCCGAGACGATACGCCGGCGCGCCGAAACGATACGCCGACGCGCTGACACGATGCGCCGACCTGCCGACACGATGCGCCGAAGCGTATCGTGTCGGGACGTCGGTGTATGATGTTGGCGCTTCGGCGCCCTTTCATTAGCACAGGCCCCACGACTACAAACATTCTTAAGCTCAATCTTAGTCTTAATCTGAAATAGTAAACCAATGGATATCAAAGCTCATCTGTTACAAGCATTCTCATTGGTCAATATTTTAAGTTGAGACTAAGTTTCAGATTGGGAACTTTCGTAATCGTGGAGCCAGGTCGAAGTCGAGAATGAAACTACGATGGCATAACAGGACACCGTAGTCCTGTTAAAAGTAACTTTTAGGTGATTTATCCATCAGACACTAATGTTAAAATAAACAATGTACGTCGTTGGTAAACATTAGGTAAAACGAAATTAAAAAAGTATAATTTAAAACAACATGGTGCGTAAACCAATAATATTTAACTGTGTTGAACTACTTACGATAATGTCCAATCAGATTACGTGTTACATAGTACGATTTTTTCACAGATTGTGAAGCATTTATCGGTAGACGTAGACAGATGAACACGGAAGATGTAATATTAATGACATAGGCTTAAACTAGCAAACAAATATGACTGCTAAAGAATCCATTTTTCTAAGATGTATTTCGATACATGGCGTCCCTGAAGAAATAGAGAAGGATGTTCTTCGACAGGAAATTAACAGTCAATACAACATTAACATTGTTCGCATTGAAGAGGTTTGCGGGGCGGAGGCCAACAGAAAACTAAAACGCTGGATCCTGGAACTGGAGGGCGAATTACGTAAGATTTTATTGTTATGTTGATTTTTTTTTTTTCTATATATTCCGCCATAGTTTACCACACCAAAATTTTTAATAATGCTGTAAATTTTGCTTTTACGCAGCGCACTTTCGTTTTCGAAATCGAAAGTAGAGCAATTAGTAAGTGAATTTTTGCTATTTATTCATTATATTATACTATTTTAAAATAACATTATGTGCTGACGTTATGGAAGATTAACAAAAAAACAACAACATTGAGCATCTAAATCTTAATAAATTTGAATTTACAGGCATTAAAGTCTCGTGATTGTGCATATGTATTTTCAGAAAATACAAACCTATTTTATGAAAATATTTTAAAGAACTGAGTATTTTTAATGAAAAAAGTTATCTTATGACTTGGGTTGGATATGGTTAACAATGAACCGGAAAGATACAGATATTGATATTACGAAACGATACGATATTTTTAACGATACCGATCTTGATACTTTTCACATTTTAGACAGGGTTGTCATTATTAACCGATTGCCGATCAAGTTCATCGTTTAAAAGGTTTATGGCAAAACCAGTCTAATCCGGCCCCAAAAATGCAAAACCGGCCCCACATGTGATTGCATAATGACTAAACCGGCCCCAAGGTACAAAAATATAGTGTTACATTTGGGCCATCCTTAAAATTGTTTGCTTGCGGTAACGCGACCGACTCATGAAATTGGGCCCGACTCACAAGTTTTAACAGGCGTCTGTAGAACAGCAATTTTGTTCTATTCGAAAATGTTAGTTATATACTCATCATATTTTGTTTGTAATTAATTCATAACGTCTTTATATTAACTGAACACTGCATTTTAATGACCTTGCAATAATATTTCCACTATGACCACTGGCATACACTAAGCATTGTGTTTTGTTCTTGTATTTTGTGTTGAGACAATTTAGACCATTTGGCGCATGTCTAAGTGTTGTCTACCATTTGTTCCCACCCCAAAAAAAAATTCAATAAAATACAAATCGACCTACCTACAGACCTTGAAAATTATGTGTCGCGTTGCTGCAAACAAACAATTTTTTAAGGATGGCCTTGGAGTTTTATTTTTTATTAGGTTTTACTATCCTCATACGTAATTCGGGCATTAATTATCAATGACAACATGATTGACGATCTTAATTTTACAATCATATTTATAAATTTCGAATTTTCCATTTTATTGTAGTAATCTGATTTTTCAAAAACGGGTTAAAATTCTTTGTAAAGAAACAATAAGGAACTTAAAATCATTTACATCAACTCGTCAATTTGAAATAAAAACATATTGTAACCTATTTCGCAAAATAATAACAATACGGCTAAAGTTAACGGATTCTGGGCATGCTTCTTTATGTTATTTATGAATTTAATACAAATCACAAATAAACGGCATTTATACATACTTTTAATGCATTTTAATCAATTTACAAAATTTATAGTACATGCATGCGATTACTACATAAAGTAACTCAATTATTTTTTCTATCTTAACAATAACAGGTTATGATTGAGGTTTTGTATACCGGTACCTGTCACATATTGATGACATTACTCGGAAATGTGTGAAAAACATTGCATAACATTGCGTAACAGTTTGATAAATCAGTTGAAACTAGCACCACCCAAAATGGCACATGTTTCTTTTTGTTACACTTAAATTGTGATTATTATAAAATTTGCAAGAAACGTCTTTTTAAATTATGAAATAATATTTTTGGAGTAATTTGTTTTCAAACTTTAAAAATAAGTATTTAAATATGCACTGAATGTCTTCTAAATTAAAATGTTATTTCTTCCCAAATGCACGATTCATTTTTTTTTTAATTGATATATACATAACAATTTTTACATTACACTTGTACAGCATTTGAATTCAGCGCTTGCCATAACATATCATCATTATACATTGTTATAATTCAAACATTATTATTTCATTTACTTTTTTCAAATTAACGACTCGTATGTTTTCATATACATGTATATACGCTTGAGAAACTGTATGACCATAATACGAATTATATATTTTTAATACACTTGGAAACACAAAATTTCATCTTATTCTGCATACTACCATAAAACAATAATCAACAAACAACTTCAAACATTGTATTTCAACATATAATTATATACTAAGTAATTTCCACTTTATAAAACACAGCCTTTTTATAGTTGCTCTATAATTAGTTGCTAATTCATGCAATAATTATGCCTCATTTCATGTTAAACCGATACACAATATAACAGTTAACCAAACTCCGCTCCAAATATTTTATTTAAACATACAAATACATAAAATAATATCCATTCAATTCTTAGATAAACAATTTGGGGCCGGTTTTGCCTAAATGTGGGGCCGGTTCTGCATTTTTGGGGCCGTTTTAGACTGGGGCCGGTGTTGCCTGCTCCCGTTTAAAATCATGAGATTTTTTTTCAGGAACTTTACAACTTGCGATTGGTAATATCACAAAAGGTCCCCGTATACCCCTGACCAAATATCTTAGATTTAGATAAAAAAACGCTTGTTTAATTTGATAATGACAACCGTGTTAGAGCATTTGAATTGCAAATTGAGCTTTTATTTGTAAGTTCAGTACTAATATGACTCATTGTAGATTAGGTAGGCATAGGATCAGGATTTTGAAAAATGTACCAGTTCATCTTTCTAAATGGTGATTCATTTAGATACAGGCAAGAGAAACTAAACAAAAAAAGATCATGAAAATCACCAAATGACAAAGCTATGGACCTTTCAATCATTGACGTGTATTGTGTTATTATTTTTTTTTTAAATGGCCAAAATTTGGTTCCAGCCACCAGCATACGTTTAAACACACAAATAATAGTTTTTTTAGCATTTTTACCACAAAACATTATTAAAACAACATTCTGTGTTTTTAAAGATACGGCAAATAATGTATTTTTATTCAAATGATGTATATAAACTCTTTCTTTTTCAAACTGCCGGACCCCAAATATGTAATATTTTAACACATACAGAGGTATTTTACGTATTTCTCATCTACTGCTACTTTTTTGGTGTTTTTATGTTCATTATATTCAATTTAAACTGAATGGTTTTTTCATCAATGTATTCAGCACAATTTACAGTAAATAACAAGCAGTCTCTTGTCTCCCTGTCTGGGTCTGTTCATTCAACTTATGAGATTGTGAAAGTTCAGAACAGTAAGTTGTTGCAACAATATAATATTTAATAAACTGAAACAATAAAATCATATAATATGCAGGCATGAATATTACCACATTTTATGTAATTAACTTAATGAAGAATAAAATCATATACAAAGAAAATATAGTATGTTTAAAATATTAATATACAAAGGTGATTATGAATATATTTTTTAACCATCTTAAAAAGACTTCACTACATACATTTATAATTCCTGTAACTTGTTATACCATTAAATATGTTTAATACATAATATTTCTGAGTCACCATTTGCATAGTCATCAAGAAGCTTGTAGGTGTACACATTGTCATCACAATCATAAACGATATTGACACCAGGAACAGTGGAAATGACATAACCTTTTGAACCATTTCTTCTCATCATTTTCCATGAAACAATGTTTCACTTTTTTTCCTGTCAGTAATGGTCCATCTTGAATGTTACATGTACATGCATACTTACATTTAGACTTTTATGCAGGAAGTCACACAATCACCAAAATACCAGTCTCCACGAAACTCGGAGATCCTCAAGAAAAATCTGTCAGACCTGCTGCACATTTGTCAGACCAAACACAATCAAACACACTTCGGAAATATTTTAATGTTTTTACTGGTTTACATCATTTATTCATATTGCATTTTATTTGCAATTAATTTTTCACATTTTAAATAAACAAATATATATATATATATATATATATATATATATATATATATATATGTATGTAATATTTACTACTTATATTCAGTCTCTGATTAATCTTCATAACTTGTTATATTTCACACAGTTAAATGTTAAATTTATAAAAATGTGTTTTAATTAAAGTCTAATTAACATATACGTAGATCTATTTCACTTTATACAGTTTATATTTAAAATCCTATTATTATTTTTATATAGAGTCTTGTATATATTTTTACATATTTTATACAATGTAATATTTTAATAGTCCAAAAACAAAATATAGTTTCTAGTGGTTAAAAAAAGGTAAGAGAAATAAATGAAAATTAAATTAAAGCTAGCATCCAAGTTATCTTTACCCAGGGACCTATACAATAGGTCCCTGCTTCACCCCACCCACTCTTTTAATCACAAAACTACAAATACAATGCAAATCTTAATGTTTGTTGATTACCGGTTATGAAACAAGTTATAAGGACTTTATTCATTAAAAAGAAACTACAATTTTTTTTTGATGAATTGGAATTTATTTACTTTCACTTTCGACAAGTGGGCTGCCAAAGCCCTCGCTAACTTTCAAATGTTGCCTCAGCCAAAGTTGTTGCATATAATTAGTGGAATAATACTTGTATTAGTGAACAGTAGCTAGTAGATGTAATTTTTTTAACAAATGAAGATGTACTTTTGACGCGATCAGCATACGCAATTTGCCAAGTTACGCAACTTAATTAACACATATTTATTCTTATAATTTGTGTAATGTTCATTACGCAAATAGAGAATATTAGGTTAGTATCTTTGTGTACTTGAATTTATCCGACGAGTTGAAGAAAGGTTTACACGGCGAGGCTTGCTGAGACAAGTCGGATAAATTCAAGTACACAGAGACACTAACCTAATATTCTATTTATCCTACAATATTTTTATTAATTTATTTTATGTTACGCAAACACAATATTAACGTTTAATTATTTGAAACAATACTCAAAAACGCATTAAATTTACTGAATCTAACCTTGCGTTGTAATATGGTATCTGTTCATGATGTTTCTACCACTCGAAATAGTTCTAAACAGTTCAGTGCAAAACACAGTGTAACAAGATAAAATATCGCCATATGCTTTGATTAAAATTTGATCAACACGCCAAATGCTACACACTACAGTAGATAAAAGAAGGTTTTATTCAAATGCAATTCCGTGTTTCGATCAAACTGTTCAACAACAAAAGACCAAAATGGCTGGCAATTTTAACTTTCAAAAGTGTATGCAGGATTTATCTTTGCCGAGATGTTTATTATATACCATTGCTATTATCTTTCAAATCATACACACAACTCGTGTGAATAAAATTAAAAATGAAATACACCTCTACTCACCAGAGTTTTTCATTGATAAAAACGTCGTGTAGACTAACTTTACATAGGTTCTAACTTCCATAATGATCGAGTAGTTAATACGCACATGGCATAATCGATAAAGGTGCAAACAACATCATCATTCTATTCCTTTTAAAACAGTTGGTGTAAGCGGGTAATTCTTTGTGGATAGACTTTCTTTGATCAATCAACAAAGAAACAGTTTATTCATCAAAGAAATAACCCTTTATGTAAATTTCCTTTCAAAAGTAAACTAATCGAAGACTGCATCCAAATTACAAGATCCAAATCCTTATGTTGGCAACTCTGTTCTCCACACACAACTATCCAGCCAGGTATCGGAATACACTCGACTTATAGAAAATTGAAATGGGATTAATCTCACCGGTTCCATTCGAGCAATATATTCCATGGATACACTTTTTGATATAAATCTTATTATCATAATCCATCCAGAAACACAGAAAAACTAAATATTGTATTCTTATTTCTCTTTTTAAATTCCAACAGTGTGTAAACTTACCACTCAACTGAATGACGTAAAACAAGTGATTGCGTCATTACGCGCGCACATGAATTTTGTCGAGTTATTTTAAACCGAAACTACCTGTATTGGCACGATAGCTAACGGTTATTGATTCTTTTCCTGTACAAATGTGTTTCTATTTCATTTATTGTAATGTACTATTTATTGTAAGGTATATAATAAAATGTAATTATTGAATGTTTAGTGTCTTATTTCCACCAATAGATGAACTGTTAAATATCACCCCATTTTGTAACCTTTAAAATTACTTGTTTATGACATCACTCTCATTCCTGGAAAAAGTAGTCAGTCAAAAGTATATACATGAGGGTGTCAGATAAACCTTGCCTGTCGGATAAAGCAAACGTTTATCTGACAGGTAGCGTTTCCTTCTATAAAATAATTTAGTGGTAGGATAAAAGTAATAATTATATTGCCTTTTTTTAATTTATAGTAATTAATCTATTAAATACTTTGGAGTTAAAAACATGCACATCACAAAACGCATACCTAACGGGATAGTGTAACAAATCGCTTGCCTCTTTACTGAGGGCGTGATAAACTTTCTAGCGACGACCCTCATTTGCATATGGGAAAATTTACGCTTTCTCATAGGCTGACTGGTTTGGCTGTAGTAAAACTGACTCCTGCGTCTAGAATATGGCTGTAGTAAAACTGACTCCTCCTGCATCTAGAATATATGGATTATTGATATGCTGGTGCAGAAGGGGTGTTTGTTAATTGCCCAGTAGGCGTTCGTTGTCTTTATAAACATGCGTACACAAACGGAAATGGTTGCATCCTAGAATTAAACACTTAATCTTATGGCGTCCTTACTGTATTGATACGAGGTCATCAGTGTTTTTAAATTGCAATCGAAATACGCATCATGTTATTCTGTTGAATTTAAAAATAGATGTTATAATGATCGTGTGCTGTTTAAATTCCGATTTGATAGAAAATATTTTAGTCTGACATTTTGGGTCGACGATCTTGAAATTTCTTTCGGACCTTGACAAATTTAGTAGGTCAGGTCCGTAGGTCCGACGGAGTTTCGTGAAGACTGAAATACTCGTCTGCTTCTGTTGTCTTGGAAGTAAAGCCTTGGAGAAAAAAAACCCAGTAATTTTATGGAAAAAAATTGATTTGTTTTATCTCAGACTGAGACTTGTTAAACATGTAATGTATTGTTGTTGTTTTTTTAACAATAGTCAATATTGAATAATTAATTAATTAAAATTATCTAAATTCATAAAATCAAACAATATGTCACTTACAATTTGAATTTGTTCGACTTTGACTCTCTTGACTTTGTGCACAAACTATCTTTAAGAACAGAAACACAACTTCAGCTACTGGTAGTTCTGACTTTCTGGAGAAAAAAAATGCATGTTATTTTTTATTTACAAATTACATTTCATGTCAATCATAATTAAATTTTAGACAGAGTGACAGTCCAGCTTCAAGGTTTATCGTGATTATTTTAATTAAAACATGTAACGTGAGAAGGTCATTGGACATTACAGAGCTATTGGAGGCTCATTCATACATTGATTAAGACCACTAACGACTCGTGTCTAAAACTATTGAACATTAATTAATAATTTAGACAAAATTAGAATACTGACAGAAAACTGTTTTTCTGAATTTCTTCATTGATTATGATAATGCGCATGTGATATATGTGGGAAAAACAATAATATTTGTCTAAACAGATGTAAACAAAATATATGATGGTTAGACAGCCCATTATTGCTTAAAATGTACCATTTAATCCATCAAAATGAGAGTTGTTCTGAATGGACTTGTTTCACTGGCTAATAAAAATAGATGCACCGTTAATTTTGGCGTCAACATTCCGTGTTCTGCCGTGGATGCGGCCTTGCGCCATTGGCGCAAAAATTAATTATTTGTCTCCACCAAATTTTCGTAAGTGGGTCCGCGGGCGCACACAATTTACAAGTAAATCATTCGGCGTATTTAGTAAAATTTATATCATTGATCGTGACGTCAATTTATAACCAATTTTTTTCATTAGAACACTAATTCATTAACGCTTTATCAGCAGCGCTTGAACAGTTCAGATACAGTAGTATCAATCGATAATTGTACACGCTGTCCACATGCTAAGCGTGAAACACGCTTTTCAGCGATAAACTGCTGGACGACAGCCGCATTTCGGCAGAAACATCAAAGACTTTTGAAGTCGAATTACCAACACCGTTGCTATGAGTGTTGCTAACGGCTTACAGTTTTGGAAGCCCAGCTAATTGATGATGTAACACTGTTACATTGTAGTTTTAACAGGTTTCATTATTAACGCCTTGTGTTTATAACAGATTTTATTGTTTGTTCAAATTAAAATTAATAATGCAAGGTTATAAGGTATTTAAGAATGCAGTGTAATATTGATCAACAGAACGTTATGAATTAATTAAGAACACAGTATTATGTATTAATCCTTTTTTGAACAGAAAATAAAAAAACAAACATGAATGAAAACAGCTAGTACGTACTTTTCAAAACAAAAATCTGCTTTGGGAATATTCATGAGGTGAACAACTTTTTTGTCTGTGTCCCTACATTTTTGTAATTTGTCCCCACTTTTTAAAGCCAAGAGGGCCCTTGTCCCAAATAGTCCAAATTCACGGCAGAACACTGACATTTTTGTTAACGAAAAACTTAATTAATGCCGATTGCTTTACCATAAATCTGTATGTAAGGGTAAGAAAATATATTTTACAAACGAGAACATGCTAAGTTATAACAAATTAATACCAATAATAGTTGATTTTGCCGTCTGTAATCTTACCATGCATGGGACTGTGTTAGACACAATCAGTCGAGAAGAAAAGGAAGAGTGCACCGGTGAATTTATTTACAACTTTCAGAAGTGACAATGATGTCAGAAACAGATGCTGTACGATCAGATGGCGGAAATAAATAAGAAAAATGATGATTATAATTATTTATTAGTCATTGGACATCAATTATATGACCGTTTTTCTAATTTCTCTGCTCAATAGCAATGTTTAATTGGTAACTCAAAATTTTATTTACCCATTAAATTCGGTTTAACTATACCGACCACCCCTAAAAAATATTGGTCATGTACATGAACTCTTCTTCTGTCGGGTTCACATATTTTTCTTCTATAAATACATTAATTTCATACAGAAAACTTGTGTAAAACATCCTGACTATTATTAACAACAACTTGCGAGCGATCAAGGGCAACAGTAGCAGTTACCTCCCCTGTTAATCCGATGTCTAGATTAGGGTTGGACACCGTTTTTTGGTATCATTGAAGTACCAAATATCGCTTCATAAAATACCGGTATATACTGTTTCATAATATACCATTTTTTTTGCAATAATTCTATGGATGCATGTCAGTTTTGACAGTAATATAAATGAAAACTAAGTCAGTATGCAATAGTAGGTCGCCATAGCAGATGGTGTTAGTATAAATTAGGCATTGTTATGACTTACAAAGTGTTGGCTTATATTAAAATATTGTATCACATGGGATTTTGAACATAATTTACATGCCTTTTTACTTTTTACTTATGGCAATATCGCAAAAATACCGATATTTTATGAAACAGTATATACTGGTATTTTATGAAGCGATATTCTGTACTTCAACGATACCGAAAAACTGTGTCCAACCCTACTTATCACTATTAGTGAGTTTCTGAACATCATTTGTGTTCTTAAGCTATGATATGTCAGGGCTGGCTCTAGACATGACTGTCGTGGGTGAGCACTAGTTTGTTGGGTGGGTGCTCAATGGGAATGAACCAGTCTTAAATCACTCACTCGCTCCCACCCTCACTCCCTCACTCAATGCCCCCCCCCCCCCAAACAAAAACCCCCAAACCCCACATATATACTTTATATCCTGATACTTGTTTCATGTTACCACTATTGCTTGATTGTCCCCTCATGTTAAGTCATTTACTCATAAACGTCGGATAATTGTATCAAACATGAAGTGAAATATGGGTCATTTTTGTGGCTTATATAATGCTCCATTTTGGCGCTGAGGGTTTGATTCTGTCCCATTAGGCACACCAACGTTGAACTTTTCAATATTGTATCCCATCGAAATTTAAACTTTGTTTTGACGTTTAAACTTCATTAATGTACCATCATAGTATTTCCTATGTTATTTTAATGTCACAATTAAGCTTCGATGTATGACTAGTTTCCTTTGTATTTATAGGCACTTTTGGCGGGTTACCTTTTGGTCACCCACTGGCAGCTGGGAGCAGAGTTCATGTTAAAATCAGTTCTTACAGACTAGTCAGGCACCAAGTCAAATTTGGAAGAAATAAACATGTCCGTATATCTGTCTGTCATCGGGCTGGATCTGGTCAGATATCTGGGGGGCCCACCAGAAGTCTTGCTGACCTCCCAGTGCCAGATCAGGGGCAATAATCACATCCACATATGCCCGATTTCAAGGTGACTGTGGACAGGGACACTCCTGGTGAATACAAATCTGGCAATATGGCCTCGTCGAACAGACAGCGTAACGTGGTCCAGCTTATATTTAGCTCGTTTTAAGTCGGTGTCTGGTAGCACTGTTCAGATGTCCTGACTGTGAAGCTGCAATAGTGTTCCAGTGTTTGACAGGGTACTAGCTTATTTTTAAAGGCCGAATGATATTTGTATTGCTGCTGTTGTTTGCCAGTCAAACAATCTGCAAACATGGGGCACTGGGTTGTATATAGAGATGATGCTTTGATCCTCTGGTCAGAGCAAGTCATATAGTATATTGACATTTAAATGAGACTAGAATTTGACCCAGCATCAGGTTGATGTGACACATATCTGACCAGTGGACATGCGCCGATCAGTAGGCGATGATATTCTGATGCCCAAAGTCAAAACTGATTTTGACTTCCATTAACAATGAAATAGGAACCACCTGACTGCAGGGGCTTATGTCGTGATACCTGGCCCACCTGGTGCCCAAAATGATCTGAATGGTTGAATGCTGAAAGTGCCCAAGTACGCAGTTGTAAAACATCTTAACTTATTTTTTTTTAGGGAATACATGAGCAACTAATTTTGTGTTCATGTTGTGGTTATAACCTTGTCTTAAAATGAGTTTCAGTTCATTTTGTTAGCTTCTAATGTTGAAAACTACCGGTATAACTTTTTGGAAAACGCATGTCTTCTGATAAGATAACAATCATAGGTATTGAGGATATCTTCATGGGGCTTTAACATCAGTTACCAGGGTGACATCACATATTAATACGATAGATGATGTAAATAAATATTTATCTAAATCTTCTAAATGCTATTGAAATTGTAGAGTTTAAAGATTAAAGGGCCTATTTGAATATGGATGAGGATTTTATAGAAATCTTTTATAGTCTGAAAAACTTTTATTAATGTTCAAACATTCAATCATTATTAGTTAACAATTACGTTATAAGAAATAGAACATACTAACATTATTTTATTATCTCTAGGTTGAAGATTACACCAATGAAAAACAATACAGCACTACCTCAATACCTATTAAATAAGTCATGTTGTTAATAGACAGTTCAAACCCTTCACATGTTTATACCCCCACCAACGAAGTTTGGGGGTGGGTATATAGGAGTGAGCTTGTCGGTCTGATTGTTTTTGGCTTCCGGATGATAACTCAAGAAAGGCTTGACGTATTCAAATAATTTTTGGTACACATGTGAAACATCAGACATAGAATACAGGTCAAGTTGAATGTAAGTTACAAACCACTAAATGTTGACAGAGTTATGGACCCTTTTCCACTTAAAATTCCCTAAAAACATGGTTTCGGTATGATAACTCAAGAAAGGCTTGACATATTCAAATAATTTATGGTACACATATGTAACATCATAGAATACAGGTCAAATTCAATGTTGGTTACAAACCACTAAATTTTTACAGAGTTATGGCCCCTTTTCGACTTAAAATTCCCTAAAAACATTATTTTCGGATGATAACTCAAGAATGGTTTGACATATTCAAATAATTCTTGGGATACATGTGTAGCATCATAAAATACGGGTCAATTTCGACTTTGGTTACAAACCACTAAATTTTGACAGAGTTATGGCCCTTTATTTGACTTAAGTTCCCTAAAAACATGGTTTCCTGACGTTAACTCAATAATGGCTTGACATATTTAAATAATTATTGGTACACATGGTGTAGCATCATAAAATACAGGTCAAGTTCGACTTCGGTTACAAACCACTAAATTTTGACACAGTTATGGTCCCCCTTTTTGACTTAAGGTAGTCACACACTAAATGAAATCGGGTAATATAGACTCAGTTTGTAACGTATCGTTGTTTTCCGGTATATTTCAGATTACCGTCGGACAACGATAATAGCAAAAAGTTACAGTAATAAACATCGTGTATTTTGTAAATAAACCATAAACTAAAACGAAACATTTACTTTTGGTTAGCAACTGCTATTATTCGACAGAATTAACGTATATTTGATTTGTTATTCATAAATAAAAAATATTGCGTTTTGGCTTCGTGATTATCAAAATAATCATTTACTCTGTCAGTTTATAATGAATGAAATATATTTTATAAACACAAACAGTGAACCACCAAAAAGGCTTGTGAACGTATTTATTGATCAAAGTGAGCGTGTTGATACGTTCTCTATACTGGTGTAATTATTAACGATGTGTCTAGTAGTAGACTCTACGGTACACAATCTCTCAAAGTGGAAGCCTTATGAAGGACTGTGGAATTTGTTGTTGTTTTTATTTCTGAAAGCATCTACCATCAAAACAGTGTTATCGTGGACTTGTATCGGTGACAATATTGTGTGGAACGTTTTATTCCTTTGAACGTTACTAGCTTCTTCAGTGCCAGAACAGAGACTGTTGGCTCATGAATAGTGTTGTATAAATGCCAGGCACACCATATATCATAAACTCCATGGAATGAGTTGAATTCAAGAGAAGACTGGCTTGATTTGCACCACATTGCATACAGGTTGTTTAACAATGGTGTTTGTATGTGGAATTCCTTTATTTGTTAAATATATGAACATCAATATTAAGTAAATTAAAACAATTATATGATTATATATTTTATTCAGATCTCATTCAAGACCATTTTCTATTGAAAAATATATCATTTTTTTAATTTATAACGTCTTTTTATTTGTATATATTGCACCGGATTCCAATAATTTGTGTGTTAACTGATTCACATTTGAACAAAATGATCCATAAGTTCACATCAAAAGTCTAATATATGAAGCTATGTTCTCAGTGTATGTAGTTAACAATGATCATGTTTTAGTTACTTGTACTTATACAATATAGACATAATAATTTGTATTTGCAGCTTCCTGGCTCAGGTTCCCTGATGTTCCATCAATGGCAACATTTATAACCTATTCTAGACAAATCATCATGGACTTTTGAGAAAAACAAAACAGTTCATCAGTTCAAGTTTTCATAATAACACACAGGTCCAGGAAACTATATTGCACGAGAAGAATTTCCAACAACAATCATCAAGATTACAGTGCTTCTTTCCTTGGATTGAACACTTAATTTAATGACAGGGCCCTCAATCTACGATCCCCATTCCCCCACCTGAAAAGTATGTTTTTTTTCCCTAAAAAATGGAAAAATTCCCCCTTGGAGGTCTGCAAAAAAAATACAAAAACATTATCAGCAAACCTAGTTAAGATGCCAATAATCGTCCGCATCATAAGTATAGCCATTTTGGTCCAGATCTCTACATCGCTAATATTCCACTGACACATGTTATGTGCGATAAACAATAAACTGATCCATTCAACATCAAAGTGAAACAGTTTGATGTCACCAGCTTATATCAACGTCCTTTCACTGCTGTCGCTTTAATTAGCATCCGAATTACACGCTGCCCAAGTGGAGGGTGTACACAGTACCTGTAGGTCATAAATCAATACTGACCTATTTGAAGGGCAATAACGTTATCGATAAGTTAAAAGTATTTTTTTGTTTAAGAGGAAATGTTAACTGTACATCGATGGCGATAAAAAAAATTTGGTTGGTATGCGCTACAAAACTGTTATTCAAAAGTAAAGATCTCACAGTTCTCTGCACTACAAAGTTTGTATATGGCCACCAATACACCCACGCTTTCCATGTGGATGACGGGACGTTGTACATTTCAGCATAATTTGTGTGCGCTTTTCTAGCCGAACAAAGGCTTTTCATGAAGTACATTTGTATTTTAATTGTAAATTAAATGTGTGTTTATGACGTGTGAACAGTAAAATTTCGATAGGCGTTTCGCATTTCGATTCAGTATACATGTATGTGTTGTGATAACTGATTTAAAATTAATTACAATGAACTTTATAATATTTTTATATACAAATAGAATATTTTACATATGGATATAACACGTTATGGATGTTAACAACAATGAAAAGGTGATAACACGTTATGGATGTTAACAACAATGAAAAGGTGATTTAATTACATTTACTTTTTGAGATAGCGAAAATGCACATGAATGACCTGACAAGTTATATCGCGATTGCGATCCATGGACCCGCGAATCGTGATATAATGGAGTTGTAGTGTATTTCCATTTTCAGTCTTTTAAATGAATACATTAAATTAATTAATAATTTAAAAAGCGGGACTGCAAATTACTTTTACAAAAAAATATGTGATGCATATTGAATTATATTAGTTTTATATCTCCGTTATAAAATTGTGCTGGGCTAGAAAAAAACGTGCGAACTATTTATTAACGACGGCAAAATCACGAAAAACTCGTCGAAATGACGCGTGTATAGCTGCAATGTTACATGTATATCGCAGCCTAGTCCAAATTTAAGCGTTATTGGTCGTTTTTACTAAACAACAATTAGACGCGAGTTTGTTCGGGTTTATTTAGTTTTCAAATCAATTAATCTGTAAAAACTTACATATTAAAATATTCCCCTCCAGAGGGCGGTGGGCCCCTTCCCCCAAAACTGATTGAGGGCCCTGAATGATCTGCATTATTGTGCCCAAAGTGACAAAAGTTTTGATGTACACTTTTCAGTATCATCTTTTAGTTATATTAATACTTTATAATTTTTGAAAATGTTGCTTTGACAGCAATGAAATGTTACCATGCTTCAATTTAAGTAAGTTTTTTTCATGGATGATTATATGAATAAAATAAATTATTACATATTTATTATTTAATATTGGTTAAATATTATTCACATTATTAACTAAAAACCATTAACTGAATACATTGTATTCAAATGTAAAATATATTTTTTGCAATATTACAACATGCAATTACAACATTTTGTTTTAAATTTTCTGATACACTCAGTAACTATTGAGTTATAAAGCAAATAAGTTAGATGTTTCAGTTTTTAATTTAATCCCAAAATTACATGTAAAGCTCCTAAACATTTATTTCAACTTAAGTAAGAAATTCGAATAAACTAGAGTTTGTGACAATGTTAGTTTTAATATGTCGGATAAATAATATTTTACAAATAATACAAATTCATTGATCAGCATATATTTCAAGACGAGTTAGAAATGGTAAAAGTCTATAGTTTTGCATTGTTTATTTGTATTGACAATAAAATTAATTTTGGAGGGTCACATACACTTGAACACTAGTCCAGAATTAACTTTGAAGTTGAAAACACATTTTTTTTTTTATAAAAGTGTTAGAATTTGTTTTTCGAGGGGGTACTTAAAATTTTGCTTATTTGCCAATATATGATAGCTGTTAACATTACAAAGTTGTGTATTTTATGTATAATTATGATAATGTATAGTCTATCAGAAACTAAAACTTTTCAGTTCTTCTTGTGTTTTACCCTTAGTAATTTGTTAACCTCAACAACTGTTGTTACAGGATTAATTTTAAATGATTTTATTCCTTGCAATACAAGCATGTCAGTATGTTTTTATGTAAATACTAGGTTAAAAGATGGTTGGATAATTCATTCAGTTATTGGATTTCATGGGTCCTGTATGTTGGCATTTGTGTCCACTATAGTTTTCTCTGATGACTGTTTTCCGAGTGACTCTAATACTAGTACTTAATTATAGTAACAATGTTTAGTATTTAGTTGTATTAGTTGTCTAAAATAATAGTTTAAGTCACCAAGCTGTTATGGGAATCAGAATATTAGAATTTATCGAGTTTTGTGACATGTTCAGTTGTGATATGTACTAAAAACAGCATTTGGCACGTTACTGTACTAGGTTTTCAAAACCAACCCCTGTATACTTAAGCAGCAGATATTTCTGCATAAATATGTACATAATTTGAGTGGGCTCAATTCACGTATACCCTTTATCTATGTGATCACAACTGCCTAAAGGATGGACACTCATTTGCGCTTATTTTTGATAGGGGTACGGTACATATTTTAATGTTTTTCTCTATATTGTTTGTATAAATATCACACAGTTGTTATTATTCTGCTTCTAGATGTCCATGTAACTGTTATGAAGTTTAAAATATGCTGAAAATAAAAAACATGAACATCTTTTGTGGCTTTTTCTAATATGACATCATGTCTGCTTGAGAAATTTTTTTGTCCAAGGGGGTGGCATTACAAAAATACTAATAACGCTTTTATTACACGGTACAAAGTCTTTAAATTTTCAAATACAGCGTCTTATTGATTGTAGATTATGATGAAAAAAAAATTAAACACATTTGTGATCATGACCATTAGTGTATGACTACCTTAAATTCCCGAATTACATTGACAATAACTCACAAAAGGCTTCACATATTTAACTTATTTTTGGTACATAGGTGTAACATCATAAAATACAGATTAAGTTTAATTTTGGTTACAAACCACTAAATGTTGAAAGAGTTGTGGCTCCTATTGAAATTAAATTTTTCCAAATACACTGACCATTCACAAATTAAAGCATTCTCTCTGTCCATTTCTTTTGGAATGGATGCAATAGTTTTGTGACAAGGCCATATTGTGGGGGTACATCCGTCACTCATGTGACAATTCTAAGTAAAGGCTTAAAAACCTTGGTGTGTTTTTACTTGAACCTACGCAATTTTGAAAAAAATCGCTATTTTTAAATTGGAATTTCCAAGAACTTCATTAGATGTTTGATTTGTTTAAACATTGTTACATGATTGCAAAACATAATAAATGACTTTATTTCTTCTTAAAATGAACATGCACATTTATTTTAAAATGGCTTATTGAGAATTTTCAAATTTTTGAACTATTGCACTTCATGTACTTGTGTAATGCTGACTGTAGTAGAATGGCACTCTAACTCCTTTGTTTGACAACAGGATAGTTAGTTGAACAAGGATGATATAGACTGCATACATTTGTTCTTATTCATATTCAAGATCTTCATTTATTTCTATTTTTCAGATGCCAGAAAGCTGAAAAACAAATCTTTAGAGTTGCAAACCGATGAGCACAGTGGCACAGTTGATTTCAAGGAACCAGCAGAATGCGAGGTGCCTTCAAGCTGGACCATGCCACAAGTTCCGGTCTGTAACTCAGTCTTGGTTTAAATTTAGAACTGTGGTAAAATATGTCTGGAGGAAGTTATTTTCTTAAAAATAAATTACATTACGATACATTTTCGAAAACATTTTGTAAATTACTGTGTTTAATCATTAATGTATGTTTTTGGACACTATTTTCTACGACACCCTGAAAAACTATCGAAATAATTTTATTTTTTTTCCCTATGTTTTTGGACACTTTCTGGAAAGTAATTAAGTTGTGATCTGCTTTTGACAGATAACTATTGGCAGTTCACATGCATTAGCATTACATGTTACACAGCGAGTATGTTATAAATTATCCCCTGTTAGCTACCGTATTAATGGCATAACAAGCACAGGCCTTATTTGTAATTTTAGGACAGCTTTGAAAACAAAATTGTGACTTAATATTTTGACACTGAACAAAAATCTAATGAAGTGTCCAAATATATACAGCCCTAAAGCTGATTGAGTAATTAGAGTGAAGGAAATCATGCTATTTTTAATTTTATTGCAATGTAAATAATTTTGTGTATGGTACTTTTATGGTACATTCTGTTTCAAGAAGCCTCTTCTAAACCTAAGTCCAATGTAAGCGGAAGTGTTGTCCTGGATAAGCCTGCGCTGGCAAATCCGGGATGACACTTTACGCACATGCATTAAGCCCAGTTTTCCTACGATACGCTTCATATATATTTTTCATTTATATAAAGAATTGAAGGTTACCTGGAACCTTTCCACTCGGATTTGCAGACAATTGTGTTGATGTGGTTTCCTTTCCAAATATGTATTATGATATCCCATTCAGTTCTGCTTGTTTTTTGCTGACGTTTATGGCTGTTTGTATGAACTGCGAACCGCATACCATATTTGTCACACATTGGAAACACACTATCACTGGAAATTGAAGTGTTTTCCCTAATTGAATAATTGTTCACAATATATGATCATTACTCTCTGTTTTAATTTTGGATTTGAGACTGTTCTATAATCAGATATGTCTAACGTTATCTGTTGATGTCACTTTGAATTCCCTGGAACTTCCAGATATCAAAGTTTAGCTGTAATTAAGGCACAAGTTTTCCTGTGAAAAATATTATGTTAATTAAGTAGATTATATCTGTATTTTTATGCCCCCACTTTCAGTATAACTACTAGAGTGTTGAAACTTTATAGATATATTTATCAGCATGTGAACTTGTGCACCTGGTTATAGTAACTGCATAGGGTTTTGTGACAACCAGCAGAATGTGGGGGAATCCGTGTCCTTTGGACACATGTCTTGTTTATTGTGTTAAATTTAAGTTTACATCTACCCTAGACATATTTGAGCCAAATAGTTGGTGCTGTTACAGAAACCCCCCAAACCCACCGGACGTCATCAGTTTGACAGACAAAGCCGTGTTGCTATGGTGGGAGCCCAGTCTGGTTACTACTACAACCTTCCCGGGGCTGGAGGTTACAACCCATCATTTATGTCAGCTCAATATCCAGTTGAGTCTACATCTTCAAGTGACAGGCATGTTGTTGATCAGACTGGAAGTCCAAGGGAAGCACAGATAGGCCCAGTTGAAGGAGGAGATCAAGGACATCAGCAAACTGGTCAAGGTCAGGAGCAGATGAGTCCACAACATGTACACATGGGCCAAATACATGGACAGTTTAGTCAAGGTCAAGAATGGATGATTCCAGGTCATGTACAGATGGGTCAAGGTCAGGAACAGATGGGTCATTGGGAAGGACAGATGGGTCAAGGTCATGGGCAGATGGGTCAAGGTTATGGGCAGATGGGTCCAGGTCATGGTCAGATCGGTCAACGTCATGGGCTGATTAGTCAAGGACAGGTACAGGGTGGTCAGGCACATGGACTGATGGGGCCTTATGGTCCACACCAATCCATGATTTATCGTGATCCGTCTAGTGGACAATACTGTTTTTTCAATGGATTTACATTGGTACCTGTAACTGAGGAGTACATCCGACAAATGCAGTCATTTTATGAGAAGCCACCACCACAGCAACAACAGCAACAGCAACAACCTGGACATGAGCAGACAGTTCCAGAATTTATTGCTGGGAATGAAGGACATCATCAAGAATCTTTCAAGCCAGGTATTTTTGTTATCATTTATATATTTGTGTTTAATTATCTAAATAAAACGTAATTATTACAGTAATCTTACGAGTATAATACGCACTTTTTTACCCAAATATTTTTATCAGAAGTAGGAGGTGCATATTATACTTGAATGTTAAGTTTACCTGAAAATTTCTATCCAAAATTTGCTTGGTTAACCCTTCCCCCATAGATATGTATACAGCCAACAGTATCAATTACTGGATACATGGTCTTTTCCCGTCTCTATCCAATTCCCGATAATCCCGTATATTCATGACTTTCATTTTTAAAAGCAAATTCTGGCAAATATTGACGATAAATGTGTTTATGAATTACGTAAACACAAACGTTGGCCATTTTTCTGAAGCATTGAGTGCATTTTGGGATATGTTTCTATTTAAAGATATGCTGTAATTGACGTCCAATTGGGATGGGGGTATTCCCATTGAACATGCATACATCACATACTGCAATGTGCGCACATCGGGTAAAGGTCATATTTTTAGCTCACCTGAGCACAGCGTGCTCATGGTGAGCTTTTGTGATCGCCAATTGTCCGTCGTTAGTCGTGCGTCATTCGTCGTCAACATTTACCTTTTGAACATTCTAGAGGCCACATTTATTGGCCAATCTTCATGAAACTTAGTCAGAACATTTGTCCCAATGATATCTTGGCCGAGTTTGAAACTGGGCCATGTGGGGTCAAAAACTAGGTCACTAGGTCAAATTAAATAAAAAGCTTGTGAACACTCTAGAAGTCACATTTTTTGCCCAATCAACATGAAACTTGCTCAGAATATTTGTTCCGAGTTCGAAAATGGTTCCGATCCATTGAAAAAACATGGCTGCCAGGGGGCGGGGCAGTTTTCCTTATATGGCTATAGAAAAAGCTTGTAAACACTCTAGAAGTCACAATTTTTGCCCAATCAACATAAAACTTACTCAGAACCTTTGTTCTTATGATATCTCGGCAGAGTTCGAAAATGTTTCCGCTCCACTGAAAAACATGGCCGCCAGAGGGCGGGGCAGTTTTCCTTATATGGCTTTAGGAAAAGCTTCTGAACACACTAGAAGTCGCATTTTTTGCCCAATCAACATGAAACTTGCTTAGAACCTTTATTCTAATGATATCTCGGCCGAGTTCGAAAATTGTTCCGGTCCGTTGAAAAACATGGCCGCCAGGGGGGGGGGCGGGTCAGTTTTTTCCTTATATGGCTATAGGAAAAGCATGTGAACTCTCTAGAAGTCACATTTTTTGCCCAATCAGCATGAAACTTGCTCAGAACCTTTGTTCTGATGATATCTCGACTGAGTTCACAAATGGTTCTGGTCAGGTGAAAAACATGGCCGCCAAGGGGGGAGGGTAGTAGGAAAAGCTTGTGAACACTTTAGAAGTCACATTTTTTTACCAATGTTCATGAAACTTAGTCAGAATATTTGTCCCAATGATATGTCGGCTGAGTTCCAATCTGGGTCATGTCGGGTAAAAAACTAGGTCAATAGGTCAAATTGAAGAAAAAGCTTGTTAACACTTTAGAAGTCACATTTTGTGCCCAATCTTCATGAAACTGGGTCAGAATATTTGTCTTATTGATAAATCGGCCGAGTTCGAATCTGGGTCATGCGGGGTGAAAACCTAGGTCACTAGGTCAAATTGAAGAAAAAGCTTGTTAACACTCTAGAAAACACATTTTTTGCCCAATCTTCATGAAATATGGTCAGAACATTTGTCTTAATGGTATCTCGGCCGAGTTCGAATCTGGGTCATGTGGGTTGAAAAACTAGGTCACTAGGTCAAATTGAAGAAAAAGCTTGTTAACACTCTAGAAGTCATATTGTTTGCCCAATCTTCATGAAACTTGGTCAGAACATTTGTCCCAATAATATCTCGGTCAAGTTCAAATCTTGGTCATGTTGGGTAAAAAACTAGGTCACTAGGTCAAATTGAAGAAAAAGCTTGTTAACACGCTAGAAGTCACATTTTTTGCCCAATCTTCGTGAAACTTGGTCAGAACATTTGTCTTAATGGTATATTGGCTGAATTTGAATCTGGGTCATGTGGGGTCAAAAACTAGGTCACTAGGTCAAATTGAAGAAAAAGCTTGTTAACACTCTAGAAGTTACATTATTTGCCCAATCGTCATGAAACTTGGTCAGAACACTTGTCCCAATGGTATCTCGGCCGAGTTTGAATCTGGGTCATGTATTATCATAAACTAGGTCACTAGGTCAAATTGAAGAAAAAGCTTCAATTTCAATATGTACTTCAAAATTTTGAATGTCTGTTGTCACTTAAGTTTTTCAAACCATGATGATTAGACCGCCTTTCCATCAGTCTGTATCAGTATATCCATATCCGTATAAAAATCTAACACATGGAAAATTGTTTGACTAATGAAACTCAGGTGAGCGACCCAGGGCCATTTGGCCCTCTTGTTAAAATAGCGACCAATCTAGTACTGTATTTAAATTTAGATGGAAAGTCGTGTACAAACCATTTTCTGCAAATAGGGTGAACGTTATTTTCTGTGTAAATAAACATGCTGCATTCTTCTGTATTTAATTGGTCTGATTTACTTATTTCGATTTGTCTATTTTTTTTATGATTCTCACTTGCATTTTAGCAGAAGTTATTAGAATAAATCTGGCTTTTTTCCTGTTTTCATAAAATCACGATTAACGTGATGTCTAAGGCCAACGGTCTTATATAAGAATTTAAGCCATAGACCTTCTCTGGACCATAAATTTGTCCAGCAGGGAAGGATTTTCAAAGAAAGTGGCCAAAGTGATAAGCATTATGTGGGGGTGAGTGGAGTGCAAGAACCAGGTGCCTTGGTCCAAGGACAAGGTCACACTTAAAGGTCAAAGGTCATGTATATGTATAAATGTTAAGATTCTTGTCCAGGCAATAACTTTGTTTAGCATTGAAGGATTTTCAAATAACTTAGTGGAAGTGATAAGTTATAAGACGGAATGTCATGCGCAAGAACTAAGTCCAAAGTCAAGGTCACACTTAAAGGTCAAACGTCAAATATAAGAATTAATACCATGGATTCTGTCCGGAGCATAATTTTGTCCGGCATGGAAGAATTTTCCAATTACTTGACAGAAGTGATAAGCATTATGAGACGGCATGTGACGTGCAACGACCCGGTCCTTTGGACCAAGGACAAGGTCAGACTTAAAGGTCAAAGGTCAAATATAGGAGTTTAAGCTATTGTCTTTGACCGAAGTATAATTTTGTCTTAAATGGAAGAATTTTCATATTACTTGGCAGAAGTGATAAGCATTATAAAAGACGGCATGTAGTGTGCAAGAATCAGGTCTGTAGGTGAAAGGTCCAGGTCAAATAATTATCCAGAGCATAAAATTGTCATGCATACAGGGATTTTCCGATAAATTGGCAGACATGGTCACCATCAGTTGGTGTGTCACATGCAAGAACCTGACTAGTGAATTACTTGCCTTTATTGATGACTGTGCAAAACATAATTCACAAATGATAAAAGGCTTTTTGTTGATTCTTCACAGAATGATTTAAAATAGAAAGAGTAAGTGAAGCATACAACAACCATAACTCATTATTGCCTAAAATTTTTAATTACTACACTTTATTGATTTTTTTGGTCAGGACTAAAGCTTTTGATTGGAAATTTATTATACCTTGACTTACTTGACAGAATAAGAGAGAGTTAGCAGAAAGTACAATATAAATGGACAATTCTGCGTTTGCAAAATAATTTGTATGCATATAGACCAAGCGGGGCCATGTAGAACAGGCTTCATAGGTGGGGGCATCAGTGTCTGTGGACACGTTTCTAGTTCCACTATAAAATATTTATATATAAATAATTAATTTGTAGAGGCAGAAATGACTTTTGGCCCTTTGCCTGTGTCTAAACATGTGTTGCGGGTGCATCCGTGTCTGTGACAAATCTAGTTAGTGCTCAGTGAGCTATTAGTATAGGGGGGCTTTCCTGCATCGTCCGGCGTCCGTAGTGTGTCAACAATTGGACACACGGACCAATAGAGATTTCACTTTTCATTCAATCTTGACCAAACATTCACAGTTTGTTAATGACTATACAATTTCTGCAAAGTTTGATAAGGGGCCAGATCGGACTTGGAACACTAGTTATTGCCCCTTTTTCATGAGAAAAACTGTAAAATGGACTTTGTGCAACATTCAGAATTTGTTTTTCATCTGATGTTGACCAAACTTGCAAAGTTGTGTATGAGCATAAGATTTCAAAATTATCAAAAAATGGCCCTTGTTTGTCAGAAAAAATGCAAATAAAGAACAATGTGGAGGATAGATACTTCATTTTTTGTCTAATCTTGACCAGACATGCACTGTTTGTGGATGGCTATTAGGTCTCAGTTGAAGTCGAATATGGGCCAGATCTGACTTGAAAGACCAGAGTTATTGTCCCTTGTTTGTGAAAAAATCCGTAATTCGTCAACAATTGGCTTTCAGTCCCCATAGTAGTAATGGGCTGATTAATCATTTAGTCAAATAATGATAGCAAATAGAGACATGACGTGACGATGACATGGGAAAAATTAATCAACTAAAATTATACATGACTCTTGTACAACTTTTGGCCAAAACGGTGTGAATAAGTAAAAAAACAAAATAGTGTTTTGTAGTTCTAAACTGTTAATATTATCAATAAAATACATTGTACATCCAATGCAATATACAGTGCTATAGAACATTCCTTGATAGGGTGTCCACTGAAGCATTTTCATAATTTTATATGCATTTTAGCACAGATTGGTAAATATTTATTATAGATCTTTTATGTAATATACAGTGTACAAGTAAATTCTTGCCTGTGGTTTTAAAATTATTAGAATGTATTCTACTTGTACATACTTGTACTTCCTTACAAAAAAGACTTACTAAATTTAGTTTCAAGACATTATGCCTTTTATGTTACATGTATAACCGACAAATCACTACAATGTCAAGGGGTGGAAGTTCTTTTACACCGTTGTGTCTACACCGGTCTGATATAGACGTGTGACGTCATCCTCTGTGTATAGAATGCTTTTACACTACATTTTCTTTATTAAGTGCCTTTATAGATATTTGTTAATTATTAAAAAAAGATTAACTTTTGTAGGTAAATTAAGTCAAGCAGTTAAAATTCCAATATTTGTTGTTTGTTTTATCAACATCAAATTTGCAAATACAAACCAGTTTTGTTTAAACTTAATCCAAGTTTAACATAAATGGACAAACAGTTTAATTGGTAAAAAAAGATTGGATGAACTATTTCTACTGAACAATAAAAATCCACATATTTAGTCATGATTATTTGATTCCCATCATTACCCTATAGATTATTAACTTTTCACACAATGTTGACTAAACTTGTACAGTTGTGTATAACCATAAGATCTAATCTAGTTGCAAAAATGGGCCTGAATGAACTAGGAACATTAGAGTTATTTCCCCTTTTTAGCTCGACTTTTCGAAGAAAAGACGAGCTGTTCTAATCGCCCCGGCATCGGCGTTGGCATTGGCGTCTGAGCTAGGTTAAAGTTTTTTGGTAAGCTAATTTCTCAGGAATGGCTTGAGGGATTTAAATCAAACTTAAAACATTTATTCCCCACATTAAAATGAACCTATAGGCCAAGTTTGGTAACTATAGTTTGAAATTTGTCAAAATTATTGGCCTTTTGCACTTATAAATTTTACATAGAAGCATATGAACAGGTTAAAGTTTTTCGGTAAGCTTGTTTCTCTGGAATGGCTTGAGGGATTTCATTCAAACTTTTAACACTTATTCCCTACATTTAATTGACATCATAGGCCAATGTTGATAACTCTAGTTTGAAATTTGTCAAAATTATGGAGATTTTTACAGTTGAAAATGTTGAAGTGGGTATAATGGCGGCGTCAACTTTTGATTTCCACTCTCTAATTTGAGAAACAATCTTCATACATAAATACTATAAAGCAACACTTTACTCAGGATTGCATTTGTGGTGGGTTGGGTGGGGTCAAGATTAAGGTCACTGTTACTAAAAATAGAAAAAAATCTTCTGCTTTATAACTTGAGAACAAATTGAAATATTTTAATAAAATTCAATTAATAGATACTGTATAACGGGATATTGCATGAGATTGCATATGGGGTTAGTTGGGTCAAGGTCAAGGCAGGGCTCAAATTAAGGACTCGCAAAATGCAAGTAAAAAATCAGTTTTGCAAGTAATTTTTTCTGCTGCTCGCAAAAAAATGCAAGTGAAAAATATTTCAACAATAAGAATCTTCATACACATCGTAACCCGACTTTTACACAATTCTCGCACCTTTTGCGAAAGGAGATAACTATGAAGGGAGCAGACAAAAACAGTCCCAAGTTATACTGGTCAGATGATAAACCAGTGTTCATTCTGGGCCGAGTTGCAGGTGGGCCAATGGCCCATCAGCCACACAATCAGTGCGCCATATAAGGATTTTCTTGGGGGGGGGGGGGGGGGGGAGGGTGCAACATACTATATAATATTTTTCATGTTACTTTTATTATGTTTTTATTTTAATTGTCAAAAACATTAAAATACTCTTATCATTGCACGATAACCACAAACATTTCTCTAACAAACCTTTCTACAATTTGTGGCCATCAACCTTTGTGGAAGATTGATCTGTTTGTTCTCCCAAACTTTCAGACGAAGTATGGCACTATGGGTACGGCCAGATCAACGGATGTTTTCTCGCCCTCATTTTCCACAGTGTTCTCATTTTGCCTAGGAATTTTGGCGGAAAATTCAAAAGATTTTGTCCCTCAATGCTCTCTTTATCTGCTTTTTGCTTCGACATCGTTTTTTTATTAAAATCAACTTAAACCGCATGTAAATTTCAGACAGCACTGTTAGCAATTTGTGATGATGTAAGCGAGGTCAAATGCCGCGTGACCTTTATCGGCCAATAAAATCACTAGTTATAAAACAGTGCGCGCGCGGTAGCCTAGCAATGGTTAATTTCCACTAACAATCCGGCTCTGCGATGTTTACAATTCGCAATACGATTTTTGAATATTTTCCTGCGAAAACAAAAGATCGCCTCCAAATGGAATTTTCGATGTGCCCAAATGGCCCACTGACATTATTTTTGTTGCACCCGTTTATTATTTTTTTGCGGGAATCCTGCAAAGGCGCAGCCCAGAATGAACACTGATAAACTGTCCCCAAAAAACCAACAGGACACACATTTAGGTAAAACCAGTAACAACAGCATCAAAGCAAAAAAGTTTTCTTAATAATTTGATTTGTGTGTGTGTATTATTATGTTAAATTTTAATTTTAAGTTTAACATCTGGACAAAAGGTAATAGTTGTTTATTGTATTAACGTTTTCTATGAAATATTTTTAGTCGTCAACACTTATTTCAACACTGGCACGAGTATATGGTGAACACAGTTATAAAACTCACAACCTGAACCAACAACTCTTTTGAATCTATTAATTTTTTAATTTTGGGTCGTCGTCTGGTTTATCAATGATATGGGCTGTATATGACCTGGTCCGTAATAGAATTGGACCGTCCTGACTCTACACTGCAGAGATTGGTACATATTTCAACAGGCAAGTTTATGACAATGTTAAGCTAAAAAAACGCAACAGTCTTTCCTTAGGTGAAATGTGCAGCTCAAGTTTAAACAAAAATGTTGATTTTGTTTTTGCATGCCTCTAAAGTGAATACTACACATTTTAGAAAAATAAGGGTATTTTGTTGATTTTTGCCAGTTTAAATATAAGTCACTTGCAAAAATTTGTTAGCGCAACGTGCTTTTCTGATCGCTTTTTTCCGCTGTCCATCGTGCGTCGTTCATCGTTAACATTTACCATATGAACACAGTATAGACCACATTTATTGCTCGATCTTTATGAAACTTACCCAGAACATTTGTTATGATATCTCTGGGTCATGTGTGGTCAAATATTATTTCATTAGGTCAAATTGAAGAAAAAGCTGTGAACAAAATCAACATGAAACTTGCACGGAACATTTGTTCGTATGATATCTTGGTCGAGTTCAAAAATGGTTCTGGTCCGTTGAAAAACATGACCACCGGGGTTCGGGGCAGTTTTCCTTATATGGCTATATTTAAAACTGTAACCACTGGCTGTATTTTGAAATAATTTCATAGAAATCTTTCTAGGCTGACCATCTACCTAATTCTTTCAAATCGTTGTGAATCGTTAATAAACATGGCCATCCAGGGGGCAGGGCAGTTTTTCTTGTATGGCTATATAGAAAATTTGAAGATCTTGTCGGAAATCACTTGCTGGATTTCAAATTAATTTCACAGAAATGGTCCTTGGGTGACACTACCAATTTTTTTCAAATCATTTAGATTTGTTAAAAAAGGGCCGCCAAGGGCCGGGGAGTTTTCTTTAAATTTCTATATAGAAAACTTTTTATTTTTTTTTGCCCCCACTATCTGTGATGGGGGGGCATATAGTGTTTACCCTGTCTGTGGGTAAGTACGTATGTACACGTGTATGTATGGACAGTAACTTTGTCCAGCATTGGAGGATTTTCAAATAGTAAAGCATAATGAGACTGTGTGTCGCGTAAGAACCAGGTCCCTAGGTTCAAGGTCAAGGTCACACTTAAAGGTCAAATATAAGAATTTAAGCCATAGACCCTGTCCGGAGCATAATTTTGTCCAGCATGGAAGGAATTTCGAATAACTGTGATAAGCATTACAAGGCGGTGTGTCGATTGCAAGAACCAGGTGCCTTGGTCCAAGGTCAAGGTCACACTCGAATGTCAAAGGTCAAGTATATGTATAAATGTTAAGATTTATAAATATTTTTTGTCGGGACTAAAACTATTGATTAGACATTTGTGATACCACAACTTACTGAACAGAAAATGAGAATATATTAGACAAAAGTACAATATATAAGAACACTTCTCCTTTTGCAAAATTATTTGTATGCATATAGACAAAGCGGGGCCATGTAGAAAATGGCTGCATAGGTGGGGCATCCGTGTCTGGATTTCAAACATATTTCCCAGAAATGGTCCTTGGGTAACACTCTACTAAATTCCACCTTTTGTCTGTTGTACGTTGTTCGTTGTAAAAAAGAACACCTTGTGAACACTCTATGGACCACATTTATTGCCCACTGTTTGCCCAGAACATTTGTTCCAATGATATCTCGGACAAGTTCCAAACTGGGTCGTGTGGTGGCAATAACTAGGTCACTCATAATGGCAAATTTGAGGAAAAAGCTTGTGAACACTCTAGTCGGCACATTTTTGAACAATCAACGTGAAACTTGCTCAGAACATTAGTTGCAATGATATTTCGGACAAGTTCGAAACTGGGTAATTTGGTGTCAAAATCTAAGTCACTAGGGCAAATTGATAAAAAAGCTTGTGAACAGTCTGGACGCAATACGGAACTTGCTTAATCTCACAGGTGTGCTACCTATGGCCTTTGGCCCTCTCGTTAATGAGACAACTTGCAAAAAATGGACTTAGTGCATTAATAGAAACTTCATCTATCATCTGATCTTGATCAAACTTGGACAGATTGTGTATGCCGGTAAGATCGCAGAATAAACCAAATAATTGCCTAGATTGGGGTACACACAACAGAGTTATTGGGCCTTGTTTAGGATAGAGACTTCATTTTTCACTAGGGATGGCAACACTTTGTATTTCAGTAACCAGTTAATTGATTTTGGTATTTGAGCTGTTAACTGGTAAGCTAACTATCATTAATACGACCTAAACATGCAATTAAAATGCAAGTTCATCCAGTATGATGGTCTGTTTGATTGACTAGTCTTAATTGACAGGACTGGTGTCTTTTTTTGCTGTCACTTGCGACTGTTTTAATTATTGTTATGTAAAAATGAGAACCAAACACCGTAAAGGTATGCAATTCAGCTGGATGTTTGAACCTATGTGATTGCAGAGATTGGGTGAACCGCTATGTAATGTGAGTGTGATTGGGCATGGTAAACATACATTGCTTGTTGTTGCTCTTGACCCCAAAAGTTTCGACCGTAAATGCATCTGTATTACACCTGTTGATTGCCAGGTGAATAACAGAAGTGGGCTGGACAGGCATCTGTATAGCGCCTGTTGAGTGCCAGGTTAACTGCAGAAGTAGGCTGGACAGGCATCTGTATTGCATCTGTCGATTGCCAGGTCAATAGCAGTACAATATCTGATGTGGGTCATGTTGCAGACAATGAAATTCATCATTGCCAGTACTCAGCTGAGCGCTTTTGGCCATCACAGTCTTCGACATTAAGCGGTGGACCGTGGACTGAGTCCACCAAATTTTCGCTCGGTCCAGCAAAAGTTGCAAGTAAACTGGACGGGCGGTCCAGTAAAGAAATTTCCCTTGATAATTTTGATACCAGAAATCCCTAAAAATGTTCAGCCAATAATTTTCGGTAAAGCAAAAATCGGCTTATTTGGATGCAAACTTTTACGAAAAGACGCCATAAAATTCAGTGTCAGATTTGCAACCATTTCTGCTTGCATACGCGCGTTTTTCTAAAAACAAAGAACGCCTACTCGGCAATAAACGCACTCTCCTTCTGCATCAGTGTGTCAATTATCGATAAAATCTGTAAGCAGGAGGAGCTAGATTTACTACAGTCACCCAGTCAGCCAATGAGAACGCATTAAATTTCCAATATGTAGTTGAGTGTAGTCGATAGATGTTTATCACGCCCTCATTGTTGGTAAAGGTGAAGAAATGTGTAACACATTTTCGTGCATGTTGTTACCTGCGTGTTTGTAACACCCACATAATAAATAAAATACTACATACTAAAAGAAGTCAGTATATTATTGTTTGCAAAATGTTTACTTAAAATACGAAATGAGATGTTGACAAATTGTGTTTGCCGATCGCATAGAATTTTAGTGTGTAATGTCAAACGTACGTTTTCATTTGATTTAAAAGAAACTATTGCTATGACTACGTGTGTTTTCTAATAAACAAGCTGTACAAAAGTATAACTATACACTGATGACACCTAAAAACTTATGCTGCCACATTTTCACGAAAGTTAGCGAAAGTTAGCGAAAGTTAAGTCAGTGAAAGTAAAAATAATTTATTACTCAACAATGGAATTTTTTAAAATAAGTTTTGGACACAAAGCATTTATTGTTAAAGCAGTGGGTGGGGAGGGGTGCATCGGTAACAATTACTAGGACCCCAACTCTTTAGGAGTAGGGAGTCCATGTTCTGCAATCCTAGCGAGCGGAGCAGTTTTCATTTGATCTGTGCATTCGAGTAAATTTCGGCCCAGGTACCAGCTCGGCCATTTGGGCCAGTACTGAACTCAAATAGGCTAAAACGAAATATACACCTGGTATTTGATTTAACTGGCAATCTTGTATTAATATTTGTCCATATTTTATTTGAGAGTGAATGTAATAAATACATTATTCATGTTAGAATAAAAGTCTGAAAACCATAATTGCTTTCATTTTATTTTTTTAATAAAATCATTGATATATATATACATAAGGAGTGAATGAAAATCTACAAACAAATTGTGGTCCACTAAATTGTTGTACGGTCCAGTTGATTAAGCTGGTTTGGTGGACCGACGGTCCACTGCTTTTAAAACTTATTCGTGAAGACTGCCATCATGGCCCTCTTGTTTTTTGTTGGGACTGTAGATTTAAAATATTGTTGGAATATGTTTGATATTTCAACTGACTTGTCAGTATTAGAGAAGATATTAGCAGAAAGCATGATTGACAAGAACAATTCTCCTTTTGCAGCATAATGTTTTTGTGTACTGTTCTGTTTTTGTTAGTAACTGATGAGCTTAAAGATGAAGATGACCGACTGAATGTGGATACAGTAGAAGAAAACACAGTTCCCAAAGTGCTGAAAACCCAAGTAAAGATTACACATTTGCCAAGCAGTGTGAATGAGGATTATGTACTGATGACTTTGGAAAGTAAAAAGATGGGCTCGTTGTCTGTAGAAACAGTTGTTATTCAAAGGGAGACAAACTGTGCAGAAGTACAGATGAAAAATCCTGAAGGTAACAAATGCTGCCACTTAAAGACCTCTTCATAGTATTAACATAGAAATGTATTCAAATAAATTACATCGAAGATGGTGGGGTATATTGGTTTACTAATGTCGGTCAGTCTGTCTGTCAATGGGTCGGTCGGTAGACCACTGTAATTTCTGCTCTCTTAAGTTGAACAGTTTTCATCTGATTACCAGTCAAATCAGCCTGGGCATTGTGGAGTTGCCCTTGAATTATCTGAAATGGCCCTCTTAGCGGTTTCTGCTCTGTATGTCCAACAATGTTCATCCAATTTTCACCAAACTTCATGAACATGTTTGTGGGCATAATATCTTCGCCAAGTTTAATAATAAGCCAATTCGCCCCAGGAATTGCGGAGTTGTGGCCCTTGAATGATCTAAAATTGGCCTTTTTAGCAGTTTCCGTTCTCTAAGTCCAACAGTTGATAGATGATCCTCACCAAACTTGGTGAAAATTTTGTGGACTTATTATCTAGTTTACGTTCGGTAATCAACCAAATCGTCTCAGTAACTGTAGAGTTCTGGCCATGGATTATCTTAAATTAGCCATTTTAGCTATTTTAACCTAGAGGTGGCATAACTGTTTTACAAACAGCTCTTGTTCTTTTAGAACTTATTCTGAAATGTATATTTATTTATGCATATATGCAAAAACAATGTTGTGATGTCACATTTCAAATGATCATCTTGATATGAACTGTACTAGTTTAGCATGTCGTATGTATTAGAATGTAGCTAGAGCTTTAACAGTTTACTGTCATGGTATGTGAACGAATAACCTAATGTAAGGAGAGCTTGGTAACATCACTTTAATTTTATTCCTTGCAAAGTTTTTTTATCCCATTATCATAGTACATTGACAAAAAGTACATTGACAAAATGAACTTCATTTGAATAAACTTAGTTTTAACACTGGAATAAAGCAAATATGTGGCGCGTCGTTGGAAAACTGGACTTAAAGCATGTGCGTAAAGCGTCGTCCCGGATCAGCCTGTGCAGTCTGCACAGGCTAATCCGGGACGGCACTTTCCGCTTTTATGGTATTTTCTGTTTCAAGAAAGTCTCTTCTAAACATAAATCCACTGTAGGCGGAAAGTGCCGTCCTGGCTTAGCCTGTACGGACTGCACAGGCTAATCCAGGACGACACTTTACGCACATGCATTAGGTCCGGTTTTCCCACGACGCAACACATATGTATATTTTGCTTTTATTTCTGACGTCATTTCAAGTTTGTTTTCATGTTATTAAGTACATATTTCCTTAATAGCCAAAATAAAGACAGCGAATACTGGTATAACTAGAATAATTCACTTGCATGGAATAAAGATTTGTTTTATATGGTGGTTACGAAAACATCTACCACTCGCAAAGACTCGTAGTCTAGCTTTTAGCTCCACTGGCCGAAGGCGGCCAGCTAGCATATGCCATGGCGGTCGTCCATTGTGCGTGCATGCTTGTGTAAACTTTTTCTTTAAACGACTTCTCCTCTAAAAACCGTTAGGCCGACTTTGATGAAACTTCACAGAAATGTTTGTTGGGTAGTCATCTACTAAAGTTGCTCAAATGGTTCCGGTCCCGTCCGATGCACAAGATGACCAACAGAGCTATAAATAGAAAAATCTTCTAACGACATCTCCACCTGAACCCCTATGTAGATTTTCAATTAATTTCACAGAAATGTTCCTTGGGTGGTTCTCTACAAAAGTTGCTCAGATGTTTCCGCTCAGTTGAAAAACATGGCCACCAGGGAGCGGAGCCATTTTTCCTTATATGACTATATTGAAGTTCTTCTATTCAGAAACCACTGGTTGAATTTTAAAATAATTTCACAGAAATGTTCGTAGGGGGCGGACCATGTTTCCTTTTATGGCTTTATTGAAAACGTTGAAAGACGTTCCATTTTAAAACATGTCCGCCAGGGGCATTTTTATGCCCCCAAAGGGAATTTCAGGGGCATGTAGTAATTGCATCGTCCGTCGGACTGTCCGTCTGTCCCTCTGTCCGTCCGTCCATCCGTCACGCTTCTTGTGCGGAGCATAACTCCATTAGTATTGAAGGGATTCAAATGAAACTTCATATAGTGATAGAGGACAATGAGAGGAAGTGCAGAGTTCAAGGACCACGACTTTTTCTTTAATATTTACGGAGTTATTGCCCTTTGTTTAATTTTCTTGTGCAGAGCATATCTCCATTTGTATTGAAGGGATTCAAATGAAACTTCATATAATGAAAGAGGACAATGAGAGGAAGAGGACAATTAGAGGAAGTGCAGAGCATAAGGACCACAACTCATTCTTCAATATTTATGGAGTTATTGCCCTTTGTTTTATTTCCTTATGTGAAGCATTAATTTTCTTGCGCAGGGCATAACTCCATTAGCATTGAAGGGATTCAAATGAAACTTTATATAATGATAGAGTACAAGGAGAGGAAGTGCAGAGTACAAGGACCACAACTCTTTTTTAATATTACAGAGTTATTGCCCTTTGTTTTATTTTCTTGTGCAAAGCAAAACTCCATTTATAATGAAGGGATTCAAATGAAACTTCTTATCATGATATAGGACAATGAGAGGATGTGAAGAGCACAAGGACCACAACTTTTTCTTCAATATTTATGGACTTATTGCCCTTTGTTTTATTTTCTTATGCGAAGCATTATTTTTTTTGTGCGGAGCATACTACCATTAGTATCGAAAGGGATTCAAATAAAACTTCATAGAATAGTGGTGGACAATGAGAGGAACTGCCGAGTACAAGGACCATGACTGTTTCTTCAATATTACGGAGTTATTGCCTTTAGTTTAATTTTCTTGTGCGGAGCATAACTCCATTAGTATTGAAGGGATTCAAATGAAACTTCATATAATGATAGAGGACAATGAGAGAAAGTGCAGAGTACATTAGTATTGAAGGGATTTTTAATAAAACCACATATATTGACGTTGAGAGGAAGTGTAGAGTACAAGGACTATAACTCATTCTTCAATATTTATGGAGTTATTGCTTTTGTGATCGCATTTTGTCCGTTGTCCGTCATTAGTTGTTCATTGTCCATCGTCAACATTTACCTTGTGAACACACTATATACCACATTTATTGCCCAATCTTTATGAAACTTGCTCAGAAAATTTTTCCAATGAAATCACATTTGTGACACTGGGTCATGTGGGCACAAAAACTAGATCACTAGGTCAAATTGAAGCAAAAGCTTGTGAACACTCTAGAGGCGACATATTTTGCCCAATCAACATGAAACTCATTGGGTCAAACTGGGTCATGTGTGGTGAAAAAAACTAGGCCACTAGGGCAAATTGAAGAAAAAGCTTGTGAACACATAGAAGTCATATTTTTTTAGCTCACCTGAGCACAACGTGCTCATAATTGTGAGCTTTTGTGATCACCTTTTGTCCGTCATGTGTCGTCAATATTTACCTTGAAACTGGGTCATGTGGGGTCAAAAACTATGTCTCTAGGTCAAATTGAAGAAAAAGCTTGTGAACACTCTAGGAGTCACATTTGTTTACCAATGAACATGAAACTTGCTCAGAACATTCGTCCTTATGATATCTCGGCCAAGTTCGAAAATAGTTCCGCTCCATTTTTAAACAGGGCCGCCAGGGGGCAGGGCATTTTCCTTATATGGCTATAGAAAAAGCTTTTGAACACTCTAGAAGTCACATTTTTTGCACAATAAACATGAAACTTGCTCAGAATATTTGTTCTTATGATATCTCGGACGAATTCGAAAATGGTTACGCTCCGATGAGAAACATGGCCACCAGGGGACTTGGCAATTTTCCTTGTATGGATATATTGAAGACTTTAAGAAGCTTGTGAACACTCCAGAGGCCACATTTATTGCCCAATCTGCATGAAACTTGCCCAGAACATTCGTTCTAATGATATATCAGACGAGTTGGAAACTGGGTCATTGAGGGTCAAAAACTAGGACACTAGGTGAAATTGAATAATAAGCTTGTGAACACACTAGAAGTCATAATTTTTACCCAAATCTCTTTGAAACTAAATCAGAACATTTGTTTTAATAATATCTCAGACGAGTTCAAAACTGGGTCACGTCGGGTCAAAAAGTAGGTCACCAGGCCAAATTGAAGATAAAGCTTGTGAACACTAGAGGCCACATTTGTAGCCCAATCTTCATGAAACTTGCTCAAAACATTTGTCCCAATGATATCTCATACGAGTTTGAAACTGGGTCAAGTGGGGTCAGAAACTAGGTCACCATGCCAAATTGAAGAAAAAGCTTGAAAACTCTTTAGAGGCCTCATGTACATGGACCATTACTCATTCTTCTGTCAAAACATATCATCAGCGGCATTCGTCACTTTCAGTGACACGCTTGTTTCCACTATAAAATATATACTTCCCAAAATTTTGTAGACTCTCCTCTTTAACTGCTGGGCGGATTTCGCTCAAACATTCACTGCTGAAGAACCATACTGTGTATGTGATTATTGAGGAAAATTTTTGGCTGTGACCAATTTTTGCAGAATTATGGCCCGTTGTCATTTTTATGCCCCTGAAGGACGGCATATAGTAGTCGAACTGTCTGTCTGTGGGTGGGTGCGTGCGTGGGACCGTCCCAGACTTCGTTTCCGCTCTTTAACTTTTTAATGCATGTATGGATTTTAATATAACTTTATTATTCCCCATGATTAGACGGTGTCGCATGCAACTCCCATACTCGTCAGGCAAGGGTCAAGGTCACAATTCAAGGTCAAAGGTCATGAATTTTCGTTTTCGCTCCATGACTTCTATATGCCTGGATGGATTTTAATATAACTTCAGATTATTATTCCCCATTGCCAGACAACTCGCCCAATGTTTTGATGGTGCCCGTGTGACATTCATGTAGCGTTCGTCATGGTCGCAATTGATCAACCGGACATGTGTCTGTATTGCAACTGTCAATTAGCAAGTGAACAACATAAGTGGGCTTGACATGCATCTGTATTGCACCTGTTGATTGCCTGGTCAACAACAGAAGTAGGCTGGACAGGCTTCTGCATTGCATCTGTCGATTGGCTCATCAACACAAGTAATGTGGCTTACGTAGGTCTACTTTTATGCCCCCCTTCGAAGGAGTGGGGGTATCTTGCTTTGCACCTGTCCGTCGGTCGGTCGGTCGGTCGGTCGGTCGGTCGGTAGGTCGGTCCGTAGACCATTTCGTTTCCGACGATATCTTGAGAACGCTTTGACCTACGATCATGAAAGTTGGTATGCTTGTTACTTGGGAGGAAAGGAAGTACCCTATAAATTTTGAGGTCAAAGGTCAAGGTCACCTTTGCTAAAAATAGAACAACGGTTTCCCCTCAATAAATTGAGAACGCATGGAGATATTTTAATGAAACTTTATACATAGATACCTTACATTGAGACCTCGCTTGGGATTGCATATGCTGTGGGTGTGGTCAAGGTCAAGGTCACCGTTACTTAAAATAGAACAACGGTTTCCGCTCAATAACTTGAGAACACATCAAGATATTTTAATGAAACTTCATACATAGATACCTTACATAGAGACCTCGCTTGGGATTGCATATGGGGTGGGTGGGGTCAAGGTCAAGGTCACCATTACTAAAAATAGGAAAACGGTTTCCGCTCAATAACTTGAGAATGCATTGAGATATTTTAATGAAACTTTATACATAGATACCTTACATCGAGACCTCGCTTGGGATTGCAAATGGGGTTGGTGGGGTCAACTTCAAGGTCACCATTACTAAAAATAGAAAAACGGTCTCAGCTCAATAACTTGAGAACGCATCGAGATATTTTACTGAAAGTTCGTACATAGATACCTTGTATTCAGACCTCGCTTTGGATTGCATATGGGTTCGTGGGGTCATGGTCAAGGTCACCGTAACTAAAAATAAAGAAAACGGTTTCAGCACAATAACTTGAGAACGCATCGAGATATTTTAATGAAACCTCATACATATATACCTTATATCGAGACCTCGCTTGGGATTGCAAATGGGGTGGGTGGGGTCAAGGTCACCATTACTAAAAATAGAAAAATTCTTTCCGCTTAATAACTTGAGAACGCATCGAGATATTTTAATGAAACTTTTTACATAGATACCTTACATTGAGACCTCGCTTGGGATTTCATATGGGATGGGTGGGGTTAAGGTCAAGGTCACCGTTACTAAAAATAGAAAAACAGTTTCCGCTCAATAACTTGAGAACGCATCAAGATATTTAAATGAAACTTCATAGATAGATACCTTATATTGAGACTTCGCTTGGAATTGCATATTGGGTGGGTGGGGTCGAGGTCAAGGTCACCATTACTAACAATAGAAAAACGGTTTCCGCTAAATAACTTGAGAACGCATTGAGATATTTTAATGAAACTTTATACATAGATACTTTACATTGAGACCTCGCTTTGTATTGCATATGGGGTGGGTGGGGTCAAGGTCAAGGTCACCGTAACTAAAATTAGAAAAAACTGTTTCAGCACAATAACTTGAGAACACATCGAGATATTTAATGAAACTCATAAATATATACCTTATATCGAGAACACGCTTGGGATTGCATATGGGGTGGGTGTGGTGAAAGTCAAGGTCACGTTACTAAAAATAGAAAAACGGTTTCCGCTCAATAACTTGAGAACGCATTGAGATATTTTAATGAAACTTTATACATAGATACCTTACATCGAGACCTCGCTTGGGATTACATATGGGGTGGGTGGGGTCAAGGTCAAGGTCACCATTACTAAAAATAGAAAAATGGTTTCCGCTCAATAACTTGAGAACGCATCAAGATAATTTAATGAAACTATACATAGATACCATTTATCGAGACCTCACTTGGGCTTGCATATTAACAATTTTTCTTAACAATTGCACATATTCACAACTTGGCTGCAAGTCGGGGGGCATACATGTTTTACAAACATCTCTTGTTATACGATGACATTAAAATTATGATCTTATCTCTGTCATATGAAGTACTCAGATGAGCGCTTAGGGCCATCATGGCCCTTTTGTTCTAACCTAGATAGATGTCGGTTTAATAGGTTTATCTAATTAGAACCTATGTAGCTTTCTTTGTCCATATAAAAATGTAAATCTTTGTATGTCAAGTTATCTTTACTTATTCTTTTTAGATGCGAATACTCTCATTCAAATGAGGACCTTTCAATTGAAGGGAACAGAAGTATTTGTGGATTGGTTTGATGTGACTCCTTTTGAACCAGAGAATGAATGGACTGAGCAAACACCACCAAGTATTCTTGTGACTGGATTGCCTGAAGACACTGATGAAGAAGAAATCAGAATGTTTTTTGAAAACAAAAGAAAGGTTGGCGTGGAAGTTGTGGATGTGCAGTTCAATGAAGAGTCTTTATCTGCAGTCATTTTGTTTGGTTCTCAAGATGGTACTATATAGTTTATTACAAATTATAACATGATAATAATACGCTGTTTTATAACGGCCTGTACAATGTATTGTCTTTTTCAAGAACTTAACTACACTTAGTATTGTTTTTAGCTCACCTGAGCACAACGTGCTTATGGTGAGCTTTTGTGATCGCCTTTTGTCCGTCCTCCGTCGTGAATCGTTCGTCGTCAACATTTACCTTGTGAACACTTTAGAGACCACATTTATGGGCCAATCTTCATGAAACTTGGTCAGAACATTTGTCACAATGATATCTCGGCCGAGTTCGAAACTAGGTCATGTGGGGTCAAAAACTAGGTTACTAGGTCAAATTGAAGAAAAAGTTGTGAACACTCTAGATGTCACATTTTTTGCCCAATCTTCATGAACCTTGGTCAGAAAATTTGTCCCAATGATATCTCGGCCGAGTTTGAATCTGGGTCATGTGGGGTAAAAACTAGGTCACTAGGTCAAATTGAAGAAAAAGCTTGTTAACACTCTAGAAGTGACATTTTTTGCCCAATCTTCATTAAACTTGGTCAGAACATGTGTCTTAATGGTATCTCGGCCGAGTTTGAATCTGGGTCATGTTGTGTCAAAACCTAGGTCACTAGGTCAAATTGAAGAAAAAGATTGGTAAAACTCTAGAAGTTACATTATTTGCCCAATCATCATGAAAGTTGGTCAGAACATTTGTCCCAAATGGTATCTCAGCCGAGTTCAAATCTGGGTCATGTGGGATCAAAAACTAGGTCACTAGGTCAAATTGAAGAAAAAGCTTCAATTTCAATATGTACTTCAACATTTTGAATGTCTGTTGTCACTTAAGTTTTTCAAACCATGATGATTAAGGCCGCATTTCCATCAGTCCGTATCAGTATATCAATATCCGTATAAAAATCTAACACATGAAAAATTGTTAGACTAGTGAAACTCAGATGAGCGACCCAGGGCCATTTGGCCCTCTTGTTTTCAAACTACTAGACTTGGAAATGCCATTGATGTTTAAAGATTTGAACTATGATGCCCGAAGATGAATTGCAATGCAGACAATGCAAAATCTTATATACAGTAATGTTTCGTTGCTCCTATTTAAATATACCTTGATTACAATTGTCACCCAAAGGCTTCGTATGTGGCTACTGTACCAAAACATGATAAGCGCAACTCTGTCTGTTGTTTTCAGTATTTGCATGAACGTTATTGATGTAGTGATTTGCTTTAAACCAACTTCCTGTAATGCATACATGTGTACACAATCTTATTCTCTTTACATGTAATATCAATTTTGACATGATGTTTTCATTTTTAGATGTTGAAAATGTTATGAAAAAATGTCCACTCAAATTCATGGGGGCAGTCATACAATGTGAAAGGAGAAGTTCTGGTGATACTTGCACACAGGCGCCCAGTTCAAAGTCTGCTGAACCCAAAATTTTGGTGACTGAAATACCAGAAAATGTTGAAGAAGAAGATATCAGAATGTTTTTCGAAAATAAAAGGAAGTTTAGTGATGTAGAAATCGTGGATTTAGAGTTCAGTGAAGAATCAACATCAGCAATAATCACTTTCGCCTCTGAGAATGGTATATGTTTCTGTAATTATTTGAGAAAAAACACCTAACCCAGTAGACAGTCTTCAGCAGGGCAATTGACATAATGCATTTTATGACTTGCGTTATAACATGGTCTGACCATGAAGCACTAGGTGTCTATAGCCCAAAGTTACCGTCTGCGCTCCCTCTCTTATTTGCCCTGTTGCAGATAAATTGACCAATTTTCTGAAAACCTTTTTGTTGGTAATCTATAAAGGCTATATAGTATTTATTATGTGTGTCCCAAACATTGTATTACTGAAACAGAAGCAACATTTATATTAAGTTTAAATTATGATGTATACATTGTATAAATATTATTGAGCGTTTGAAGTTAGAGGGCAAGTCTGATTAATATAAATATATCTTTTATTTTCAGATGTAGAATGTGTTTTGGGAAAATGTCCACTTAAGCTTATGGATAGACACATTAAGGTTCAGCGATTTAGCTGCAGTGATGCACATGACCAACATGCAAACAAGGAATTAACAACTTTAACAGAACCTGTGTTTGATGGCACACAGACAAAGATTCTAGTCGAAGATATCCCACCAGACGTAGATGAAGACTACTTAGAAATGTGTTTTGCTTCGAAAAAATTGAAATCGTGCTCAGTAGAGCATGTGGACTTCGATGATAAAGAGATGAATGCAGTGATAACATTTGAGAGTCCTGAAGGTAAAATTGTTTTGAACCTGACTGTGTCTGAAAATTTTACAGATATTAAAATAAGACTCCACAAATCATCTTAAGGAATTTCTCATATATTTTAACGCAAATGCAAACTTAAAAAGTTGTTAATTTCTTTACTAAATAAACATATGCAGATTGTGTTGATACTTAAAAACTAACATTGTGTTATAATGTTATTATATCCCCCATGTGGAGTCGGCATGTCTCTAGGTAAAAGTTCAAGGTCACACTTTATTATTCAGCTTGTTTCCAACATGATTGTAAAATAATTACAAAAGAAGTTACTTTTTTGACAACGGGCTCGACATGTTACCAACAAGTATCCAGCACTCTTGATAAGGATTGAGGAAATGAGAAACGGTACTCTTTGAACCCTGACAAAAAGGAGTAACGCAGAAATACAGGGGAGTATTAGTACTCCTGGTGCAAAACCGATTGCTTTTTTTCTTCCTCATAGCAGCAGTTTAAAACGAATTATGACTTACTTTTTTAAAGAAAGATGCCAACTTTTTGACTAAATTTAAGTATTTATTTAATTATCAAAATAATGAATAATAAAATTATTTACAATATATATTTCATCTGAATCTGGAATTGCTATAACCTATTTTATATTCATAATTATATTATACCATAAAAGTTGTGTACATTTAGATCCCATTGCAGGAACATAGTATTATATATTTAATATTGATGCAGCATTCTAAAATATAATGAATTAAATTGCAGAATAAGATATTTACCTAGTCTGTGCAATGTTTAAAATATTTTGATGGCAAAATTTATTTTTAAATAGTCATATTGTAATAATAAAATTACAGTAGTCTGCTGTAAAACCATTGATATTCGTCGGCATGAGATTTCGTGTTTTTTTTAAAATGACAATTTCGTGGACACTTACAGTAAATTCGTGGATTTTCAATTTTATTAATAAAAAAAAGCAACATCAAGAAATGCGTCAATCGTATTGCTGTTTTCTGTTCGTAATACCTTACGGTCATAAACGGAGCGTCCCCGCGGTAAATTGGCCCTATTATCGACCTGTCAATTAAGCCATAGACCCTTGCTATGAAATAAACACGGCACGTCACTGTGGGAGGTAGGGTCCGACTAGAAATGTATCAATTAAACAATGGGCCTAAATAAACAGGTTAACATGTTTGGCCCTAAACGAGCGTTTAAATAAATGAAGCCAGTTACCAGTTAGTTGCAATCAATAGCAATTATGTTTTTTCTAAAATTTCATCAATTTTGTTCGAAAACTGCTTTACCATGTTTGTTGGCAATAAAAATTATACCATTAAAATTTTAAAACACTTGTGTTTTTTTGTCATGCAAAAGTTCATTTATAATGTTTCTTTGAAATAGACATTGAAATTTATTTTGATCAAAATACGATTAATGTATATACAAATCCTGTCAGTATTTGGTGTCTCTTGAATAACAATACAGAAGGCAACAAAGTTCAAGATGTTTATGCACCTATCAATGTTTTCCCCCAGGGAGGGGCAGCGGCGGGCATATAGGGGACTTGAGACTGAAAGCGATTCCCGACAGTCGGGAATTTGACATTCCGAATTATTCTGGGTCCCGGGGTAATAGACTTTGGTCGGATTTTAGATCTGGTAATACAGGCTCTGGGCCATTTGATAGACATATAGCAACTCCCACTGAGGGGATTTAGACAAATATGCTTGACTCTAGGGTGGGGAATTAGACCCCAAAAAATAAAAAATTTCTAATTCCCCTGGGTCAGCCCACCGCTCCCCCCCCCTGGGGGAAAATATTGATAGGTGCATTATTGCAGACAAATGTACATAGGCTTATAACAACAATAAACATTAAACAATACATAGTGATTTTAAGACAATGTAATAAAAATAGTCTGCATGCTTTGATGTTTCCAAATATGTTAAGCGGCTAACACTATCTTTCATGCACTTGTCAACTTTGATCTTCAGCCGACCGTCGTCTGCCAAAAACCGAAGTCGTAAACGTGGTCCACGCTTTCTGCATGGAGAGTTTTTATTATGCACATAGATCTTTACTAGTCTATTTTAAATAAGATAGCAATGTATATACAGGGTTACTGCATAGGCAGATAAATCGGATATGTCAAGTGTCAATAAGGTACACAGTATATTACACCCGAGCCTCGTTTGGAGTGTATGCAGATTAGATAGGGGCTACTTGTCACACAAAAATATAAACTGGATATTAAACTGATTCATTTGTGATATAAATGCACATCATGTTTAAGGTAATGTATTTATCATAAACAAACTCTTATACTTCATTTAACTTCTATAAACATTATATTTACATTGACTTCATGTAGGTATACGTACTAGGAAATTACATCTCAGAGCGGAAATTCAGCCGAAAAAAATAGCTAGCCAAATAATTATTCGTTGGAAACTTAAATTAGTGGTTCGTTCCATCTTCGAAATCCACGCAAATTAGTGCCCCACGATTATTAATGGTTTTACAGTATTTAGTATTTCATATAGTTGCAATAATGATACGAAGTTTTTGTCTGCTTGTTTAGCCACCTTTTTACAAAGCTCACTATTCAGGCGAATGCTTTCTTTTATTTTTGAAATTTCCAGCCATGGAAATAAACAATAACCGAGTGTTTTTTTCGTTCACGTTTTGTCCATCAAGCTTCTTTTAATTTTGTGTAAAAAATCAATCTTGTTGTCTACGATATTTCCCAATATTGGAAGAACAATATGCTTATGCACATTTAACTTCACATTAACGTTTTTGCTAGTCATAAAATATATTGCCGTTTTGTGGGGAAATTGTTTCGGTTTTTCACCCCACACGAGAAGCAGACGCCATTTTCCATTTCCATATTATTGCTAGACTGCTGCTCTAAAAAATATACAGAATCAGAAAAATATCTACTCCAGTCTGTATCCAGACTAGTAACAGTTGTCTCCCCTGCTGTGCGGATATTATCCACTCATTTATTGGAACTTAGTATGCTTATGAAACGGAACATTTTGCGTAATGCACATTATTTCTGCGTAATCAATACGCACAAAATCTGAAATTAATGCATATTTTTATAAATTTATGTGCGTATTTACGCTAATACGCCCCTAATCAAGAGCGCTGAGGTATCTAGTTCTCAGAGTTATGGGATTTTGAAGATTTCTGTACGAGTACAAAGTGCACAATTGTTGTCTGGCCCATTTTTAGCTCACCGGAGCACAACGTGCTCATGGTGAGCTTTTGTGATTACCTTTCGTCTGTCGTCCGTCAACATTTTCATTCAAACAATATCTCCTCCTAAACCATTGGGCAGATTTTCTATCTATCATGCAATGTCTACAAGTGTTTCGCTAGCAAGTAATATGTACATGTTATGGTAGTTTAGGTTAACATTAGTTTTCTTGGAAACGACCACAGAAAATCTCCATGACGTAACACCGGTTCAGGAACGTAGCTTTAAAATGGATATTATTTCACATTGATGTGTCTATTTGCTAGATGCATTTAGATCGTCTAATTTATTGTGCATTTATATCACCGTTAATAATGATGAATTGTTTAACATATACAATAAAAAAAAATTGCATTTTGAGATTTATATTTAAATGTTATCCTTTTTAATACAAGTTATGCCCAGGCAAAGAAAACAGCTTAGATACGCCCGTGTGGATGCTATTGATCGATGACCTAGCTTACACGTCATCACTTGTTTAGTTATGTCATTTGTGGATTGTTTTGCATTTTTTTCGCCAAGTGAAAATTTGGATATATGGTGCAGATTTAAAGCATTTAAAAGCATGTAAGTCTCCATCTGTTGTGTTAATAATATACCAGGATTATCCTGGATCTGTTAAACTCTCAGCCTAGGAATTGTGTGATTTTAAAGTGTCAGAACTCAACTGTGGTATAGAAGTATTCATGATGTGGATTTACTGTCTTGCTAACAAAGCACCTCTTATTTTATATATATCTTTCTAAAGCATTAATAATGTTTGGTGCTTGGCTATACCGGCCAAAATAGCAGTTCTTCTTGATGTCACAGGTATTTATGCATTTGTTTAAGTTACTTTTTTAGTATTGTAGCGCGCATCATGGATTTGCCAGTTTGACAATTGCGTTCATAATCGCATGAATGCAACCAAAATTAAATTCAATCCTTAATTCATACATTTAATGTGGAACTATGTATAATGAAAGAAATGCAATGAACGTATGACAGTGCAATACTATTCAGGTCAATTAATTTATCAGTGATCACTACTGAGTACAATGTTTTTCTTTCATCCTTTTCACGGCCTGTGTACAAGTACTGTATATAACAATGGTGTTGAGTGGTGTGAGGTTACTAACTACTGCTAGAACTACCAATGGTCTTAGTAGAATCTTAATTCACAACTTTTCTCCCAACCGACTAAGGAGCCAATAATAGCGACAGTCACACCCAACGCCAATCTTAATCAATTACCACAAGCTGATTATTTAATCAAGCCGACTGTACAAGTGTTTACCTGAAACCATTTTTTTCACACCTGTTACAGACTCCAAATATCGTTACAAAAGGGGGAATCATTGCGACCGGGTCATGAAAATAACATCGTTATAACCGAAACTTTGTTACATGCGATGTTATATCAATTGAAATATATAATGATCCGGCTGGGACCTTGGACTCAGCTTCGTTATATGCGATATATATCGCTATAAGTGATATCGTTACAAGTGGAGTTAACAGTATTTTCTGTTTTTTTATACATCAACTACCGTCATTTTCTGGAACCAAGGATCAGCACAAATTTTCTCATCTTCTTCACTCATGCCATCTTCAAGTATTTCCTGGAAATACCAAAATATTCCTTTAGGTCCATATATAAATGTACATACGCATCAGATATCCATGAATGCCAAGCATGTGAATTCTTAACATGCAGCAGGCCAATTATACTGTTATGTAACTGCCACTGTAAAGACAATTTATTTACATCACATTTTCCCAATAAAAGAAATCAAATACTTTGATTGTTTGTGTGTGAATGCAAAAATATCAAACTGAGCACCAACTTTTCCACACTTAATTCAATCCATTATCTTTTGTCAAAATCTTGTCCACTTATCCTATTTTTGCAAAATGAGTCAAACCTATTTCTGAGGCATGTACATGTTAAACCATTATACATTCAACTTGCAGATTCTCAATGAAGGTGTGTAATGTATGCAGTAAAGACTGCTTGGTTACCTGTATGACTCTCTGACTGTGACTGCCAATGTGGGTCACATTCTGTATCTGACTCAGCCTTGACAACGGCCGTGGAAGAGACTTCAACACGCACGAGGCCCGCCTAAAACAGAATTTTAATGTCTGGCTATGATTGAAATTCTTGGAATATGGGATACTTCTAACAATTAGTTTTGAAACCCTCCAGAATAAGTAATTTAGGAAACCTCAATACAATTCAATAAGAAGGCAATTACATTAGTTAAGTATATGATGCAGTTCACGACTGTAAAATGAAACAATATTCTTTGACTTTTTAACAAAATATTTCATCAAATTAAATTGTTCAAGTGGTGTATTATATATGATGTTTGCCATGCATCTGGGTTATTGTGAGCTTGATCCTTACTGTGTGATAAAAGGAACGTTTAGCTACTCAGAACTATTCCTACCCAGGCAAGAGCCTCCAAGGTGTTTCAATAAGACCATGGCTTTCAACAATGAATCCTAAATAAACAGGAATAAAGCAAGCATTTCATTGCTCCACCTACCGAAATGCAAGAGCTCTGGAGTAATCTTGATCATCGTATCGCAGATCTGCATACCTCTCCAACACCTCCAGTGCATCCTGCAATCAATCATCAATACGCTCATCAATCAATAAGGCAATTAAGCCAGCTGAATCAATCAATAAACAAGGCTTGTCACACGGTGTGACATCCCCTGAAGCATATGCTTGTCAGAGGAAGGCAAAAAAAAGGTCAAGAGTACAATATTCCCTGGACAAATATCTTGAGATTTCAGCAACACAGCCGTATGTCGTTGTGACACACTGCCTAATAATGAGCAACATTCCCACCAGGTTATTACATTCCTTACATGTTGGCAAAAATTATGCTTCCTACAAAAAGTTCATTCTAACATTTGACTTTTTAAGTGTAACCTTGGACCCACAGACCTTGACCGAGGAGCATGTAAGAGGTATGTAACACACATCTGGTCATGGGAAAAAAATCTGAAGTAATATTAAAATCCTTCAAGGCTTTTGGAAGTTATAGAGCAGAAAGAAAATTCCTTGACATTTGACCTTGAATTGTGACCTTGACCTTTGACTGAGGACCATTGCCTGGTCATGGGAAATAATCATCTGAAGTTACATTTAAATCCTTCCAAACGTTTAGAAGTAATGGTGGAGTAACAGAAATCCTTGATTTTTTACCTTGAATTGTGACCTTGACCTTTGACAGACAAGCATGGAAGTTGTATGCGACACATTGTCTGGTCATAGAGAATAACAATCTGAAGTAACGTTTAAATCCCTCCAGACGTTTAGAAGTTATGAAGTGGAAACAAAAATAATTCACCTTTGACCTTGAATTGTGACCTTGATCTTTTTACCGACCATCATTGGAGTTGTATGCGACATATTGTCTAGTCATGGGGAATAATAATCTGAAGTTATATTAAAATCCTTCCAGGCATTCAATTACAGAGCGGAAACAAAAATGACCTTTGACCTTAAATTGTGACCTTGACCTTTGACCGATGAGTATGGGAGTTACACGCGACACATCGTCTGCGCATGTGGAACAATAATATGACGTTGTATTAAATCCATCCGGGCGTTTATAAGTTATGGAGCGGAAACAAAAGTTCATGACCTTTGACCTTGAATTGTGACCTCGACCTTTGATCGATGAGCATGGGAGTTGTACTTGACACATCGTCTAGTCATGTGGAATAATAATCAGAACTTATATTAAAATCCATCCAGGCATTAAAAAGTTACAGAGCGGAAACGAAGTCCGGAGGAACAGACCCAAAACACCCACCCACCCACGCACTCACCCATACACCTACCCACAGACGGACGGTGTAACTACTATGTGCCCTCCTTTGGGGACATAAAAATGTATAAATGAACAAACAAATGATTATGATAACAATTGAAGAAGATCAATTCTAAAACACAAACAAATCGTATTTTACCTTAGTTAGTGTCAAATACATTCTAATTATACAACATTTTGTTATCAAATACCAGACTGATTATAGTATCAGGGTTTTGATTGTCATGGATATAGTATTCCAGACAGACCTACTATAAAACTGAAGTATCTAAATAATTATTTCTAACATACTGTGAATTTTGTGTTGTGATGTTGAAGAGGGGTGCACCTTTGGCAGGCATAGTCTGGTAGACTGGCCAGCACTGGTTGGGCTACAGGAGTAGGCTAAAAATGAAACTACAATAACATTAATCAACCGACAGGGGCTGAAACAATCAATTACCTGTAAGCTCTAAATGTGACTACTTTTTTATTTAACTTTTTCTATTATTATATGTAACTTGAAACTATTACAATGTTTTTTTTTTTTTATAATTATGCTTTTAACCTGTTTTCACCCTTGGGGGAAAGGTGGCGGGGCCATTAAGATGGGGAATGTTATGGCAAAAGGGGATTTTTTTAGAAAAGCATTATTACATGTTTATAGTCTACTTTGTTATAAAACTTCGATTATGCACTAACTCAATGGTTTGATAAAAAAATGTCTGGGCTTGTTTACGAAATGTTTTTCTTTGTTAGTCAATTATTGTCCGATTTAGGTCAATTTTTATATTCTGAAGAAAATTTTAAGGCAAATATAGGGGAAAAATATATACTTTTTAAGCAGGGGAATGGGGCCAAATTTTGGCCCCAAATTGGCCCTAAAATATACTGTACATAAAATGATATTTCTGTCTAATACTACAACAATGAAGAACATTTCTTCAATAAATAATACCCACCAGAGACATTTGTGAAGACTTGACTTTATGGCGCTCTTCAACTGGTCCAATAGTACAACCTCTTTTGCAGTCTGCAAACCAATGCACTTTCACGACATGTTTTTGGTGTAGGCCACTGGGAGATTCAAGTCCAGGTTTTCTTGCAACTGCATCCATGTTGTCAAACTCTGTTACAACATGTGTCACTGCAGAGCTTAGAAAGGAACAATGAATATGGTTTTACTGAATCAATCAAGTATTTATCAAAATTTATTATGAGTATCATATAATGAAAGAGTTGATAAGTTCTGTTGTACTAAGTAGGAGCTTTAAGTGGCACTTGACAGTTTCAGCCAAATGTTCGAATTGGCATGGGAGAAATTCCGTAAAAATAAAGATACTGTGAAAATTAGCTGCATTTCTACCACATGTATTTTAGAAGTTCTGAGTATCATATTTGAATGCTGGAGTTTTTTTAATTGCATGCTCAGTGATTCTAAAATATGTACATTGTCAAATACATGTATGTGTTGAGCCACCTTGCAAATAATTTGTACATAAGGATTCCTAGCTCTGAATGCCATTTTGGCAGGGTAAATAAAAGGGCATACATACAGGGAAATTTATTTAAAATCTAAATGGTTGACCCCTAGTTTGCTCATCTGCAAGCAAGTATCTGGTATGTTATGCAATGTGCAGTGTTAGAGACGCTAGCATTCGCAGGTAAGTTGTCAATTGACGATGAAAATCACTAAAATGGTCCCAGAAAACTGCTGATATTGGAACAACAAAATTGATTGATCATGCAGGTAATATCTGTAACAATATAGTGATATTGTGTGCATAACTATGTTCCCCATCTTTTTGTGAAGACACAGCCAGAATAATAGTGAAATGATGTTTAGTTTGTTTTCATGCAGTGTTGGCTTATTGACCGATTTATTGAGTAAATACTGGTCATTAGTGGGCAATACTGGTCAATAGTTGTCATTTCAATTTTGCTCACTCTAAAAATTAATACAATATATATCAATCACTTTTTAAGATGCAGAAATTAATATGCAAGTATTACAATATATAAAAAAAATTCAAATAAATACATTTTGCAATGTTTGTGTTTTATCAATATTGAAAACAATTTAAAAACGCCAACCTGTGATTTGGCAGGCTCTGCCTACATGAGGCCTTATTCAGACATGGAGCCCTTGTCTTACATAAACACAATGTAATGTTATGAGAATGATGACATTTTGGTCCTTACCTTAAATCAGCATGTGGCCTACTTATGTAATTGGTCAGCGTACCTAGTAATACAAACACTAGACATTGTCAGTACATGTAACTTTGCCGTTTAAGGACATTGAGATAATTATTTACTGGATGATACATAACCAAGTTATTTTTATACAAACCTAAAACTTAAAAGGCAGTTTAAGTGGTCAATCATTTCATAGAAGTACGAATGTTGATCATTAATAAATAAAATAACATAGCAAAGCTTATAAAAATTAACCTTAAAATTAAGTACCAAATGCTTTTTAACACCCAAAGTAGAAATAGAAGCAATTAAGTAATCGTCAGCAAGAATTGTTTGACAGCAAAAAATAATACAATGCTTTCAGTAAAGTTACAGTATAAAATTAAGTTAATTTCAATCGACCACTGTTGACCAGTATTTACCACTTCGGGACTATTGACTGGGGCGGTTTTAACCGGTTAAATCCGTTTCTTAAAACCGGGGGCGGTCGATTGGTGCCAACCCTGTTTTCAGGTGTTGATATAATCAGTGTGAAGAAGGCTTGAACCCAGACCCCACCAGGCCGCGTCAGAAATCCAAGAAACTCTGTATTGCCCCCTTAAAGCTGCTACTTCACAGATGATAAGACATACATGACTGAGGTAACAAATGTTGTTCATAATGTAAGAGCTATGATACTCATCAAATGCAGTCGATTAAGCCTCACGTAATAGTAACATAACAATACAAATATTTTTCATTTGGGAAAGCCCTTCTAAAAATAGACTACCACTGTTGGTTGTGTGATATTGAAGATGCAATATTGATTTAATTACCTTAAGTATATTGAAAAATTCATACAAACTAAATTTAAAACAAAAAAGTCTTCAGTACTTTTTGGGGCTTAGACCCAGGTCCTAGGCGCGAGAGGCAAACACCCTAACTGCGTGGCTAAGCACCTTCATACCATTTGGGAAGCTCTTTGCGCTACTTGTCGTTTCGGTGTGTGTTTTGTAAAACTCCGGAACTAAGTAGTAATAAAAGCGATTGGCTATTTGACCACAGGGTAATTTCACCTCAACAACCTAAAAGTTATTAATAGTTGAAAAGCGTCTCGAGGTGCTTTGAAATCGGGCTGTAACAATGCGTTGTAATGACCAGACCGGTGTATTTCAAACTTTAGTAGTCTTATTTATAAGACGTGCAACACATTTTGTGTTACTTTTTATAAAGGGCTAAATTCGTAAGAACGTCTTATTCCTGTAAGACCTTTTATGTGGTGGAAACCTAACAGTTTAAAATTTCATGAATCCCTATAATTTGCTACAACAAAGTTATTAATCGATGTACTTTACATAAACAACACTGAAACTGCTTTACATGTGCTGAAATTAACCTAATATATGCATTTAATTCTGATTTAAAGTTGTGTATAAATCTATCACATGTATGTAGAAATTCACAAAATTGCAGCCTCGTTTTTTTAGCACTTAAACCAATCAGGGTGAGGCTATCCTAATACTGACCAATATAATGACGTAACACTTCTACAGCGTAGCAGAATATCGATTAAAGTTAACACAGCGAGATTAGTTAAAAAAAAAAATTCTTTTGCGAGCTGAATTTTTCATGTCTTTTAAACGCTGCTTCTCAATCTTTGCTTCCACAATATAAATTACAGTATCGCCTTCCATGTTCAGTGTTTACTTTGGATATAGGCTACAAACCAGTAAATCAGGAATCATGTCAAAACGTGAACTGCGCCCGTATTCACAAGGAAAACTTAAGTAAATTCATATAATTCCTTAAGTCTCTGACTGTTTCATCTATAGCTCTTTAAATATTCAAATGCTGTATTCTTGTCAATATTGCGTAAATGTTTAGTATTGAAGTCTTCTTTGTACAGAAATTATTGCATTACTAAAACAATTTGATCTGAAATTTGCACTCAAGTACAACATAAGCAAAGATTTCCGTTAGGAGCTTTGTGAATACCGACCCTGGTCAAAACGAGACATTTATGCTAAGACGGATCAATGAACGTTACACTTTTTGCGCTTTCGTAGAGGGTGAAGGGCGAAATAGGACTTCCCGAATACAGTAAATCAAAATACTTTGATATATCAAGTTCTTCATCAAGCGAACGTGACTTTAGGCTGATGCAGTCGTTTCTGTCTAAACTCGAATTAATCATATATAACGTTACTTTTCTCCCACTTTGCTCCTTGTATACAGATCATGATATTCGACGCTCTATCAGAACCTGAAAAATTAATGTACTGTCATAAATTGTGTTCGATGTAAATTCCTGCTTCCCGTGAGTTTTCCAGAAAAGTTTGTGAAAGTGAGTCGTTGTGGTCGTTCAACTCTCCGCAAATGCTATGAAGTCTCTCTGACAGTTTGGTGGTATTATCGACAGGTTGTCATTTTATCTTTACCAGTATATTTTTGTCGCTTGCAAGACCAAAAGAGAAGTCACTTTCATATATTTGTATATGAAGTGGACCCACCCTTTATTCCTGATGAATTTAAACTCACGTCTTCAGTAAAGTAACTCATTGTACACAGGTCTATGTAAATAAGAATAAAATGTTTGGATATTATCGGGTATGCTTATTTTTATACATTAGCCCAACAAATACCCCTTAGCCTCCAACAACAAGTTTAATGCATTTTTTTTTATTTTTTTTTGGATTTGGTGATTTACGAAAATAATTTTACGCATGTGCGCTACCTAATATATTTCACAGCAACCAATTATACATGACAATGGATGTAATTATGTCCCCATCGAGGATGGCGGGGTATATTGGTTTGCTAATTTCGGTCCGTCGGTCTGTCGGTCGTTCCGTCGGTTAGACTACTTTCGTTTCTGCTCTGTAAGTCCAACAGTTTTAATCCGATCATCACCAAACTTGATGGAAATGTTTGAGACCATATTTTGTGTTAGCCAAGTGTGATGATCATCAACCAACTCGCCCCAGGAACCGCGTGCAGAGTTATGGCCCTTGATCACTAGCGACCCGGCGCGCCCCCCCCCCCTCTTCCTATAACTTCCGGACCATACATATAACTACAAAAATGTTCGCTGGCTTCGCTCGTACCTTTTGCTAAAAGATACACATCAAATTCAGTCAAACAAACCCGACCTAGCCCGCTCCTTACTATTTCTGACGTTCACCGTAGCACCGGCGCAAAGGTTCTTCAAAAACGATAAATTTTAGACAATGATATTGTCTCCTTTTTTAAATTCATATATTATATGAAGATGGCAGATGAAGTACACCGTTGGCAAAGGATACCACATAGGGCATTTATACTTTACGAATAAATATGATTTAAAATAAAAATTCAAGTCAAATCAATGACTACTTTCAAGTTTAAACAGTTTTGTCTCCTTAAATAGCTTAATTCCCAAAAATCTTAATCGAGAAACTTTTTTTCATTGTTCCATTAGCAATCACACCAAATTTCATATTGTTTTATGCACTAATAAATATATAAAGTAATAAATAGACGGGTGTTCCTAACGTTGACTCCTGGCGATTTCATTTTTTCCCGGCACGATAAGTCAGCGAAATTGACACAACGTCGGCATCACTAATGCCGTATTATTTCACAACGCAATTATACGAGTCTGTCTGTCCAATAGTTTGGTTCGATGAAATAAAAACACCACAGTGAATAGCACATTTGACGACAATAGATGTAAATGTTAAGAGTTATTTCAATGCCATTCACTTCGAACAGAGATTATTACACTTTAGTAAATGAATAATACAAATAATTATGTGAGTTTGAATTTAATCAGCTACGGATTTCACATGTTGAAAGATGTTCCTGATATACATATAACACTGAATGTCAAATATCGCTAAGTATTAAGTGGACAAGCACATCAAACAAGGGCAATTTACTGCCAAAACAGGTGTATGACATACAGATGAACCAACATGTCGGCGAACATAAAACGGTGAAGTATTAATATATTCAGTGAAACAAAGCGTATTTAATGATGATGATGGTAATGATGTTGAAGAAGAAGATGATGATAATAATGCTGATGAGAAGGATTTTTCATATATCTTTGATACGGCTCTGAAGCTGATCACTGCAGACCCAAACGCAACATAAAGGATTATAACAGCACGATCAAACGTTTACGCCACCCCCCCCACACACACCCTCCCCCAACACGAAATCCTGGAGCCGCCACTGTAAAATGATTGATCTAAAATTGGCATTTTTAGCAGTTTCCACTCACTATGTCGAACCATTTTCTTCTGATGTTCACCAAACTTGATATTTTAAAGATTGCTTTTAACCTGTTTGTTTAATTAAACTTGACGTGAAGCTTTAGGTCCTTTCAGAAGATGAGTAAAATTGCTCAAGTCAATATTCCTCGGTATTTATTTATTTATTTTGCTGTGGGGTCGGATGTATGGGCCTTTGGTCAATATTATTGCTGTTTTATTCTATCTCTTATGCACCTATCAATATTTCCCCCCGGGGGGGGGGAGCGGCGGGCTGACCCAGGGGAAATTGAAATTTTTTATTTTGTTGCGTCTAATTTCCTTCCCAAGAGTCAAGCATATTTTTTTTAAATCCCCTCAGTGGAAATGCTATATGCCTATCAAATGGCCCGGGGGCCTGTATTAGCGGGATCTAAAATCCGATCAAAGTCTATTACCCCGAGACCCGGAATCATTCGGTGCGTCAGTTTCCCGCTTCGGCGCATCGTGTCGGCGCTTCGGCGTATCGTGTCGGCGCTTCGGCGTATCGTGTCGGCGTTTCGGCGCATCGTGTCGGCGCGTTGGCGTATCGTGTCGGTGCGTCGGCGTATTGTCTCGGCGCTTCGGCGCCCTTTCATTTCTGAGATCGCCGACGCGCCGACACGATACGCCGACGCTCCGAGACGATACGCCGACGCGCCGAGACGATGCGCCGAAGCGCCGACACGATACGCCGAAGCGCCGAAACCATACGCCGAAGCGCCGACACGATGCGCCGAAGCGATATAAACGTCGTTTCGTCGTATCTTTTCGCCCAATTTTATATGGCGTACCGTATTAGTCAAAAGTGAAAATAATTTTTATGTACGAGTACAGTACAGTTGCTATAAAAAAATATACCTGCAGCTGTAAAATGTATGCCCACAGGTCAAATGTTGTACCTATAGGTCTAAATTTATACATGTATGCACATTTAAAATAATACCTACAGGTACAATTTATACCTTCAGGTACAAATATATAACTGTTGGCACACTATTATTCCTACAGATATATACAGATGCATTAAACAATGTTATTGAAAGACAATTGTTTACTTGTTAAATTTACTTATTGATATACGTATTTAATATTAACATTGAAGTATTGTACATTAAAAATAAAAACAATGTAGCATTAAGACTGCTTAATTTTGGTTTGGGTCAGAAAATATACCTACAGGTACAATTTTAGTCCGGGTATAAATTTATACCTGTAGGTACAAAATCAGCCTGTAGGTACAACTTTGTACCTGCCGGTCCATCTATTTATTATGGTGGCACAGAGGCGACCTGCGCTACTCTTTTTTTTTATCTCGTTCCCACGAGATGCTAACTCGTGGGAACGAGATACTAACTCGTGGGAACGAGAACCCAACTGGTGGGAACGAGGTACTAACTTGTGAAAACGAAATACTATGTCGAGGGAACGAGTTAGTATATCGTTCCCACGAGTAAGTATTTCGTTCCCACGAGTTGGAGAACCCATCAAATGTGTCCGTATATATGTTTTTATAATAACCATGGCCGACAAAAACGATCATGTTGTAAGATGGTACTAAGTCGTTCGCTCAAGTTAGTATCACGTTCCCACGAACTAGTAAGTCGTTCCCTCGACAGGAGTCGTTCCCATTTGTTAGCATCCCAGTCCCACGAGTTAGTATCCCGTTCCCTCGAGAAATAGCTCGTGGGAACGAGAAAAATGTAGTGCACGTCACCTCTGTGTCACCGTAATGTATAGCTGTTGTCTTTACATTTACTTTTGACACAAACGGTACTGCATAAAATTATATAGCCACAGATGAAACAAGAAATGTCTTTAAAAAAAGACAATCGGCGTTGAAATTAATATTGAGATGTCATTTAAAAATGACCTAAACAGACGGCCAAGATGATCATTTACGTGACTTCTCAGACCCCAGATTTTTTGGTCCCCACCAATATTAGGAGACTTATTGAACCCCAGATTTTTCGGACACTATAAGAAAACTTCTCGGATCCAAAAGTAAAATTTGAGATAAATTTATTAATTTAAAAATTAAATAAGATTATCATTAATATCTATGCCGTGAATACACCAATCATACAGCTCCATGTTTCTACCAGTGATAAATGAATAACCAAAATAATTTATGTTAACATACTTGTTATCTGAATTTGTCAAGCCATTAAAAAAAATTAACAATGTAAGATAATTTCGGGAATGAATGGAAATTATTATGTATCAGACGAGTCTATATAGTTATTTATAGTACCGGTAATACACCATTCATGTTAGTTATCTAATAAAATAACGATTTGAAGTCAAATAAGCATTTATACTGCGTATCCCAATAAAAAGCAATAGTCAGGGAACATTCAGCGATTTTTTAAATGATAAGACTTTATTTTTGATAACGCAAACATACAAATTCATTAGACTATGACGATTTTAAATTATATCAGTAGAAATATGATATATCAAGGGTTCCTGTGTATAATTAGTATTGTAAATTGTGTATTCATGCTACGCGAATAACAATTCGACGTATTCCGAATCTTCTTTCATAACATGTTATCTATAGAAAATGGAGCATCTTTTTGCAGATTAAATAACATCTACTGGAGAATTTGATAGCAAGATGCAATTATAAATAATCGTTAATAAATCGTAACGACAATTTTAATTCAAATTAACAGTAAGTATATAAATATAAATTCAACATTTATTGGTTTATGATTCTCTGAACGCTATTATTGACGCATGTACGAGTATATTAACACAGCTATACTACGGTTGCTAGCTACGCGCGCTATTTTTAGAGTGGCACTGCTGTTTCTGGAATGTGATGAACTCGCTAAAATCAATGGGCTACATGGAACGGCAACTCTGCGAATGAGATTTATGAATGGCAACATTGCACAATTGCTATTTATAGAGCGTAACGCTTGTATAAATGTAGGCTAAACAAAATAGTTATTTCGTTACGTGAATGAATATAGCATTCTGTTTATGGCATACAATACACGCGAGATTGCGACGTTTATATCGCTTCAGCGCATCGTGTCGGCGTTTCGACGTATCGTGTCGGCGCTTCGGCGTATCGTATCGGCGCTTCGGCGCATCGTGTCGGCGCGATACGCCGAACGCGCCGACACGATGCGCCGACACGATGCGCCGAAGCCGGCGTATCGTGACGGCGCTTCGGCGCCCTTTCATTAGCACAGGTCGAAGTCGCGCAACTACGATGGCATAACAGGACACCGTAGTCCTGTTAAAAGTAACTTTTAACAGGACTACGGTGTCCTGTTAGGCCATCGTAGTTGCGCGACTTCGACCTGTGCTAATACTATGTAACACAATGTGTTACATTGTGTTACATAGTATTAGCACAGGTCGAAGTCGCGCAACTACGATGGCCTAACAGGACACCGTAGTCCTGTTAAAAGTTACTTTTAGGTGAATTATTCCTCAGACACTAATGTTAAAATAAACAATGGAAGTCGTTAGTAATCATTAGGTAAAACGAAAGTAAAAGTATAATTTAAAGCAACGCAGTGCGTAAACCAATCATATTTAATTTTGTTGAACTACGCACGATAATGTCCAATCAGATTACGTGTTACATTGTGTTACATAGTACGATTTTCACAGAAGTTATTGTGAAGCATTTATCGGTAGGACGTAGACGGATGAACACGGAAGATGTAATATTAATGACATATACTTAAACTAGCAAACAAATATGACTGCTAAAGAATCCATTTTTCTCCGATGTATTTCGATACATGGCGTCCCTGAAGAAATAGAGAAGGATGTTCTTCGACAGGAAATTTACAGTCGATACAACGTTAACATTGTTCGCATTGAAGAGGTTCCTGGGGCGGAGACCAACACAAAACTTAAACGATGGATCCTGGAACTGGAGAGCGAATTCCGTAAGATTTTATTCTTATGTTGATATTTTTTTATATATATATTCCGTCATAGTTCACCACACGAAAATTTTTAATAATGCTGTAAATTTTGCTTTTACGCATTGCACTTTCGTTTTCGAAATCGAAAGTAGAGTAAGAAGTAAGTGAATTTTTGCTATTTATTCATTATATTATACTATTTTAAAATAACATCATGTGCTGACGTTATGGAGGATTAACAAAACAAACATTGAGCATCTAAATCTTAATTGTATTTACAGGCATTAAAGTCTGTTTGTGATTGTGCATATGTATTTTCAGAAAATAAAAAACCTATTTTATGAAAATATTTTAAAGAACTGAGTATTTTTAATAAAAAAAGTTATCTTATGACTTGGGTTGGATATGGTTAACATTGAACCAGAAAGATACAGATATTGATATTACGAAACGATAAGATATTTTTAACGATACCGATCGGGATACTTTTCACATTTTAGACAGGGTTGTCATTATTAACCGATTGCCGATCAAATTCATCGTTTAAAAGGTTTATGGCAAAACCGGCCCCAGTCTAGCCCGGCCCCCAAAACGCAAAACCGGCCCCACGTGATTGCATAATGACTAAACCGGCCCCAAGATACAAAAAGATAGTGTTACGTTTGTGCCATCCTTAAAATTGTTTTGCGGTAACGCAACCGACTCATGCAATTGGGCCAGACTCACAATTTTTAATAGGCGTTTGTGAAGCATTTTTTTCTATTTCGAAAATGTTAGTTATATACTCATTAATTAATTCATAACGTTTTTATATTAACTGAACACTGCATTATAATGACCTTGCAATAATATTTCCACTATGAGCAAAGACTATGCCACTGGCATACACTAAGCAATGTGTTTTGTTCTTGTATTTTGTGTTGAGACAATTTAGTCCATTTGGTCCATGTCTAAGGGTCGTCTACCATTTGTTCCCACCCCCCCAAAAAAAAATTCAATAAAATAAAAATCAACCTTCCTACCCACCTTGACAATTATGTGTCGCGTTACTGCAAACAAACAGTTTTTTAAGGATGGCCTTGGAGTTTAATTTTTTATTAGGTTTTACTATCCTCATACGTAATTCGGGCATTAATTATCAATGACAACATGATTGACGATCTTAATTTTACAATCATATATATAAATTTCAAATTTTGTATTTTATTGTAGTAATCTGATTTTTCAAAAAGGGCAGTGTTCATTCTGGGCTGAGTTGCAGGCGGGTCAATGGCCGATCAGCCACAAAGTCAGTGCGCCATTGAAGGATTTTCTCGGGGGCGACAAATGTTTACCATAATTATTTTTCATGTTACTTTTATTATGTTTTTTACAATTGTCAAAACACATCAAATTACTCTTCATTGTACAATAACCACACACATTTCTCTAACCAACCTTTCTGAAATTTGTGACCGTCAACGTTTTTGGAAGATTTATCAGTTTTTTTTTCAACTTACTTTGCAGATGAAATACGGGTACGGCTGAATCAACGAATGTTTTCTCGCCCTCATTTTGAACGATGTTTTCATTTTGCCTAGGAATTTTGGTGGAAAATTCAAGAGTTTTTTCCTCGATGCTCTCTGTATCTGCTTTCCGCTTTGACATCTTTATTTTGTTATTAAAATGAACTTAAACCGCATATAAATTTCAGACAGCACTGTAATAAATTTGTGATGATGTAAGCGAGGTCAAATGGCGCGTGACCTTATCTGCCAATGAAATCTTGAATAGTTATAAAACAGCGCGCGCGGTAGCCTGGCAACGGTTAATTTCCACTAACAAACAGGCTATGCGATGTTTACAATTCGCAATACGATTTACGATGATTTTCATTCGAAAAAAAAATCGCCTGCAGATGGAATTTTCTATGTGCCGTTATATTTATCATGCGCCCAAATGGCGCGCGGACAGTATTTTTGTTGCGCCCATTTATTTTTCTTTAGCGGGAATCCCGCAAAGGCGCGGCCCAGAATGAACACTGAAAAGGGGTTAACATTCTTTGTAAAGAAACAATGAGGAACTTAAAATCATTTACATCGTTAATTTGAAATAAAAATATATTGTAACCTATTTCGCAAATTAATAACAATACGGCTAAAGTTAACGGATTCTGGGCATGCTTCTTTATGTTAATTATGAATTTAATACAAATCACAAATAAATGGCATTTATACAGACTTTTAATGCATTTTAATCAACTTACAAAATTTATAGTACATGCGCTTACTACATAAAGTAACTCAACAATAACAGGTTATGATTGAGGTTTTGTATACCGGTACCTGTCACATATTAATGACATTACCCCGAAATGTGTGAAAAACATTGCATAACATTGCGTAACAGTTTGATAAATTAATTGAAACTAGCACCACTCAAAATGGCACAAGTTTTTTTTTGTTACACTTAAATTGAGATTATTATAAAATTTGCAAGAAATGTCTTTTTAAATTATGAAATAATATTTTTGGAGTAATTTGTTTTCAAAATTTAAAAAGAAGTATTTACATATGCACTTAATGTCTTCTTAATTAAAATGTTATTTCTTCCAAAATGCACGATTCATGTTTTGTTTATTGATATATACATAACAGTTTTAAATTACACTTGTACAGTATTTCAATTCAACGCTTGCCATAACATATCATCATTATACATTGTTATAATACAAACATTATTATTTCATTTACTTTTTTCAAATTAACGACTCATTTGTTTTTATATACATGTATATACGCTTGAGAAACTGTATTCATATACATGTATATACGCTTGAGAAACTGTATGACCATAATACGAATTATATATTTTTAATACACTTGGAAACACAAAATTTCATCTTATTTTGTATACTACAATAAAACAATAATCAACAAACAACTTCAAACATTGTATTTCAACATAATTATATTCTAAGTAATTTCCACTTTATAAAACACAGCCTTTTTATAGTTGCTCTATAATTCATGCAATAATTACGCCTCATTTTATGTTAAACCGATACACAATATAACAATTAACCAAATATTTTATTTAAACATACAAATACATAAAATAATAACCATTCAATTCTTAGATAAACAATTTGGGGCCGGTTTTACACTATTGGGGCCAGTTCTGCCTAAATGTGGGGCCGGTTCTGCCTAAATGCGGGGTCGGTTCTGCATTTTTTGGGCCGTTTTAGACTGGGGCCGGTTTTGCCTGCTCCCGTTTAAAATCATGAGAAAATCAGGTTTTTTTTTCAGGAACTTGAAAACTTGCGATTGGTAATATCACAAAAGGTCCCCGTATACCCCTGACCAAATCTCTTAGATTTAGATAAAAATCGCGTGTTTCATTTGATAATGACAACCGTGTTAGAGCATTTGAATTGCAAATTGAGCTTTTATTTGTAAGTTCAGTACTAATATGACTCATTGTAGATTAGGTAGGCATAGGATCAGGATTTTGAAAAATGCACCAGTTCATCTTTCTAAATGGTGATTCATTTAGATACAGGCAAGAGAAACTAAACAAAAAAAGATCATGAAAATCCATCACCAACTGACAAAGCTATGGACCTTTCAATCATTGAAGTGTATTGTGTTAAATGTTTTTTCAAAAATGGCCAAAATTTGGTTCCAGCCACCAGCGTACGTTTAAACACACAAATAATCGTTTTTTAGCATTTTTACCACAAAACATTATTAAAATAACATTCTGTGTTTTTAAAGATACGGCAAATAATGTATTTTTATTCAAATGATGTATATAAACTCTTTCTTTTCAAACTGCCGGACCCCAAAAATGTAATATTTTAACACATACAGAGGTATTTAACGTATTTCTCATCTACTGCCACTTTTTTGGTGTTTTTATGTTCATTATATTCAATTTAAACTAAATGGTTTCATCAATGTATTCAGCACAATTTACAGTAAAATCATATAATATGCAGGCATGAATATTACCACATTTTATGTAATTAACTTAATGAAGAATAAAATCATATACAAAGAAAATATAGTATGTTTAAAATATTAATATACAAAGGTGATTATGAATATATTTTTTAACCGTCTTAAAAAGACTTCACTACATACATTTATAATTCCTGTAACTTGTTATACCATTAAATATGTTTAATACATAATATTTCTGAGTCACCATTTGCATAGTCATCAAGAAGCTTGTAGGTGTACACATTGTCATCACAATCATAAACGATATTGACACCAGGAACAGTGGAAATGACATAACCTTTTGAACCATTTCTTCTCATCATTTTCCATGAAACAATGTTTCACTTTTTTCCCTGACAGTAATGGTCCATCTTGAATTTTACATGTACATGCATACTTACATTTAGACTTTTAGTCAGGAAGTCACCCAATCACCAAAATACCAGTCTCCACGAAACTCGTAGATCCTCAGTCAGACATTTGGTCTGACTGACAAGAAAAATCTGTCAGACCTGCTGCACATTTGTCAGACCAAACACAATCAAACACATTTCGGAAATATTTTAATGTTTTTACTGGTTTACATCATTTATTCATATTGCATTTTATTTGCAATTAAGTTTTCCCATTTTAAATAAACAAATAAATAAATAAATAAAGAAACAACCAAACAAACAAACAAACAAACAAACAAATAAATAAATATATATATATGCAATATTTACTACTTATATTCAGTCTCTTATTAATCTTCATTACTTGTTATATTTCACACAAATAAATTTATAAAATGTGTTTTGATTTCAGTCTAATTAACACATACGTAGATCTATTTCACTTTATACAGTTTATATTTAAAATCCTATTATTATTTTTATATAGAGTCTTGTATATATTTTTACATATTTTATACAATGTAATATTTTAATAGTCCAAAAACAAAATATAGTTTCTAGTGGTTAAAACAAGGTAAAAGAAATAAATGAAAATTAAATAACAAAAACGTGTATCCAAGTTATCTTCACCGAGGGACCTATAAAATAGGTCCCTGCTTCACCCCACCCACTCTTTTAATCACAAAACTACAAATACAATGCTTTGTGTCGAAAATCTTAACGTCGTTAAAGGACTTTATTCATTAAAAATTAACTACAAAACATTTTTGATGAATTGGATTTGATTTACTTTCACGTTCGACAAGTGGGCTGCCAAAGCCCTCGCTAACTTTCAAATGTTGCCTCAGCCAAAGTTGTTGCATATAATTAGTGTACATGGATGATTTGGAATAAATCTTTTATTAGTGAACAGTAGCTAGTAGATGTAATGTTTTTAAGAAAGGAAGATGTACTTTTGACGCGATCGGCATACGCAATTTGTCAAGTTACACAACTTCATGTTAATTCTCATAATTAGTATAATATTCATTACGCAAATAGAGAATATTAGGTTAGTGTCTTTGTGTACTTGAATTTATCCGACGAGTTGAAGAAAGGTTTACACTGCGAGGCTTGCAGAGCTGTGTAAGCCTTTCAGATACAAGTCTGATAAATTCAAGTACACAGAGACACTAACCTAACATTCTATCTATCCTACAATATTTTTATTTAATTATTTTATGTTAAACAAACACAATATTAACGTTTAATTATGTGAAACAATGCTCAAAAACGCATTAAATGTACTGAATCTAACCTTGCGTTGTAATATGGTATCTCTTCATGATGTTTCCGCCACTCGAAATAGTCCAGAACAGTTCAATGCAAAACGCAGTGTAAGAAGATAAAATATCGCCATATGCTTTGATTCAACTTTGACGCCAAATGCTACACACTAAGGTAGATAAAAGAAGGTTTTATTCAAATGCAATGCCGTGTTTCGACCAAACTGTTCAACAACAAAAGACCAAAATGACTGGCAATTTTAACTTTCCAAAAGTGTGTGCAGGATTTATCTTTGCCGAGATGTTTATTATATACCATTGCTAGTATCTTTCAAAACATACACACAACTCGTGTGACTCAATTTTTCCAGAATGACACAGCATAAAATAAAAAATGAAATACACCTCTACTCACCCGAGTTTTTCATTGATAAAAACGTCGTGTAGACTAACTTTACAAAGGGTCTAGCTTCCATAATGATCGAGTAGTTAATCCGCACATGGCATAATCGATAAAGGTGCAAACAACATCATCATTCTATTCCTTTTAAAACAGTTGGTGTAAGCGGGTAAATCTTGTGGCTAGACTTTCTTTGATCAATCAACAAAGAAACGGTTTATTCATCAAAGAAATAACCCTTTATGTAAATTTCCTTTCAAAAGTAAACTAATCGAAGACTGCATCCAAATTACAAGATCCAAATCCGTATGTTGGCAACTCTGTTCTCCACCCACCACTATCCAGCCAGGTATCGGAATACACTCGACTTATAGAAAATTGAAATGGGATTAATCTCACTGGTTCCATTTGAGCAATATATTCCATGGATACACTTTTTGATATAAATCTTATTATCATAATCCATCCATAAACACAGAAACACTAAATATTGTATTCTTATTTCTCTTTTTAACTTCCAACAGTGTGTAAACTTACAACTCAACTGAATGACGTAAACAAGTGATTGCGTCATTACGAGCGCACATGAATTTTGGCGAGTTATTTCAAACCGAAACTACCTGTATTGGCATGATAGCTAACGGCTATTGATTCTTTTCCTGTACAAATGTGTTACTATTTCATTTATTGTAATGTACTATTTATTGTAAGGTATATAATACAATGTAATTATTGAATGTTTAGTGTCTTATTTCCACCAATAGATGAACTGTTCAATATCGCCCCATTTCGTACCCTTTAAAATAACTTGTTTATGACGTCACTCTCATTCCTGGAAAAAGTAGTCTGTCAAAAGTGAGGGTGTCAGATAAACCTTGCCTGTCGGATAAAGCAAAAGTTTATCTGACAGGTAGCGTTTCCTTCTATAAAATCATTTAGTGGTAGGATAAAAGTAATAATTATATTGCCTTCTTTTAATTTGTAGTACTTAATTTATTAAATACTTTGGAGTTAAAAACATGCACATCACAAAACGCATACCTAACGGGATAGTGTAACAAATCGCAGCTGAGTATTTTGACTGTAGTAAAACTGACTCCTCCTGCGTCTAGAATATATGGATAATTGATACGCTGGTGCAGAGGGGGAGTGTGTTAATTGCCGAGTAGGCGTTCTTTGTCTTTGATAAACATGCGTACGCAAACGGAAATGGTTGCATCCTAGAATTTAACACTTAATCTTATGGTGTCCTTACTGTATTGATACGAGGTCATCAGTGTTTTTAAATTGCAATCGAAATATGCATCATGTAATTCCGTTGAATTTAAAAATAGATGTTATAATGATCGTGTGCTGTTTAAATTTCGATTTGATATAAAATATTTTAGTCTGACATTTTGGGCCGACGAACTTGAAATTTCTTTTGGACCTTGACAAATTTAGTCGGTCAGACCCGTAGGTCCGATGGAGTTTCGTGAAGACTGAAATACTCGTCTGCTTCTGTCGTCTTGGAAGTAAAGCCTTGGAGAAAAACAAACAGTAATTTTATGGAAAAAAATTGATTTGTTTTATCTCAGACTGAGACTTGTTAAACATGTAATGTATTGTGTTTTTTTTTAAACAATAGTCAATATTCAATAATTAATTAATTAAATTATCTAAATTCATAAAATCAAATTAGCAACTTAGTAAATATCAACACAATATGCCACTTACAATTTGAATTTGTTCGACTTTGACTCTCTGACTTTGTGCACAAACTATGCGTAAGAACAGAAACACAACTTCAGCTACCCGTAGTTCTGACTTTCTGGAAAAAAAAAAGCATGTTATTTTTTATTTACAAATTACATTTCATGTCAATCATAATTAAATTTTAGACAGAGAGACAGTCCAGCTTCAAGGTTTATCTTGATTATTTTAATTAAAACATGTAACATGATAAGGTAATTGGACATTACAGAGCTATTGGAGGCTCATTCATACATTGATTAAGACCACTAAACTAGACAGTAACGACTCGTGTCTAAAAAACATTAATTAATAATTTAGACAAAATTAGAATACTGACAGAAACAATTTTTCTGAATTTCTTCATTGATTATGATAATGCGCATGTGATATATGTGGGAACAACAATAATATTTGTATAAACAGATGTAAACAAAATATATGATGGTTAGACAGCCCATTATTGCTTAAAATGTACCATTTAATCCATCAAAATGAGAGTTGTTCTGAATGGACTTATTTCACTGGCTAATAAAAATAGATGCACCGTTAATTTTGGCGTCAACATTTTTGTTAACGAAAAACTTAATTAATGCCGATTGCTTTACCATAAATATGTATGTAAGGGTAAGAAAATATATTTCACAATCGAGAACATGCTAAGTTATAACAAATTAATACCAATAATAGTTGATTTTGCCGTCTGTAATCTTACCATGCATGGGACTGTGTTAGACACAATCAGTCCAGAAGAAAAGGAAGAGTGCACCGGTGAATTTATTTACAAATTTCAGAAGTCACAATGATGTCAGAAACAGATGCTGTACGATCAAATGGCGCAAATAAATAAGTAAAATGCTGATTATAATTATTTATTAGTCATTGGACATCAATTATATGACCGTTTTTCTAATTTCTCTGCTCAATAGCAATGTTTAATTGGTAACTCAAAATTTTATTTACCCATTAAATTCGGTTCAACTATACCGACACCCCTATTGGTCATGTACATGAACTCTTCTTCTGTCGGGTTCACGTATTTTTCTTCTATAAATACATGAATTTCGTACAGAAAACTAGTGTAAAACATCCCGACTATTTTTGGAACGACAACTTGCGAGCGTTCAAGGACAACGGTAGGAGTTACCTTCCCTGTTAATCCGATGTCTAGATTAGGGTTGGACACCGTTTTTCGGTATCATTAAAGTACCGAATATCGCTTCATAAAATATCGGTATATGCCGTTTCGTAATATACCTTTTTTTTGCAATAATTCTATGGATGCATGTCAGTTTTGACAGTAATATAAATGAAAACTAAGTCAGTATGCAATAGTAGCTCGCCATAGCAGATGGCGTTAGTATAAATTAGGCATTGTTAAGACTAACACAGTGTTGGCTTATATTAAAATATTGTATCACATGGGATTTTTAACATAATTTACATGCCTTTTTACTTTTTATTTATGGGAATATCGCAAAAAATACCGATATTTTATGAAACAGTATATACCGTACTTCAACGATACCGAAAAACTGTGTCCAACCCTACTTATCACTATTAGTGAGTTTCTGAACATATTTTTGTTCTTAAGCTATGATATGTTTGGGCTGGCCCTAGACATGACTGTCGCCGGTGAGCACTTGTCTGTTGGGTGGGTGCTCAATGGGAATGAACCAGTCTTAAATCACTCACTCGCTCCTCCCTCACTCAATGCCCCCCCCCCAACAAAATGCCCCAAACCCCACATATATACTTTATATCCTGATAATTGTTTCATGTTACCACTATTTGCTTGATTGCCACCTCATGTTAAGTCATTTTGGCGCTCAGGGTTTGATTCTGTCCCATTAGGCACACCAACGTTGAACTTTTCAATGTTGTATCCCATCGAAATTTAAACTTTGTTTTCACATCGGGCTGGATCTGGTCAGATATCTGGTGGGGCCCACAGAAGTCTGGCTGACCTCCCAGTGCCCAATCAGGGGCAATAATCACATCCACATATGCATAGGTCAAATTAAATAAAAAGCTTGTGAACACTCTAGAAGTCACATTTTTTGCCCAATCAACATGAAACTTGCTCAGAACATTTGTTCTTATGATATCTTGACCGAGTTCGAAAATGGTTCCGATCCGTTGAAAAAATATGGCCGCCAGGGGGCGGGGCAGTTTTCCTTATATGGCTTTAAGAAAAGCTTCTGAACACTCGAGAAGTCACATTTTTTGCCCAATCAACATGAAACTTGCTTAGAACCTTTGTTCTAATGATATCTCGGCCGAGTTCGAAAATGGTTTCGGTCCGTTGAAAAACATGGCCGCCAGGGGGGGGGGGGCGGGTCAGTTTTTTCCTTATATGGTTATAGGAAAAGCATGTGAACTCTCTAAAAGTCACATTTTTTGTCCAACCAACATGAAACTTGCTCAGAACCTTTGTTCTGATGATATCTCGGCTAAGTTCACAAATGGTTCTGGTCAGGTGAAAAACATGGCCGCCAGGGGGAAGGGGGGTGGCTGTTTTCCATAAAGGGTAGTAGGAAAAGCTTGTGAACACTTTAGAAGTCAATTTGTTTTACCAATGTTCATGAAACTGTTGTTGGTGATCTATAAATGCTAAATAGTATTTATTATGTGTGTCCCAAACATTGTATTACTGAAACAGAAGCAACATTTATATTAAGTTTAAATTATGATGTATACATTGTATAAATATTATTGAGCGTTTGAAGTTAGAGGGCAAGTCTGATTAATATAAATATATCTTTTATTTTCAGATGTAGAACGTGTTTTGGGAAAATGTCCACTTAAGCTTATGGGTAGACACATTAAGGTTCAGCGATTTAGCTGCAGTGATGCACATGACCAACATGCAAACAAGGAATTAACAACTTTAACAGAACCTGTGTTTGATGGCACACAGACACAGATTCTAGTCGAAGATATCCCACCAGACGTAGATGAAGATTACTTTAAACTGCTGCTATGCGGAAGAAAAGAAGCAATCGGTTTTGCACCAGGAGTACTAATACTCCCCTGTATTTCTGCGTTACTCCTTTTTGTCAGGGTTTAAAGAGTACCGTTACTCATTTCCTCAATCCTTATCAAGAGCGCTGGATACTTGTTTGTAACATGTCGAGCCCGTTGTCAAAAGAGTGAATTGTATTGTAATTATTTTACAATCACGATGGAAACAAGCTGAATAATAAAGTGTGACCTTGAACTTTTACCTAGAGACGTGACGACTCCACATGGGGGATAAAATAACATAATAACACAATGTTAGTTTTTAAGTATCAACACAATCTGCATATGTTTATTTAGTAAAGAAATTAAAAACTTTTTAAGTTTTGCATTTGCGTTAAAATATATGAGAAATTCCTTAAGATGGTTTGTGGAGTCTTATTTTAATATCTGTACAATTTTCAGACACAGTCAGGTTCAAAACAATTTTACCTTCAGGACTCTCAAATGTAATCACTGCATTCATCTCTTTATCATCGAAGTCCACATGCTCTACGGAGCACGATTTCAATTTTTTCGAAGCAAAACACATTTCTAAAACGAATTATGACGTACTTTTTTAAAGAGAGATGCCAACATTTTGACTAAATTTATGTATTTATTTAATTATCAAAATAATGAATAATAAAAGTATTTACAATATATATTTCATCTGAATCTGGAATTGCTATAACCTATTTTATAGTCATAATTATATTATACCATAAAAGTTGTGTACATTTAGATCCCATTGCAGGAACATAGTATTATATATTTAATATGGATGCAGCATTCTAAAATATAATTAATTAAATTACAGAAGATATTTACCTAGTCTGTGCAATGTTTAAAATATTTTTATGGCAAAATTTATTTTTAAATAGTTATATTGTAATAATAAAATTACAGTAGTCTGCTGTAAAACCATTTATATTCGTCGGCATGAGATTTTTTTTTTTTTTACAATGACAATTTCGTGGGCACTTACAGTAAACATCAAGAAATGCGTCAATCGTATTGCTGTTTTCTGTTCGTAACACCTTACGGTCATAAACGGAGCGTCCCCGAGGTAAATGGGCCCTATTATCGACCTGTCAATTAAGCCATAGACCCTTGTTATGAAATAAACACGGCACGTCGCTCTGGGAGGTAGGGTCCAACTACAAATGTATCAATTAAACAATGGGCCTAAATAAACAGGTTTACATGTTTGACCCTAAACGAGCGTTTAAAGAAACGAAGCCAGTTACCAATTAGTTGCAATCAATAGCAATTATGTTTTTTCTAAAATGCTTTATGTTTCATCAATTTTGTTCGAAAACTGCTTTACCATGTTTGTTGGCAATAAAAATTATATCATTAAAATTTTAAAACAATCGTGTTTTTTTATCATGCTTTTTTATCATGCAAAAGTTTATTCATAATGTTTCTTTGAAATAGAAATTTATTTTGATCAAAATACGATTAATGTATATACAAATCCTGTCAGTATTTGGTGTCTCTTGAATAACAATACAGAAGGCAACAAAGTTCAAGATGTTTATGCATCTATCAATGTTTTCCCCCGGGGGGGGGGGGGGGGAGCGGCGGGCATATAGACTGGCATGGGGACGTTAGACTGAAAGCGATTCCCAACAGTCGGGGATTTGACATTCCGAATTATTCTGGGTCCCGGGGTAATAGACTTTGGTCGGATTTTAGATCCTGGTAATACAGGCTCCGGGCCATTTGATAGACGTATAACATCTCCCACTGAGGGGATTTAGACAAATATGCTTGACTCTAGGGTGGGGAATTAGACCCCAAAAAATAAAAAATTTCTAATTCCCCTGGGTCAGCCCACCGCTTCCCCCCTGGGGGAAAATATCGATAGGTGCATTATTGCAGACAAATGTACATAGGCTTATAACGACAATAAACATTAAACAATACATAGTGATTTTAAGACAATGTAATAAAAATTGTCTGCATGCTTTGATGTTTCCAAATATGTTAAGCGGCTAACAATATCTTTCATGCACTTGTCAACTTTGATCTTCAGCCGACCGTCTTCTGCCAAAAACCGAAGTCGTAAAACGTGGTCCACGCTTTCTGCATGGATAGTTTTTATTATGCACATAGATCTTTACTAGTCTATATTTTGAAAGAAGATAGCAATGTATATACAGGGTAACTGCATAGGCAGATAAATCGGATATGTTAAGTGTCAATAAGGTACACAGTATATTACACCCGAGCCTCGTTTGGAGTGTATGCAGATTAGATAGGGGCTACTTGTCACACACAAAAATAAACTGGATATTAAACTGATTCATTCGTGATATAAATGCACATCATGTTTAAGGTAATGTATTTATTATAAACAAACTCTTATACTTCATTTAACTTCTGTAAACATTATATTTACATTGACTTCATGTAGGTATACGTACTAGGAAATTACATCTCAGAGCGGAAATTCAGCTGAAAAAAAAAAGCTAGCCGAATAATTATTCGTTGGAAACTTAAATTAGTGGCTGGTTCCATCTTCGGAATCCACGAAAATTAGTGCCCCCACGATTATTAATGGTTTTACAGTATTTAGTATTTCTATATATCCTCGGGTGACCCTTTTTCAAATTGTTCAAATGTTTTTTCGGTCCACTGCATATGTAGGTCACCAGAGCTAAAATGGATTTGAAAAGTGAAAACTTTCAAAATCTTCTCTGAAACTGCATGGCTGAGAGCTTACATATATGGAAGTGGCATCTTCTAGTAGTCTTCTACAAAGATTGTTAAAATTATGGCCCTGGGGTAAAATCTGGTCACACACCGGGGATTTTTATACAGATCTAAATAGCAAAATTGCTTCAAAAATCATCTCCTCTACAACTGCAAGGCCCAGTGGTTTGATATTTGGTATGTAGCATCCTTTAGTGGTCCTTTACAAAGATTGTTCGAATGATGCCTCTGGGATCAAAACTGGCCAGACCCCGGGGGTCAGATGGTTTAGATAGACTTAAATAGCTAAATGACTTTAAAAAATCGTTTCCTCTAAAACCGGTAGGCCCAGAGGTTTCATATTTGGTATGTAACATTGCATAATGGTCCTCTACAAAGACTGTTCAAATGATACCCATGGGGTCAAAACATGCCATGCCCTGGGAGTCACATGGTTTAATAGACTTTAATAGCTTACTGACTTTGAAAATCTTACCCTCTGAAACCGCAAGGCCCAGAGGTTTCATATTTGGTATGTAACATTGTTTAGTGGTCCTCTACAAAGATTGTTCAAATGATACGCCTGGGGTGAAACCTGGCCACACCCCGAGGGTCACATGGTTTATATAGACTTGAATAGCAAACTGTATTATTTTCCTCTGAAACCGCAAGGCCCAGAGGATTCATATTTGGTATGTAACATTGTATAATGGTCCTCTACAAAGATTGTTCAAATGATGCCCCTGGGGTCAAAACTGGCCACACCCTGGGGCTCACATGGTTTATATAGACTTAAATAGCAAAATAACTTTAAAAATCTTTTTCTCTGAAACTGTAAGGCCTAGAGGTTTTATATTTGGTATGTAACATTGTATTGTGGTCCTCTACAAAAAATTTTCAAATGATGCACGGGGGTCAAAACTGACCTCACACAAGGGTCACATTGTTGATATAGACTAAAATAGCAAAAGTACTTAAAAAATCTCTTCTGAAACCGAAAGGCCTAGTGGTTGCATACGGCTTGTGGCATCCTCTAGTGGTCCTCTACAAAGATTGTTCAAATGATACCCCTGGTGTCAAAACTGGCCACGTCCCGGGGGTTCACATGGTTTGTATTGACTTGTATAGCAAAATGACTTTAAAAATTGTCTCTTCTGAAACCGTAGGGCTCAGAGTTTTCATATTTCGTATGTAATATTGTATAATGGTCTTCTACATAGGTTGTTCAAATGATGCTCCTGGGGTCAAAACTGGCCACGCCCCGGGGGTCAGATGATTTATATAGACTTAAATAGCTAAATGACCTAACAATCTTCTTCTCTGAAACCGCAAGGCCCAGAGGTTTGGTATTTGGTTGGTAACATTGTATAGGGGTCCTCTACAAAGATTGTTCAAATGATGCCCCTGGGGTCAAAACTGGCCACGCCCTGGGGGGAACATGGTTTATATAGACTTATATGGCAAGTGGACTTCACAAATCTTCTCTGAATCTGCAAGGCCCAGAGATTTCAAATTTTGTATGAAACATTGTATAATGGTCCTCTACAAATATTGTTGAAATGATGGCCCTGGAGAAAAAAGAAGCCTCACCTTGGAGTCACATGGTTTGTATAGACTTATATGGAAAGGCGGGTTTGAGAATTTCCTCCTCTGAAACCCCAAGGCACAGAGGTTTCATATTTGGCATGAAAATTGAATAGTGGTCCTATCAAAATATTGTTCAAATTATGCCCTTGGAGTAGAAAGTGGCCACTCCATCTGGGTCACATGTTTTATATAGACTCTAAAAATCTTCTCCAGAGACTGCAAGATCCAGATCTTTATACTCAGATAAGTGGTTAAGTGCCATTTGGCCCTCTTGTTATAAGCCATTACGATTCCTTAAACTCAGGTGAGCGACCTAGGGCCATGGTGACCCTCTTGTTACAATACTACTGGCCGGAGTTTAATCAAACTTCATTACCAAGAGGAGATGTGCATTGAACCAGGATGTTGCGCTTCAATGATTTTTCTCAGAATTATAGGACTTCAAGGATTTCTGATATAGAGCACACTACTCGTCCATGTTTATTTCTCGGCTACCGTAAAATATCTATATTTTCTGACACTGTAAATTTTCGGACACCCTCTTTTTTAGCCAAAATAATAATTTTTTATCACTATATATTTTCGGACATCCTGATTTTAAACCATAATTAATTAATCTTAATTTTTGGACATTTGATATGACAGTGCTATTTTAACAGAATTCTAACCTGTTTGCGTCAATCCGGTGACACATCGCACATGTGTTTTTACAACCAGATGAAGGTCAGAAAACCTGGCAGATGAATTAGTGGAGGCGGTGGACCGTTACATTAGCGTTATTGGGTTAAGAACCATTTGCCATAAATAATGTGTTTACCCGATTGTGTATCCTGGTATTGATATTGTGTATTAAATATGCTGTTGAAATTATCCTATTAAGGAACCAGTCTAAACCAGTCTTAATTATTTACCAATAAATTCTGGTTAATTTAATCATCTTTGAACTTGGTCGACAAAAATGCAGTCTTGGCGTAATTTTCTGTAAAACAAAATCATACATTTTAAATGATTTAAAATTAATTGCAAACATCGCTAACAATTAATAATACTATACGGCGTGGTATTTAATAAGCACGCAAAATCACTAATCAATACTATCCGTGTATATTCAGCAGAAAACGTTACAAACTGGATATATCCGAACTTAATTGCAATATTGTCATAGTGTCTATAAATTTTCGTACACCTGTAAATTTGGGAAATTTTTTGTGTATCCAAATTATCGGACACGAAATTTTTTAATTATTTTTAAGTGTCCAAAAATACAGAGATTTTACGGTACTTTTGGCCCTTTTTTTACCAAAAGGATATGTGCACAGTACCAGGATGTTCCGTTTCTTGATTTTCCTTGGAGCCATGAGTCTAGGTTGCTGAGATTAGTGAATAGTGCGTCATTCTTGTGAAGACTGTTTCTCAGCAAATTTTAACCTGCATTCAATAAAACATGATGGGACACTTCATTACCAAGATGCCGTGTGCATAGAAGCAGGATGTTATTGGATTTGAAGATTGCCGAAATTAGTTTATCGTGCACAATTCTTGTCCGGGCTGTTTCTCAGAAACTACTTTATCATATGCTGTATGCAATGCAGTGATACTTGTTTGTATGGTATGTTTGTGTCATGCACAAATAGTTTTGACAGCAAATCTGGTCCAGCAGTTCTAGTGGTTTTTAGTTATCTAATATCATTGCCCCTTCTTATTGCATTCCCAGTACTTGGCAAAGCGCATTGGGGAGCATCCATCAGTTTTACTGATACCCTTGTTTTTATTTCCTAATCAAAAGTAAAAAACTCTTTTAGATATTAGCTTCAAACTTCGAACTTCATATATCGATGAAACTTCATACATCGACTTTATGAATACCACCCCAACTAGTATTTCCTATCTTTTGTAGAAATGAATTGTATATTTGAAGGAAATGATCAGTTGGTCAATGTTACTGTGGCATTAAAAACATGTGTCCATAAACATTGTTTGTTGTTAACTAGTTCTCCTTGATATATACAGGGTAATATTAAGAGTATTAACTTTGAGTGATACTTGACAATCTTTGGAAAATAAAAGCTTGAAATTTAATCAATATGGTTCAGGGTTGCTTTATATAGCCCACTTTGAAGAAGGCGATCAATGTACATGATGCACATGCTTTTATAAATAAGTTTACATTAGTTTGAATTGATTGATATTTTGTACACAATTAACACATATCCATTCCAGATGTGAAAAAAGTACTGGATATCCGTCCAATTAAAATTAAGGGTAAGGAGGTGTCTGTTCAAGTCTATATTCCAAAGAAACTGAACACAATCATTGTGCGTGGTCCGAAAGAGCTGATGAAGGAGGAAAATGAAGACACTTTTGAGATGTACTTTGAAAACAATCGGAAGTCCGGAGGTGGTGTTGTCTTAGAAAAGTACTTCAGATCAGATGAAAAGGCTTTTTATATCACATTTGAAAAAGAAAGTGGTAAGTGTATGGCTGTGTCTATTGAAATAAGTTACAAACTAAGTAATTACGCCATTATGATTTTGTGTTTTTAATTTGTTTAAATTTCCTAATTCAAATGTGTTCTGAGTTTAAAAGTGGCAAAGACAGAATTGTTTTCTCAAACAGTTGCCAAAAGAGTTGTGGAAAGAGGTGGCCATTGCATTACTCGTACAGATGTTGAAGTGGAACTTTTAATTCCAAGTCGGTCAACAAAGTCTTCTTCTGAGCTCAAGGAAAACGACGCAAGACCTGGGAATGTTGCAAAACGTGAAAAAGATGAAGAAGGTGCAGACACGCAGCCACAAAAAACGGTAAAAGTACGAGGAGTCAATAGGGTGTCCAGCCGAGACTCGGTTCAGTGGTATTTCGAGAACAAGAAAAAAGCTGGTGGTGGTGACATAGAAAAGCGCTACACTGACGATGAAGATGACGATGTTATTTATATACAATATAAAGACGAGTCTGGTGCGTAGCTATTTAAACTTGTGTTGGACAAACATATTATTATATAACCCTCCCAAGCAAAGTTTGAAAAGGGGTATTTTGGAGTCACCATGTTGGTTGGTTGGTTGGACAGTTGGTCTGTTGCTTTTTGTCAAGCCAACTGCTTCTACATAATTTGGCACATTTTCATGAACATACAGTTATCAATATGATGAGGAATAGTGGTGACAAATATTTTTGTTGGATCAAATTCAATAATTTGTTAACTTTTGTGAAGCAGCAGATTTCTATGAAACTTCATACAGTTGATGAACATGATGTATAGTTGTGTTTAACAGAATATTTTGTTCGACAAAATTCAAATTGACAAAGTGGCGGCCATGTTGGATTTTTTTGGCCGACTGGCGGCCAGTTTGGATTTGTTAACTTATGTTGAGTGGCAGATTTTCATGAAACTTAATACAGTTGATGAACATAATGCATAGTACTGTTTGATATAATATGTTCTTCGACAACAGTCAAAATGGCCGAATGGCGGCTATCTTGGATTTTATTTTGTCTCGATGTGCTTCTTTTGTCCTGCAAACTTCTTCTACAGTGTTTGATAGATGTTCAGGAAGCTTCATACAGTTGATCTGCATGACGACAAGTAGTGTGGACGTAAGTTTTTGTTCAGATGAAATTGAAAACGGCCGACTGGCGACAATCTTGGATATAACATCGTCCCGCAAACTACTTCTTCAGTTTTTGTTCAATTTAATAGAAACTTCTCTTACCTCATATTCACGAGGAGTAGCAGTGCGTGACATAATTTCCATTTATTTCTTTTTAAAATTATTAATATGCTTATAACTCTATTATCTGAAATGTGATCAATCCGGCGTTCGGGGGTATTATCACTCCCATGATAGCTCTAGATTGTAACCAAATTAGTAAATTCTGTTGCGCATTGTACAAGTGAATATGTTTTATGCCATTATTTCGCCGGCTTTGGTGAAAGAACACACCATGGGATATATTTTGGTTTTGTTAATGTAAGTTTTTTATATTAGTTATGTTTCCTTGGATTAGTTTCAGAAATAAAGACAGAGACTGATGTGATAAGTGTAATACTACGAAAGTGTTGAATCAAGAAAAGTTTATTTGCTCAGAACGAAAACGTGAACCACACACCCAGACTTGTGGTTCAGGTTTTTCTCAGCCACGCTAAATGAACTAGCCTAGCTAAATAAACTTAGCATCGCCAAATAAACCGACGCTATCTTTATTCAACACTACCCTAGTATTCTCTATATGCCGGGTTTTATGTCAATCCAAGTTTTGAAATGATATGTTCTTGTTTTAGTTGCAAAAGTTGTAGCTGAGAGGAATCATACTCTGGAAGGTCATGAGCTGGTTGTGTCGTTATATTTTCCACCCATTCCCCCACCCAGCTACCCAGACAAGCTGCTTATCAAAGGACTGAACCCAAAGATAACATTCAGCGTTCTAGATCTATACATGGAGGCTAGGACGGGACTTACTTTGGTCCAGGGTTCCATGACATATCATGTTGAGCAGGAGGATATTGCTTTGGTTACGGTTGATGGAGTCATAGGTTATTTCATTAATATACATGATTTATTATTGCTGTTCTTTATATATCAATGTCTTGTACTGTATGAAGAAAATAATTAGATCCTGGAAAAGTAAAATGTTTTTATATGTGTTTTATTGGTATATTTTAGACATGGAACAAATAGAAGTGGCATGCAAATCGAAACCACTTGAAGGTTCTCTCTTGCGGTTCAGTCCAGTGCCCAAACCCAACTGTGTCCTCGTATCAAACATCAGTGATGCAGTGACAGAGGACATGGTTTCTCTGTATTTTGAGAATACAAAAAGAAGCAATGGTGGAACTGTTGACAAAGTTGAAATGTTTCATGCGCAAAACTACTGTCTGGTGTACTTTGATGACTATAAAGGTAAAAGGCATAATTATCCGTAAAACATTCAAAACATTTAGTTTGTGAAAGTTGTTGATCATATTGCACTTTTGTTTAATTTTACATGGTCACTGGTGATTGCATCTTCGCCGTTCAAACGACGTTAAATTGTATTTTAGAAGTGTATCGATATCTTGAAACTTGCGATATATTACCAGTGACAGCTGTGTTTTCATTTCTCATTCATCTTTAAGAATCTCGTTTGTTGAAGTGATTTTATACTCAATATTGTGCCTCTTGACTGTAAGCGGCCTATCCGTAGCAGTGTTGTATTGCATGGTTCATTACCATAAGTATTTTAATAAATAGTGGTACATTTACACTTAACATAGTTCGAAGCCAAATATCCAGACTTGACGTTGTGACAAGATATGATAATTTTTGTTTCAGTTGTGGATAGTGTACTGGCAAAAGAGCAAATGCTTGATGGTAGACAGATTGAAGTTAGAAGATACTTTCCATGCATTGGACGGGCAGAAGGCGACACAGTTGAACGGCGATTTAAAAAACCAGCCCCATTTACAGTGAAGGCAAACATACAGAAAATTAAATTTCTGCATCGTTCTAGTGCCAACAAAGAAGCTGCACAAAAGCAGTTGGCTATGTGCCACGCCACAGTAAATTGGCCATCGGGGAATGACGTCGACGATGTTGAAATTCTGTGTATTTTATCGGAAGATATCAAAGACTGTGTTAAACTGGCCAAGAACTGGGAAACTAATGCAAAAGCAAGTTTTGAAGACTTTATGAACACGCTTGAGGTTGAACATGTTGTTGTTGTGCAAGATATTTTAAAGAAGGTAACAGACGAACTTGGCAAACTTTCTATTGACAATCCCGAAGCTGTTGTAATATTAATACAGAGACAAGAAAACAAAATATATATAGTGGGTATAAAAGGAACAGCTTTAAGCTTAAAGAAAGACGTCGAACGAATTGTTCAAGAAGCTTCCGAGAAAGAGAAAGCATGGATAAAAATACCAATTACCAACATGAAACCCATCGAAACAAAGATGTTATTGGCAGACAAATTTCCCAATCAAATTGAACAGAAGTTTCAAGACGTGAAAGTAAGGATTAATCAACAGAAAAATGAAATTGAAATAGGTGTAAATTCTTTGGTAAACAAAACCCAAATTGAAATGAACCAACTAAAAGACAGTTACCAGCAAACGGAAACCAGTATCCAAAAAGAAACGGTGGACATGTATATGAGCAGATCTGTGAAAGAGTACATTGTCAAGAAATTTAAACATCAACAAGTTGTAGCGGTCTGGGAAGCACTTAATGGCAAATTGAAGGTGATGAGTAAATCTAAAGAAATGCTCAGTCAAGCAGTTGACATTATAAGTAAATCAGTGGCAATGGGTAGAGTCCAGCTATCGCAAGAAAGTTTAGCATTAGTACAAAGCGATTCATGGAGAAGTTTTAAAGACAGTTTGATTGAAGAAAATCAAGGAAAGTTGAACATTGAAGATATTCCGTTAGAGGACATTATATTAGTTTGCACTGATGATATTTACAGTGCAGTGTTGGACAAAATTAACCATTTCCTGGAAAAGAATACAAGATATGTTATCAAGTTGTCGTTTACGGAACATATTAAAACACTTTTGATGAGGCACTGCTTCCAAGATTTACAAGAAATAGCAAAAAAGAACAACGTCATCTTATCTATCGAAGAAAATAGATTTGAGATTTCAGGTACTAAGATAGGCGTGGATTGTGTTAAGCAAGAGTTTGAGGCCTTGGCAAAAAAGGTTCAGAAAAAACCTTACCAGGTCTCCAAACCTGGCATTTCTGAATTTATGCACTCCGATAAAGGCCGTAGTTTAACAAGATCTGTTGAAAATTCACACCAGGTACTTGTAAAGTTGAGTGACGAAGATATTGCTGAGGACGACTACAACATATATGACACAACAGAAAAGAGACCGAATCTTCCCCAAGTTGTTCCGTTGTGGCTTCGTGTACTGCATATGGAACAAGGAACATACACGTAATATCTGGCGATATGACTGATTTAACTGTTGATGCCATTGTAAATGCTGCAGACGAAAAGCTTAGTCTGTTTGGTGGACTGGGAAAAGCAATATTGAAAAAAGGTATTAAAACTAATTCATCGAATCTAAAATGATGTCCTTTTATTTTATTTTTTGGTTTAAGTACTGAGCACAAAGCACATATTACGAAGTATGTAAAGGACGCTAATTTTTTCTTGCTTCCTTATTGAAGACCTATAATTGTTTCTTTCTGTAAACAGCTATTTGTAAATGTAGTTAAAATCCATTTAGTAATTAGAAGTAATATTTAGGTCAGTGATTGACCTTGTACTAATACTAATATTGGTTTTTGAAATGAAAAAATTCTAAAACAAATTAGTGCACGCGAACATCTAGGCATATCTGTGTATACTATATAACAGTGTATACTATATAACAATACTAATCTGATTTGAATTGCTAAAGAGTATCAGTTGTGTTGTGATCAGTTGCTGTCTGGCGTTCGTCCTCCGTCGTCAACAATTTACTTCAAATAACTTCTCTGAAATCGCATAGCAGGTTTTACCCAAACTTGGTGGGACTACTTGGAGTGGTCCTAAACCACAATTCCTTCAAGTCTTTCGAATATAATGAAAAGTATGGTTGCTATGGCAACCAACAGCTAAAAAAAAAAACTTTAAAAATCCTCTTTTTCACAAACCGCTCGTGGGATTTTTAAATAATTGTACAGAATTTGCCTTGGGTGACCATTTACCAAATTACTTCAAATCAGTTTGCTTCGTCGTAAACATGAACGTCAGGGGGCGGGGCCTTTTTTTTTTCAAAATTTTCAGCATTTTAAAATTAGTTTGCATAAATGTTGCTTGGTTAACCCTCGACGACATTCTTTTATATCATTTTGATTCTTGTAAAAAAAAATGGCCACCAGGGGGTGGGGCAGTTTTCCTTAAATGGCTATATTGAAAACTTTGTTGTCAGAAACCACCGGCCGGAATTTCGAAATAAGTTTGTACAAACGTTCGTTGGTTGACCTGCTACCAAATTCCGTAAGATCATTCTAATTTGTAAAAAATATGTCCGCCAGAGGGCTGGGTAGTTTTCCTTATATGACTTTATAGGAAACATTGAAAATCTTCTTGTGAGAATAATTTTGTTCTATTAAAAAACACATTAGCGCAAGGGGGAGTTTCAGTTTTCCTTATACGGCTTTATTGAAAAGTTCGAAAAGCTTGTCAGAAACCACCGACTGAAATTTTAAAATAAGTTTGCAAAAATGTTCCTTATTTGTCCCTCTTCGTAATTCCTTTCGTTGACATGTTTATATGTTTTGTAAAGACATAATTTTTTGTAGTTGAAAATTCATCTCTTCATGATAAGGGTTGATATTCGGGGCTGGATCACACTAGTTTGATGTATATATGGTTTGAGAAAATACACGTCTGTCTTATAAATGTTGTAAGGAAAGTCCAAATAGTATGTTATTGGGCATGGCAAACATATCGCTGATTGCTTGTTATTGCTCTTGGTCCCAAACGTTTAGACAGTACATGCATCTGTATTGTAGACCGGACAGGCATCTGTATTGCACCTGTCGATTGCAGGTTCAAGAACAGTAAGATATTTGTCTGTTGTGGGTCATTTAGTAGGCGATGACATTAATCTGATGTCAGCGCTGAACACTGTCATTGCCGGTACTCTGGTGAGCACTTAGGGCCATCATGGCCCTCTTGTTAAAGGGACTATGTCATCAAAAAGGGCCTCAACGGGGCAATTTCTTTTAAAAAATCTGAAATTTAGATAATAATACTGGGATATAATAATGGTTAAAACAGGGTATATATAATAGGAAAAAGAGTGTATGCATTCTGCGATAAAAATCAATTTATAATATGGGTTGTGTTTGTTTGGCCCTTTTCCTGTTTACATTTTGACGTCAGAATTGTGAGCATTTCGTATAACCATAGTTTACAAACGACTCCTTACCAAGCACGATAGCGCAAATGGTTATAGCGCTGTCTTCTGTCATTTCTTTGTATGGCTCCTAAGTCGTGAGTTCGATACCCGCTAAGGGTTTTAATTTTGTCAGGCTATTTTTGCTCATTTGTTTTTATCACATTTCTTATTCTGTATTATGTGTTTTATTGAATATTGTATTAAACAAAATATTTCCATCATAATTTAAAATTTTGAAATTTAAATTCAATTATCGCCCTTGCTTTGTGTATCCAATAGAACTCTTTAGGTCCACTTTATATAGTTTTTCACTTATGATCATGCACGAGCATAGGGACCGTTTTTCTAAGGTCGTTTGCAGGTTTGCGTGCTTTTATAGTAGAATCTACTTTCTTAACATGGACTTAGGTTTTGGATATTCAGATACATATTCTGTACCGATTGTCTCAAAGAACGTTAATCCATCCAATCCTCCGATCTGCTTCTTTTTGGTGCAAAGCTAGTATGGTAATTTAGCCAATGAAAATAAGGGAGAAGACAATTGGCTACTAGAAATTTCTGTGTCAGTAAGAAACATTTGTTAGCATACTACCAGCATTATTTTTTACCAAGTCAGCATGAAACTTCAGATAAGTTAATGAGTCATATGCGGCTTGAAAAAGGTTATTAGGTCCCAAAGACGTCATTTATTTAAAGGCCCTACTTACAATGCACGCAAGTTCGTTTGTATATTATTTCTATAATACAAGAAATATAAAAATATGATCAAATTATTCATACAACTAAAATGCGATACATTGAAGACAAAATAAGTGTATACAGTTGAAAAATAAACTCTTAGAATCTCATATTTTAACTGGGTCATCAGGCTTGGCTTGATTACGAAATATTGATCAGATATCTTGTTTTACTTTGAAATGTAGGTTAAATGAATGTGGTTGTTACTTTATAAATATTTTCTTAACATTAAAGTAGACTGATTTTAAATCAAACAATCTTGAAACTACTTCAGGATAATTGCCTTAAAAGCGCTTGTTATGTTTTAGTTGATCAGACACGTAGTGGTGCCAGATTAACTTTTCGGATCAGTGTATATTCTCAGGTGTCCATCCGGTCACCGTGTCAAATTAAGTGAGGTAAATAGTATTGTTACCACTGCAGGAATCACATTTATCGTCAAATAATGGTCAAACTTGTTTTGATAAAATATGCATCATCGCCAGTCAAATAACTAGGACAATGGATCAAATAATGTAAAAAGCTTCTTTACACTTTTAGGGCATTTTATAACATTTTCATTAGATCAGATTAAAACTTAAAATATTGGTATTATATGATATAAAACTATGTCGAATAGCATTAAAGCCTTTTAACTGACTTTTTAAGTTGTGTTTTCTCTTCTTAGTCATGTTCCATCATATCACGCTAGTGAACCAATGAACGATTTAGGGGCATGTCGGTCCTCTTGTTTGTTTTACCCTGTGAACATCTAGGTCAGTGTTGAAAAAACTCTTCAAATCCATTGTCGTCAGATCAACGCGATATTTGGTCACATTAGTTGTCTGTAAGTTTAATTATATACTTGGTCATTTGGGGTCAACTAGGTCAATGTTTCAGTATATTATACATATATTGTTAAGAAAGGAGATTGATTGCCTGAGTGAAATGTAGTTCGATAATGCGTCATTTGTAGTCAATCATTAAGGCCAAGGTAAAAATTTAGCCAGGTGTTTTTTGTCACAGCAGTGGGATTTTGTTCCACAAATCGGGTGAGCAAAAAAGTAATGTCGGCTGTCTTGTGTAAAACGTCAGAAATGGTTGTCAATTGTTGTATGTATTCGGGAATAAATCTTAACAGAATAAAAATTACTTTTGCTCTTTAATACATCTTACGATCCATTGTGTACAGATAAACAACGAATATAATAATCAAATCCTCCATAAGTTGAAAAAGGTAAAAGCAGTTGTACAAAACACAAAATGTATTTGAAACTGTTGCCGTAGAATTTTCTAGCACCAAATGGAATGTGACCTATTTATTGAATTTAAAATGATTATTATCTGTATTAGACAAAACTTCTTGTCTCTAAATAAGAATTAAGTTATCGACCTTAAAATACAGAAATTGTTCGTTCTGACAGATGGGGGCGACGAACACCTTTACGAAGAGCTGCCTTCTTCGAAGTCAGACGAATCAAATGTCTTTGTTGTTGGAAAAATACGAGTAACAGTCAAGCATGGTGATATTTCTGCAGAAGACGTGGACTGCATAATTAACAGTTCAAATGAGACTCTAGATCTTAGTAGAGGTACCATTTTGCACGCCCATGTAAACTTGCTACCGTGACATATTAATTTGTTTTTTTTCGCTGTGACACTACTTTAAATTCCATTTCAAAAACATACCGATGTTCATCAAATCATCTTTATTTTTAGGAAAGGTGTCCCAAGCTCTTGCAAAACTTTGCTCAGACAAGCTTGTGAAGCAGGCGAAAACGTTGCGTATGTTACTTGTTATTCTTCTTACCGCATTTGCGATCTTAAATCAAAATCACGTAACTAATTGTGATAATATTTCAGTTAAATTACTCACTTTTTACATGATCTCTAATGCTCATGAGCAATATGTTTTTGAATCATTAAATTTTGTTATTTTGAGTTTAAATGCATAAAGATTCCTGTTTGATTTGGACACTGATAGCATTTTACAGTCCTTACAAAATTAATTAATGTCAAGAATCAAGATGAAATAACTTAGGCATTATTTCCATTTTACGCATGGTTTATAGTTTATAGTGCATCTTTGTAATTAAAAAAAGAAGTGCTTCGTAATTGTTTTACAGAAGGCAAAATGACAAAGAAAGGATTAGCTGTTACCGACGCTCCTAACTTTAAGTGTAAACACATCATGCACGTTGTCGCCAAAGAAACTGCACCTGAATGGAAAGACGTTGTTAAATCGTGTCTCGATAAAGCAAAGCGTGAAAACTACAGCAGTATTGCTTTTCCAGCATTAGGAACAGGTTTGTGTGACCGTTAAGGGTCATTAAAAAAAAGTCTGTAGCTTATACGGTATTCCAAAAAACTATTTTTGGTTTCCACCACATAATGTTTATCTATTTGGTATGGTGGCATAGAACTGCCTTACGATAAGTACATAAGGTTCGCAAAAACGTTTGTGTTAACTACTTGGCTTTCTCAAAAATATTTGTGTTACCACTTATTTATTACGATATTTATCTAGATATTAAGTTAGCGTTGGCGAATATATTTCTGCTATATATTTTATGATTATACTAAATGGCCTAAAAGTTCCCAGAACTGACATAAGATACATTTTCTTGGGGTTGCGATGTCTTCCGCAGTATGTTACTAACGCGAATTTTATCACGACAATTATTTGAAAACTCAAATGTTAACAGGTAAATATTCCTGATACCACTTAATTATTACAAATGTATTCGCAAACCAATTTGTTTTATTTAACGCGAATATTATCACAATAATTATCTGACAACATACGTTGATATTCCTGTTACCACTTAAAATATGCCCGAGGTCTTCCGCAGTATCTTACTAACGTGAATTTTATCATGATAAATATATTGAAACGAAAATCTTAACACTTTAATATTCCTGTTACCACTTAATTTGGTCCAGAGATCTTAAAAACACGAATTTTATTGTGATAATTATTTGAAAACGCAAATCTTAACACGTTAATATTCTTGATACCACTTAGTTATAACAAATTCGCAAACCAATTTGTGTTATCTAACGCAAAAAGTATCACGTTAATTATCTGAGAACACAAATGTTAACACGTTAATATTCCTGTTACCACTTAAAATGTGCCCGAGGTGTTCGGCAGTATCTTGGTAACGCGAAAATGATCATGATAATTATCTTGCAACGCAATTCTTAATATTAAAGTTAATATTCTTGATACCACAGATGTTTTTTTATTACATGAATTTCTGATGTTAGTTTTGGGTACTTTTAGGTCTGTTTTTCTTTAAGAAGATAAATATCTTATGAAGAAAAAATTCGCAAACGATATCAAGATATAAGATAAATAACACGAAACTTAAGTGATAACACGAACATTTTCGCGAACCTTAAGTAGTGACCTTCAGGCAGTTCTATGCCACCATAATTTGGTAACAAAAATAGGCATTTTATATTATATGCACACAAGTAATGGTAAAATCAATGTCTCCAATGCTCCTAAAAATCAATTTTTTTTCTGTTTGGTCGTTTTTTTTCTTGCAGTCATTGTTATTTCTAAGAATGTTTACTGTACTTTAATATTTCTAAGACTGTTTAGTGTACTTTAATACTGTACTTTAATATATATATATTTTTTTTCGAAATACTTTTCTAGTTATTATAATTGTGCTTTTTAGTTCCGAAGCTTTAATCTGTCAAGTTAAGACATTTAATGGAATACGTAAAACAATGCGAAAATCTGCAAACAAGTCCCTTCAATTCTAATGGTTAGATAATCTACTCATGACAAGAGCCATTTTCATGCAGACTAAATAAACACAAAGCGTTGTCTTTTTTATGGTATAGTGGAGTATGACATACTATTATTTAAGAAATATTTTCACTAACTTGTTTCTAGCAAAACTAAGTTATAATTATAAAATTATTTACAAATATTAATGGAAATTTCCTTGCATACAAGTTCACTTGACTACTGTCAACATTATTAATGGTATTGGCCAGCATGAAATCAGTCTCTTAAAACTGTTGGTTAAACCCAGTGTGGGTCCACTGGGGCCAACCGCGATTCAAACATAAAATTAGCATTTTTCTGAACCAAGAAATAAATGTGAAATAAAAGGTATTACTTTATAAGTATTTGTTTAAATTCAAAATCTGGTCTAACAGATTCATTCAGTTTTTATTGTGCACAAAAGTTATAACAAATTGTGAATTCCAAAATATATTTGAAATCTTCAATGGTCATCTATAAAAAAAAAAATATTTGAATTCGTGTAATTTAAAAAAAGTATTTGTGTTGCCAATAATGTCCGTATGTAACCGTAATTACTAAGTTTGCATCGTTAATATTTTCTAACCATATGTAGCTCGAAAATATAAAATGACATGACTCAGAAAACCAATTTAGTGCTAATAGAATAATTAAATTCTAAATAAGAATTACATATAAGGAATTTTTGTAAAGGTTGTCTTTGATGTTATTAATATACAATGCATCATAGAAGCAGTCTGATGGTATTCTTGATTATCGGACAAAAAGTGTTTTACCAATTAAGGTGTTGATAGTTACTGTTATCTTGGCTATTTTAAACATTTCATAACTGTTCTCTGAGCCGTTATTATAAATGATTGTCCTTTACGTTACTTTTCTGTCCACGGTGTTACTGCAATGTCCTTGGTGTAACTGTTATGTATCGACATTGTATTTTTCTGTATGTTTTTTTCACAATTATTTGCAATATTTGGTCATCTAATTGAGTTTAATCACTAGAGGAAAACGTTTTAAATTTTAACTGATGTGTGGAGAAACTTGTGATGTCATTTCGCTGTTCGATTATAGCATACATGAAATAATCGGACATCCATGTATTCTTTGTCTACAAAACACATTCTTATTAGTGAGAACGGCATAAATTTGGTTTTTAGCTCACCTGAGCACAAAGTGCTCATGGTGAGCTGTTGTGATCAACGTGTGTCCGTCGTGCGTGCGTATGTGTATGCGTGCGTTTGTGTCGTCAACTTTTCATTTAAACAACATCTCCTAAACCACTTGGCAGATTTTCACCAAACTTCACATGAATTATCCTTGGGTGGACCTCTTTCAAAGTTGATCAAATCTTTCCGGTCCGCTGCATATGTAGGTCACCAGATCTAAAAATAGATTTAAAAAGTGAAAAACTTTTAAAAAATCTTTTCCTATGAAACCGCAAGGCCCAGAGCTTTCATATTTGGTATGTGACATCTTCTAGTGGTCCTCTACAAAGATTGTTCAAATGATGCCCCTGGGGTCAAAACTGGCCAGCCCCGGGGGTCACATTGTTTATATAGACTTGTATTGCAAAACGACTCTAAAAATCTTCTCCTCTGAAACTGCAAGGCCTAGAGGTTTCTTACTTTGTATGTAACATTGTATAGTGGTCTTCTACAGAGAGTGTTCAAATGATGCCTCTTGGGTCAAAACTGGCCACACCCCGGGGGTGACATGGCTTATATAGACTTAAATAGCAAAATGACTTTAAACATCTTCTTCTCAGAAATCGCAAGGCCCAGAGGTATCATACTTGGTATGTAACATTGTATAGTGGTTATCTGCAAGGATTGTTCAAATGATGCCCCTGGGGTCAAAATTTGCCACACCCCGGGGGTCACATGATTTATATAGACTTAAATTACAAAATGACTTTAAAAATCTTGTCCTCTGAAACTTCAAGGCCTGGAGGTTTCATATTTGGTTGGTAAAATTGTGTAGTGGTCCTTTACAAAGATTGTTAAAATGATGCCCTTGGGTTCAAAATTGGCCACACCCTGGGGTTCTCATGGTTTATATGGACTTAAAAAGCAAAATGACTTAAAAAATCTCCTTTGAAACCGCAGGGCCGAGAGGTTTCATATTTGGTATGAAACATTGTTTAGTGGTCCTCTACAGAGATTTTTCAAATAATACCTCTGGGGTCGAAACTGGGCACACCCCAGGGGTCACATTGTTTATAAAAACTTATATAGCAAAATGACTTTAAAAATCTTCTCCTCTGAAACTTTAAGGCCAAGAGGTTTCATATTTGGTATGTAACCTTGTTTAGTGGTCCTCTACAAAGATTGTTCAAATGATGCCCCTGGGGTTAAAACTGGCCACACCCCAGGGGTCACATGGTTTATATAGCAAAATGAATTTAAACATCTTCTCTGAAACCCCAAGGCCCAGTGGTTTCATATTTGGTATTTAACATTATATAGTGGTCCTGTACAAAGTTTGTTCAAATGATACCCCTGGATTAAAAACTGGACAAACCCCAGGTGTCACATATTTTATATAGACTCTAATAGTAAAATGACTTTAAAAATCGTCTCCTCTGAAACTGCAAGGCCTAGAGGTTTCATATTTGGTTGGTAACATTGTATAGTGGTCCTCTACAAAGATTGTTAAAATGATGCCCCTGTGTTCAAAATTGGCCACACCCCGGGGGTCACATGGTTTATATAGGCTTAAAAAAGCAAAATGACTTTAGCAATCTTCTCCTCTGAACCGCAAGGCCCAGAATTGTTATATTTGGTGTGTAACATTGTATAGTGGTCCCCTGCAAAGATTTTTAAAATGATGCCCCTGGGGTAAAAACTGGCCACACCCCGGGGGTCACATGGTTTATAATGACTTAAATAACAAAATAACTTTAAAGATCTCGTCTGAAATCTCGAGGCCTAGAGGTTCCATATTTGGTATGTAACATTGTATACCGTAAATATGCAGTTATAAGTCTAGACCTCTCATAAGTGAAGAAGTTAAAATTCCAGAAAGGTATTTCTAGTAACAACCGTTCCATAAGTGGAGTTAGAATGATAATAAAACACCATCTGAAAATTGGCCAGAGTATGCCCTGATAGGTAGGTATATACAGTCTGCAGTAAATGCCTTTAAGCTAAAATCACTGCCTAATCCTCTTTGACAGGTTTTGCTGCGGACAAAAACCGGTTTCAGCCAGTTTAATTAGCAATATGCTATACACGAAAATCATTGGTTTTGTCTGCAGGTTTATTGAATTTTTATTGGTGGCTGACGGGCTAGTTGGGTGCTATAATGAGACATTAAGTCAATTCAAATAGAGTAGATAGTTCGATTCACAGTTTGCATCTTATTTAATAATGAAACAGTTATGCTTTGTGTCTTAATTGTCGGTAATTAATAGAAAGGGCAAACTGTGATAATTATCAATGGATTATAGTGTGTGGATTAGCAAATATGCAGGTAAGAAATAAAATGCATTTGACAAAGATTTCAATATAATATGCTACGATGTTTTGTGAACTGCCTCGAATGTACTTTATAATCACGATTTTAGAGGCTTAAAATCTTGACTTATGACTGAGTATTTATGGTATTGGTCCTCTACAAAGATTGTCCAAATGATGCCACTGGGGTCAAACTGGGCTACCCCGGATGTCACATGGTTTATATAGACTTAAATAGCAAAATGACTTTAAAAATTTTCTCCTCTGAAACCGTAAGGCCCAGAGGTTTCATATTATAATTTGGTATGTAACTTTGTATGGTGGTCCTCTAGAAAGATTGTTCAAATGATGCCCTGGGGTCAAAACTGGGCACACCCCGTGGGTCACATGGTTTATATAGACCTAAAAGTTTAATAGCAAAATGACTTAAAATTCTTCTCCTCTGGAATTGCTAGGCCCAGAGGTTTTGTATTTGGTATGTAACATTGTATAGTTGTCCTCGCCAAAGATTGTTCAAATGATGTCCCAGGGGTCAAAACTGGCCCTGCCCTGGGGGTCGCATTGTTTATATAGACTTAAATAGCAAAATGACTTTAAAATCTGCTATGAAACTGGAATGTTTTCTTATTTGATATGTAACATTGTATAGTAGTCCTCACCAAAGATTGTTCAAAGTATGCCCCAGGGGTAAAAAGTGGCCATGACCCGGGGGTCACATGGTTTTTATAGACTTATATGGCAAGTGGGCCTTAAAAATCTTCCTTGTTGAAGCTGTAAGGCCCAGAGGTTTTATATTTTGCGTGAAACATTGTGGAGTGGTGCTCTACGAAGATTGTTCCAATGATGCCCCTGGGGTTCACATGGTTTATATCCATTTAAATAGCTAAATGACTTTAAAAATCTTCTCCTCTGAAACTGCAAGGCCCAGTGGTTTCATATTTGGTATGTAATATTGGATAGTGGTCAGCTACAAATATCTTTTTTAATTATGCCCCTGGGGTAGAAAGTGGCCACGCGGTGTGGGTCACATAGTTTATACAGACTAAAAAAACTTCTGAACCTGCAAGGTCCAGATCTTAATTCTCAGGTAAGGGGTTTAAAGCCATTTTACCCTCTTGTTATTAGCCATTATGATGCCTTAAACTCAGGTGAGCGACATAGGGCCATCATGGTCCACTTGTTTTTCATGCTGATTGTAGCGTTAAACAAGTCAAATATTAAGTTCCTAATTTTTTGGAATTATTTTTGCACACGTAACACCATGGGCACCAGCAGGTAGCAGCACGTCACGTAATATACCAGTTTCTAGTCAATCTTGTTAAATTCTTTATGTTCATCAGTCGAATATATCACCTGACAGTTATAGGGAGGCAAACAAGGTATAAAATCTTTAAAATTTCACTCTTCGATTTTTAAAATAGCCAACTTGTAATGAGGACATAATTTGAGAATAACCCTTAACGGCAATCAATTTATAGGAGCTTAAACTTCATACCAGTACTTCAGTAGTTATATAGTTTCCAGGCGAAAGACATTTTGATATGAAACTTCCTGTTCACAGGTTTGAAAATGGATGCCGCGCAATCAGCCAAAGTGATGTTCCAGGCCATCCGGGATTTTATGACTAAAGGGTGTGGATCTTTGACAGATGTCAGAATTGTGATCTTCCAGGGTGAGATGGTCGGCGATTTCATACTCGAGGCACAGCAAACTAAAGCGAGAACTTCCGGTAGTATACGAATTAGCATACATTTACGCTTGTGGGTTTGTTCATGCTATGAGTAATACAGTGCCCTTTGAATCATTGCTTTAATATTAATTATTTGCCTACCCTGTCTGTCATTGCTTAATAATTACACAGAACAGTATTCAAACCAGTGCAGTAAATACAATTCACTGGTGTTGTATATTTTAAGATAGTAAAAGAAATAGAAGTATCATGCAAAAAATATGCTTCATTTGATTGAACATGGAAAGAAAGTCTAGTTGCTAAACCTTTGGCGCAACACGCATATTTGGTGCTCTTACGACCCAAAATAGGTGTTAACTGCATAGTTAGAACGATGCACGAGTCAGCAGTAGTGTTTTGTTTATACCGTTTAGTGTATCTAGCGTTATTTTTATGTGTTTCATGTCATTTTCGCACTCATATGTAGGAAAAAGTAACATTATATATCGTATATACACCAGTTAAAAGTAATGTCATAATATTGTATATATGTGCTATATATTTTTCTCTGGATGTGTCGTTTTTATTGAGCCATCGTATGTGTTATATTTATCGGCAATTAATAAGAAATATGGTACTGAGTTAAGGCCCTTTAGTTGCCACCATGTGTCGGAAAAATTGGACATTTATTTGCTAGGGTTTCTAGTTGTAAATGTGTGTGTTGTGGTGTTTGTCATAGCTCTTGTATAAGCTGACAGCATTATTTTCATATAGGTGTATCCAAAATGTCTAGCACTCAACAACATGAAGTATCATTAGCCGATCCAAATATGGTGACCTTCATGATTTATGGCATGAATGATACTGTCATCAGTCAAGCTATTCAAGCCATAGACGCTTGCATTAAGAACGAGGTTATGTCGACATCTTTTACGGAAACCATTATCAAACGGCTTGATAAAATACAGGTAACTGTCCTATTAAATATGTTACACTTATAAGATGTATCTTCTTCGAATGTCGTATGTTTATTACACAACACACTATTGAGTCTTGTCAGTTTGTTGTGGTGGTTTTCTGATGAAATACATGTAGTATATCTGCTATATTATTACACATGTAATTATAATTAACTTATACTAATATCCACCTATAGATGGAAGCCATACATAGAGCTGCTGAAAAAAACAACGTTGACCTGCAATACATCAGTGACAAAATTGAAATCTTTGGCATTGTTGGCAATGTACATACAGCATGTACTGCTATTAACAGGTACGAGTTTGGCCTTAACTGTCTTTAAAACATATTCTTCTGCATATGTTGAATTTTTCATGTTATTTTTGTTTTTAATTTATGCTGTTGTCACGTGTTTATATCGACACACACTGAACGCAGGCTGTCAACCAATTCCTATATTTTCCGATATTTTGGAAAGAAATAATATATTTGAAAAAACCTATATGTCCTATATTTTCCTATATTTTAAAACTTATTCGTGTATTTAGATAAATTTGGTCAGTTACGCGTCTGAAATTGCTCTGTTAACGGTATATCGAGAACCTGTACATTAATACGCTTCTCTCGCATCAAATTATTATTTTGTGCATGCATGTCTCAGTTGCATATTGATTGTCATGAATATGTTTAGCAAATGTTTTGTTTATTAAAACACGAACTGTATGACTTGTCAGACTAGAATATGATCCCATATCATCCTTATAATGAAGTATTTTTACTTTAAAATTTCTATAATTTCTCAAAACGAAAAAGTCCTATATTTTGATTGAAAATATTTTTATATTGTTTTTATATTTTCTTGGTAACTTGGATGACAGTCTGAGAACATCCAACATCAAAGGCAAATTCGCATTCATTGAACGATATGCTATATTTTAATTTAGTGTCGTCAGCGGTTCTGTTCGTCCGTGACATTTCTTGTGCACGTATAATTATAAGCATGTATTTGCATTAAACAATACAAGGGAAGAAAATTGAGAGAGCTGTGTAGAGCCATAGCGCTGTCATAAATTTTTGGAGTTATCCCCCTTAATATGCGGATCTTTGCTTCGGTATTTATAAATGGCTTTATATGAAAGTTCATTAATTAATTATTATTATTATTATTATTACCATATGTTCAAGGAGTATGAAATCCACGTGAGTGAACCTGTATATTGATAGTCGGCAGTGTTTTTAATGGCGTTCCATGGAATGTATCTTAGTCTGCTAGATTAATAACATTTTTGACCTTAGTTTGATTCCTTGTGCAGAACATAAATCCATTACGAATGAAGGAATTCCAATGAAACCGTATAATGGCAATCGGCATTAGGATGCACAAAGAGCAAGAACCATAACTCATTACTCATTATGTATAGTGATATTACCATGTGTTATGTTTTTGGTTCAGAACATAACTTCCATTACTGATGAAGTGATTCAGATGAAATTTAAACTGATAATGAGCATTAATGCAAAGTGCTGAAGACAGCAATCATAACTCTTTCTATAATATTTGTTTGAGTAAATTTTTATTTTTTTTGTAAATCATAGCTTGTGTCGTAATTTTATGCTTAGCATTGATACGTTTATAAATATTAAATTATATTGAGTACCACGTTATATTCAGTTCGTGTGTACCTGTGTTAAATATTTATAGGTTATTTAACAGCGTTCTGTACAATACCGTGATATATTTGGATGAGTACATAGCTGACATACTATATCAGACGAGCCGATAGGCGAGTCCAGTGTGAGTATCTCAGCTGTGTACGATTTCAAATATATCAGCGTATTGTTTAGAACGCTATTAAAAATCATTGTATTATATACCTATTCATATTTTTGAATTATATGCATAGTGTGCTTCAAATTGTAAATGAAACCACACAGGCCGCGGAACAAGGCGCATGTTCACAATATTAATACTGTAAAACCATTATTATTCGTCGGACACTAATGTTCGTGGATTTTTTGTGTGTCAGCTCAACCATGAATTCAAACGTACTATGAAGGTTTATGTCCGAAGTCTTATATCAGAAATTATTAGTATCTGCACTACTGTGACATCAGACTAAAGGGGCGCAACTTCTTTTGACCCATGTTAGGGTGATTGTGTTACCTCCCTTGATAATTATTTACTGTGAATACTGATATGATATTAAATTATACTTTTACTACGTTTAAAAAATAAATAATTGTATGATGGTTCCTTCTTGAAAGAGCAGATAATACTGACAGAATAATTGAAAGGTACAGATTGCTCCATTGCCATGCACATATCGATATTTGCAGTTTGTCACTTATTATTTGTCATGCGCTTAACTGGCTTCGTGTCCAACTGCCATTAATAGGACCCACTGTTTTATTACAATTATACAAGACACTATTGGTGCCACTTTTAATTGGACTGTTTATTGCGATACCGGTATATTGCACCTATGTTTAATCCCGCTAATTGATATGGTGTTATATACAGTATTACTTTTAGGTTGTTGGCCAAAAATCGAAATCCACGAATTTAAGATCCAACGAATATTCACGATTTTACGAATCCACGAAATTTCATGTCAACGGAATTAAATGAATCTACAGTATATGGCGTCGCTCGATGTGATAAATAATTTGCAAACATACATGTTTGTTTATTATGCTGCCACATGCACTAAAAACAAACTTATGATATAAATATAACGGTAAACACAACCTTCCATACTTTAGAATATTTCCTACAAAGCGACCTTCACCCTGTACTAATTGTAAACATTGAGCATGTAGAAGCTATATTAAGACGTGTCATGTTTAAAAGGTGGCTCGATAAATAAGACGTTTTAGCAGCGCGTTAGTTTAAACAGTAATAAATGCTGATTCAAGGTATCGAATGGAACATCATAAAGTTGATTGAAAGTGTTTCTTTGATTTTCAGAATTAGAATTACGCAATACTGTAGTATATATAAGTGGTGTAATGTGTAAACAAAATTGATAGTGACGCCACAGAAATCACCTTGCTGGACTCCAGGATTGTTGTGTGTCATGTTTCAACTCGCAGGCTTTATTTTTGTACGGATTACGTTTGAAACAGTTAAATAAACCAAGTTTTGTGGAATTATAAAAATATTTTGTATGGTGATGTTCATCATCTGATGCAGGCTTGAAGTTCAAATTTGCTTTTCCACAAAGTAGGGGTGTCACACTATACCGATATATTGGTATATTGCAGAATTTGATTCTGCAATAAAATATTGCAATATAATTGTCCATACCGGTATATTGCACAATTTATGTGATCTTTTGTGTCCTTTCATTTTTAAACATTCATTGGTTACATAATTTTAAAATGATAGACAATTGAAACAATGTAACAGTTGATAGTTGTGTAGGGTTCACATTAAAAGCCAGACCTTCATAGAATGTAGTGGCAACTACCAACTGTACATGTATGTTTAGTACACATGTATTGCCTTAAATGTTCATTCACATGCAGTTAACATTCACCTGATAAATTTGTTCAGAATAAAATAAGTTTTAAATGCAAAAGTTAAACTTAGTTTAAGCACGAAACATATACAAGTACTCGGTGTCAACCTATATGCTTTACTAAACACCATGACTGAAGTACCAGTACGTGTAAATATCACTTTACATAATAATATTATTATAGATGCAGTATAGAGAGATGACAGACTTTGAGACAGCTATGCATATTTGTATTGTTTTACTACTTGCTGTTGTTGCGACTGTCGTCAGCATCAGAAAGTGACAATGAAAACTGCCCTATGAAATAGTGCCATGTTGATAGTGCTGTGATCAGTCTTAAGCATATTTATTACATACAACAATGGTGGCAATATATCGCAATAAATATTGTGATAAATTAAAAAATATTGCAATATATTGCAGTATGGAGTTCAAATATCGTGAAACCCCTTACACAAAGCATACGTTCTGACCAGACATGGCGATTTCGAAAACAAATCGGGTTTCTGGTAAGCACTGTTTGCAGGGGAAAAAAGCGTCGTGGCTATATTAAAAGCAAATAAAATGATTGTTATTGGATTTTAAAAGACTTTCAGGCAATGGATAGTATTTAACATCCAGGTAAAATAGTTGCATGTTATTAGTTCCCTTTCGGAGTACTCGGACATTATCGTATGTTTATCCTCGAACCGTCCAATACGGAAAGTGTTGTACGTACGCGCGTCCAATACGGTGAAATATTGAACGGTCTCGAGGCACGAATGATGACAGCTGATTGGAGGATATAAATAGGTATATAATACTTATACAATATTGTATATTTTATTCCTAATTTGGTTTCTTATTATTTAGAGTAATACTAGATGCCATAAAGATTGAACATGATATACAAGCTGCCAAGTTCTTGAAAGATTTCGTCCAATGGTACTATATAGAGGTCGGCGATAACGGTGATGATTTAATTAAATATCCAGAAAATCTGAACTTCCAAATTGAAAATGCCTACAGAAATAAAAAGGACTTCTTTGAGTACCGGTAAGATTTTATTGAACATAGATTACATGTTAACACATTAATTTTTCCAAAAATTCCGTCAAACGTTAATTTGAAGTAATATTGCCCATAAACATCTTATATAGTAATTAGGAATACATGCATATAAATTAGCATATCATCTTAAATGTATTTTGATTTGGTATATTTAATAAAACATAAACAATGCTACATCTTGATATGATAATGAAGTCAAATTCATACTTGAATTAAAGGGACTATGTCATCGAAAAGTGCCTCTGGGGGGCACTTTCTTTAAAAAATCTGAAATTTAAGATACTAGCACATAATGACAGTTGAAATAGAGTATATATAATGGAAAAATGTACGCATTCTGAGATAAAAATCCATTTATAATAAGGGTCGTGTTTGTTTGGCCCTTTTCATGTTTACATTTTGACGTCAGCATTGTGAGTATTTGGGATAATCATAGTTTGCACAAGCTTCATTACCAAGCAGAAAAGCGCAGTTGGTTAAAGCGCTGCCTACTGTTATTTCTTTGTATAGGTCGTGAGTTCAATACCGACTTGGGGTTTTAATTTTTAGCTCACCTGAGCACAACATGCTCATGGTGAGCTTTAAGGATTTTTGTCCGTTGTGTGTCAACATTTTCATTCAAAGAACATCTCCTCCTAAACCTCTGGGCAGATTTTCAACAAACATCACGGGAATGATCATTGGGTGACCCTCTTTCAAAATTCTTCAAATTGTTCCGATCCGCTGCATATGTAGGTCACCAGAGCTAAAAATAGTTTTAAAAACTGAAACCTTTAAAAATCTTCTTCTCTGAAACCACAAGGCTTGGAGCTTTCATATTTGATATGTGACATCCTCTAGTGGTCTTCTACAAAGATTGTTCAGATGATTGCCCTGGGATCAAATCTGGCCACGCCGGGGGGGTCACATGGTTTATATCGACTTGTATAGCAAAATGACTTTAAAAATCTTCTTCTCTGAAACCGCAAGGCCTAGAGGTTTCATATTTGGTATGTAACATTGTATAGTGGTCCTCCACAAATATTGTTCAAATGATGCCCCTGGGGTCAAAACTGGCCACACCCCGGGGGTCACATGGTTTATATAGACTTGAATAGCAAAATGACTTTACAATCTTCTCCTCTGAAACCTCAAGGCCCAGAGGTTTCATATTTGATATGTAACATTGTTAAGTGGTCCTCTACAAAGATTGTTCAAATAATGCCCCTGGGGTCAAACCTGGCCACACCCCGGGGGTCACATGGTTTATATAGACTTGAATAGCAAAATGACTTTAAAAATCTTTTGCTCTGAAACCGCAAGGCCCAGAGTTTTCATATTTGGTATGTAACATTGTATTGTGGTCCTCTACAAAGATTGTTCAAATGATGTCCCTGGGGTCAAAACTGGCCACACCCTGGGGCTCACATGGTTTATATAGACTAAAATAGCAAAATAACTTTAAAATCTTTTTCTCTGAAACTGCAAGACCTAGAGGTTTTATATTTTGTATGTAACATTGTATTGTGGTCCTCTACAACGATGGTTCAAATGATGCCCCTGGGGTCAAAACTGGCCACACCTCGGGGGTCACATAATTTATATAGACTTAAATAGCAAAACGACTTAAAAAATCTTCTCCTCTGAAACTGCAAGGCCAAGAGGTTTCATATTTGGTATGTAACATTGTATAGTTGTCCTCTACAAAGATTGTTCAAATGATGCCCCTGGGGTAAAAACTGGACACACCCAGTGGCTCACATGGTTTATATAGATTTAAATAGCAAAATGACTTTAAAAATCTTCTTCTCTGAAACCGCAAGGTCTAGAGGTTTCATATGTGGTATGTAACATTTTATAGTGGTCCTCTACAAATATTGTTCAAATGATACCCCTGGGGTCAAAACTGGCCACATCCCGGGGGTCACATGGTTTATATAGACTTGAATAGCAAAATGACTTTAGAAATCTTCTTCTCTGAAACTGCAAGGCCTAGAGGTTTCATATTTGGTATGTAACATTGTATAGTGGTCCTCTACAAAGATTGTTCAAATGATGCCCGTGGGGTCAAAACTGGCCACAACCCGGGGGTCACATGGTTTATATAGACTTGAATAGCAAAATGACTTTAAAAATCTTCTACTCTGAAACCGCAAGGCCCAGAGTTTTCATATTTGGTATGTAACATTGTATAGTGGTCCTCTACAAAGATTGTTCAAATGATGCCCCTGGGGTAAAAACTGGCCACTCGCAGTGGTGTACATGGTTTATATAGACTTAAATTGCAAAATGATTTTTAAAATCTTTTTATCTGAAGTTGCAACGCCTAGAGGTTTCATATTTGGTATGTAACATTGTATAGTGGTTCTCTTCAACGATGGTTCAAATGATGCCCCTGGGGTCAAAACTGGCCACATCCCGGGGGTCACATGGGTTATATGGACTTGAATAGCATAATGACTTTAAAAATCTTCTCCTCTGAAACGGCAAGGCCCAGAGGTTTCGTATTTGGTATGTAACATTGTATAGTGGTCCTCTACAAAGATTGTGCAAATGATGCCCCTGGGGTCAAACCTGGCCACATCCTGGGGGTCACATGGTTTATATAGACTTGAATAGCAAAACGACTTTAAAATTCTTCTCCTCTGAAACCGCAAGGCCCAGAAATTACATATTTGGTATGTAACATTGTATAGTGGTCCTCTACAAAGATTGTTCAAATAATGCCCCTGGGGTGAAAACTGGCCACACCCCAAGGGTCACACGGTTTATATAGACTTGAATAGCAAAATGACTTTAAAAATCTTATACTCTGAAACTGCAAGGCCCAGAGTTTTCATATTTGGTATGTAACTTTGTATACTGGTCCTCTACAAAGTTTGTTCAAATGATGCCCCTGGGGTCAAAACTGGCCACACCCCGGGGGTCACATGGTTTATATAGACTTGTATATCAAAATGACTTATAAAATCTTCTGTTAGACCGCAAGTCCTAGAGGTTTCATATTTGGTATGTAACATTGTATTGTGGTCCTCTACAAAGATTGTGCAAATGATGCCCCTGGGGTCAAAACTGGCCACATCCCGGTGGTCAGATGGTTTATATTGAATTGAATAGCAAAATGACTTTTAAAATCTTCTGTTCTGAATCCGCAAGGTGCAGAGGTTTCATATTTGGTATGTAATTTATAGTGGTCCTCTACCAAGATTGTTCAAATGATGCCCCTGGGGTCAAAACTGGCCACAGCCCGGGGATCACATGGTTTATATAGACTTAAATAGCAAAATGACTTTAAAAATCTTCTCCTCTGAAACCGCAAGGCCCAGAGGTTTCGTATTTGGCATGTAACATTGTATAGTGGTCCTATATAAAGATTGTTCAAATGATGCCCCTGGGGTGAAAGCTCAGGGCTCACATGGTTTATAAAGACATAAATGGCAAAATGATTTACAAATTCTTCTCTAAAACCACAAGGCCCAGAGGTTTCATATTTGGGTAAACATTATACCGAGACCTCGATTGGGATTGCATATGGGTTGAGTGGGGTCAAGGTCAAGGTCACTGTTACTAAAAATTGAAAAACGGATTCCGCTCAATAAATTTAGAACGCATTGAGACATTTTACTGAAACTTAATACATAGATACCTTATATCCACACCTCGCATGGGATTGCATATGGGGTGGGTGGTGTCAAGGTCACTGTTACTAAAAATAAAAAACAGTTTTCGCTCAATAACTTTAGATATTTTAATGAAACTTCATACATTGATATCAGGTGAGCGAGCTAGGGCCATCGTGGCCCTCTTGTTCAGACTTTTTAGCTTATTTGTTTTTAACAATTATCTCATTGTGTATTATGTTATGTTTTATTTAATGCACGTATCGTAATATAACTAATTTCTATCATATTATATCATTTATTGTGCATTAAGAAGCCAGGTTTTCGTTGACCTAGTCCCTTTAAATATATGCTAATTGTAAAACAACTATTGTCGCTTTTTAGCTCACCTGAGCACAATGTGCTTATGGTGAGCTTTTGTGATCACCGTTTGTCCGTCCTCAGTCGTCCGTCGTGCGTTGTCAACATTTACCTTGTGAACACTGTAGAGGCCACATTGATTGGTTAATCTTCATGAAACTTGCCCAGAACATTTGTCCCAATGATATCTTGGACATTGTTGAAAGTGGGTCATGTGGGGTTAAAAACTAGAATAAAGAGACGTCACATTTTATGCCCAACCAACATGAAATTTGCTCCGAACGTTTGTTCTAATGATATCTTGGTCGAGTTCGAATCTGGTTTCGCTCCGTTGAAAAACATGGCCACCAGGGCACGGGGCAGTTTTCCTTCTCACTCTGAACATATCGGCCACTTCCGACAAGCGTAAAGTAACCTCAGAGACAACAAGGGGGGAGCCATTGAAAAGTAGTTAAATATTTAGCCGCACAACTGATACTGTTAATTTCAAGATGGCGGCGTTTGACAGCTGAACGTTTTCGTTCAAGGTATAAAATCTAGAAGTATGTTGTTAGTAAAGATATGTTATAACCGGCTTGATTTTATTTTATAAAATTAAATCCATAATTTACAAGGAGTTATTCATTTTATACATGTATTTATAATAATTTATTGTTGAATGCCATGTCTTGTTTTCATTTTAACTTTTCACTAGAAAATAATTTCAGATTGCTGTAAAATTGTACAACAATATGAAACATGCTCAGAATATTTCTTCTTATGAGTTCGAAAATGGTTCCGCTCGGTTGAAAAAAACATGGCCGCCTGGGGGCGGGGCAGTTTTCATTATATAAAAGCTTGTGAACACTCTAGAAGTCACATTTTTTGCCCAATCAACATGAAACTTGCTCAGAACATTTGTTCTTATTATATCTCGGCCGAGTTCGAAAATGGTTCCACTCAGTTGAAAAACATGGCTGCCACGGGGCGGGGCAGTTTTCCTTATATGGCTATATTAAAAACTTTAAAAAGCACGTGAACACTCTAGAGGCCACAGTTATTGCCCATTCTTCATGAAACTTGCCTAGAACATTTGTTCTAATAATATCTCGGAAGAGTTCGAAACTTGGTCATGTGGGGTCAAAAACTAGGTCACTAGGTCATATTGAATAAAAAGCTTGTGAACACCCTAGAAGTCATATTTTTTACCCAATCTTCTTAAAACTCACTCATTTGTTTCAATAATATCTTAAACGAGTTTGAAACTGGGTTATGTGAGGTTAAAAACTAGGTCCCCAGGCCAAATTGAAGAAAACGTTTGTGAACACTCTGGAGACCACATTTATAGCCCAATCATCATGGAACTTGCTCAGAACATTTGTCCCAATTGTATCTCAGACAAGTTCGAAACTGGGTAATGTGGGGTCAGAAACTAGGTCACTAGGGCAAATTTAAGGAAAACCTTGTAAACACTGTAGAGGGCACATTATGGCCCAATCATCATGAAACTTGCTCAGAACCTTTCTCCCAATGATATCTCAGATTGGTTCAAAACTGGATCACGTAGGGTCAAAAACTAGGTCACGAGGGCAAATTGATGAAAAGTCACATTTTTTGCCTAATCTAATTGAGTCTTGCTCAGAAAATGTGTTTCTCGGATGAGTTCAAAACTGGGGTCATGTGGGGTACAAAACTAGGTCGCCAGGCCAAATTGAAGAAAAAGCTTTTGAACACTAGAGGCCACATTTACAAGCCAATCATCACGAAACTTGCTTAGAACATTTGTCCCAATGATATATGGGACAAGTTCGAAACCAGGTGACATGGGGTAAAAAAACTTGGTCACCAGGTCAAATTGGAAAAAAAGCTTGGGAACACTCTAAAGGCCAAACTTTTAGCCGAATCTTCATGAAACTTGCTCATAACAGTTTAGCCCCTCAGATGAGCGACCTAGGGCCTTGTGGCCCTCTTGTTTAACATTTTTAACGACCTCATTTTATAAGCTCACCTGAACACAACTTACTCGGTGAGCTATTAGTATAGGGGGACTGTTCTGCGTCGTCTGTCGTCCGTAATGCGTAAAAAAATGGGACCCATAAGCGCGATTTAGACTTCACTTTTTATTCAAACTTTACCAAACGTGCACAGGTTGTGTATGACCATCAAATCTCAGATTGGTTTGATATTCGGCTAGATCGGACCAGGAACACTAGAGTAATACCCCCTTTTTATGCCCCCGAAGTTCCCATGTAGTGATCGCATCGTCAGTCCGTCTGTCCATCTGTCAGTTCGTCCGTCACGCTTCTTGTGCGGAGCATGACTCCATTAGTATTGAATGGATTCAGATGAAACTTCATATAATGATAGAGGACAATGAGAGAAAGTACAGAGCACAAGGATGACAACTCTTTCTTCAATATTTACGGAGTTATTGCCTTTTGTTTGATTTCCTTATGTATAGCATTAATTTTCTTGTGCGGAGCATATCTCCATTTGTTTTGAAGTCAATCAAATGAAACTTCATGTAATGATAGAGGACAATGAGAGGAAGTACAGTGCACAAGGACCACAGCTCTTTCTTCAATATACAAGGACAAGGACCATAACACTGTTTGTAGGAAGTGTCATTTTTGCCAACATGTAATTGACATTGTGTTGCCTTCCTCTGACGAACATATACTTCGGGGGCATATGTCACATCCTGTGACAAGCCTTGTTCATGAGAAAAACTGCAAAATAGAAATATGCAACATACATGTGTAACATGAATGAGCAACATACAAACTACATTTTTTGCCCCCACATTTTTTTCCGACATCAGCTGAGTTATGGCCCTTTTTTAGCAAAAAAAATACATTTTTGGACTTGTGTCGCGCGTAACTCAAACAGTATTACCGCTGGAGTGGTGAAACTTTATAAACATTTTAATCAGCATGTGAACTTGTGCACCTGGATATTTTGGTGCATTTTTTTCCGACATCAGCGTAGTTATGGCCGTTTCGTTTTTTTTGGCAAAGAATGACATTTTTGGTCTTATGTCGCGTGTAACTCAAAAAGTAATAATGCTAGAGTGTTGAAACTTTATAAACATATTAATCGGCATGTGAACCTTTGCACCTGGGTATTTTGGTGCAGTTTTTTTTTGATATCAGCAAAGCTATGGCCCTGTTTTTATCAAAAAATGACATTTTTGGACTTATGTTGCGTGTAACTCAAAAAGTATCGTTGCTAGAGTGATGGAACTTTATAAACCTATTAATCAGTATGTGAACTTGTGCACCTGCGTATTTTGGCGCAGTTTTTTCTGACATCAGCGGCGTTATGGCCCTTTTTTTAGCAAAAATGACATTTTTGGACTTGTGTCATGCATAACTAAAAAATTATTACTGCTAGAGCGATGAAACTTTACATACATATTAATGTGAACTTGTGCACCTGGGTATTTTGGGACAGTTTTTTCCATCAGCAGTGGAGTTATGACCCTTTTTTTAGCAAAAAATGACATTTTTTGGATTTGTGTCGCATGTTACTGAAAACGTTTAACCGCTATACTGATGAAACTTTATAAACATATTCATCAGCGTGTGAACTTTTGCACCTGGGTATTTTCTGTGCATTTTTTCTGACATCAGCAGAGTTTTGTGACAACCAGCGGAATGTGAGGGCATCCGTGTCCTACGGACACATGTCTAGTTCATTTGAACTTGACTAAACTTGCACAGCGTGTGTATGACCTGAAGATTTTAAAAAAATCCAAAAATTGCCTAGATTGGGTACAAACACCAGGGTTATGGCCCCTTGCTTGTGAGAGAAAACAAGAAAAAAAGACAATGTGGAGTATAAAGTATTGAAATAAGGAACAAAACACCTTGTATGGAATTCAGCTGGATGTTTGCACCTCATGTCAGTGTAGAGATTTGATGAACCTCTGTGTAATGTGTGATTGAGCATGGTAAACATCATCGATTGCTTGAGCCTTGCTCCCTACATTATCGACTGTAAATGCATATGTATTGGCTCTATCAATAGGCCGGACAGGCATCTGTATAAGCGCCTGTTGATTGTCAGATTAACTTCAGAAGAAGGCAGGACAGAATCTGTATGGCACCTGTCGATTGTAAGACAGTCTGTTTTATGTGGGTCATTTTGTAGGCGATGACTTTCAAATGACAGAGCTATCCTCTGACATTGCCCATACTCAGATGAGCGCTTTGGGCCATCATGACCCTCTTGTTTTTTATATTTTGTATACAAGAATTGGGAATTGTTTTCATTATTTTAAAAATATATCAACGATCGTGTGTTGTAATTACACAATAATAACCACCTTTACTCTTTGTGCTACATATAAACTTCATAATGTTATAATGTGTTTGAATGACACTGTACATTTTGATATTATATTCCGTGTGCTATGATTTACTGGAAGAATGTATCCAGAGAACTGAAACACTCTTTAAATACGTTTGTTGTACTTTAATAATTTTGATCGCATATTCCAGAGAAGATAGCTCAGAAGTGGTCGTCGACTTGCAAGCATTGCAAGAGTATTTTAAGGGCGAAAAAGATCAGGCAAAAAAGACGACGATTATTCGGAAAGATTTAATTAAAGGTATTGTATTAAATGCATGTAAGAAATCATTTTCGTTTGAAATTAGAATCACTTCTTATTAAGCCATACAGGTTTAGTATTAAAGGCCAGGTAACAATGTAAATACCTTTCGTTTTTATTCAAAATAGAGCAAAGTGTTGAAACTCCCAAAGAATGGAAAGATATGAAAGGCAATCTGCTGGTCCACACTTTGTTGAACACAGATCCGAATTATGCCAAGATATCGGCTGAATTCGCAAAAACCGCTGGCACAGGCTTTACCATACACAAGGTTAGCTATTGGGAAATTAAGCATAATTCGAAACAAATTTCGAGGTTATATTTTGTATAAAGAACAACTCGTACAGTGTTTTAGCTCATATGATCACCTGAGCACGAAGTGCTCGGTGAGTTATTGGTATAGGGGACCTCTCCTGCGTCGTCCGTCTTTTGTCGTCCGTATTCTGTATGCCGCAACTATTTGTTCGTTTTCACAATAGAGACTTCATTTTTTATCCAATCTTGACCAAACTTGCACAGTTTGTGTATGACCATAAAATATCGGACTGGATTGTTATTGGGTCAGATGTCCAGATCGCACAAAGTCCACTAGAGTCATTGCCCTTTTTTCATTCATAAACATGAAAAAATGACACTTCATCATACAGACTTTCACACTTTGCGTATGACCATCAGATATCAGTTAAAGCAAAATTATGGGCCAGATCGGGACATCAACACCGGAGTTATGGCTTTATGTTTGTGGAAAAACAAATTACAAAAATGGACTTTATTTATGATAGACACTTCCTTTTTCATCCAATCTTCACCAATCTTGCACAGTTTGGCTTTGACCATACGATCTGTAATAAAGTTGAATATGATCAGAATCGGACCAGAAACACCAGATTTATTGCCCCTTGTTTGTGAAGAAAACATCCATATGTCATCAACGATTGGCTTTCGCATGCGACAGAGACTTCTTTTTTATTTAATGTTGACGAAACTTGCACAGTTTATGTATGACCATAAAATCCTAGTTGCGATTCAATGGTAATAACCCAGATTGCATCAGGAACGCTAGAGTTATTGCCTCTTACAGACTTCATTTTTATTCAATCTTGACCAAACCTCCATAGTTGATGTATGACCATATAAGCTCAGCAGAAGCCAAAAATGGGCTTGATCGTGCCATGAGTACCAGAGTTATTGATCCTTGTTTTGAAAAAAAGCAAAAATGGACTTTATTCGGGATAGAGACTTCATTTTCTTATCTAATCTTAAGCAAATCTTCCACAGTTTGTGCCTGACCGTATGGTCAGAGCAGAAGTCAAACATAGACCAGAAAAAACAACAAACACCGGAGTTATTACCACTTGTTTGTGCAAGAAAATGCAAAAAGTCACTTTATGCAGGATAGAGACTTAAGTTTACATCCAGTTATGACAACAAGCCGGTGAGCATGCATGCACTGTTACCATTTTGTTCATGCAAAATGAGTGACTTTATTAATGTTGATAACAAACCAGATACAACATGTATTATGGAGTTTTCATTTACATGTCAGAGCTAATTAAAGACTTAAATTTGCTTATTTGGTTGAAAACTGATGAAACTGGATTTTGACAATTTCAGACCTTATAGGCATTTTCTATACATGCAATGTTGATGGCTTCAGAGCCTGCAATGACATCGTTAATCATCACTAGACAGAAAATTATCAAAGAAAGGGCCAAACTTGACCTTAGCACAGCCATCGCAAGTATTACTTAACAACTACATTAGTTCTCCAAAACTGCCTGCGAAAAGACATCAAAATCTTCTGTTTTAGCTCACCTGAGCACAACGTGCTCATGGTGAGCTTTTGTGATCGCCTTTTGTCGGTCGTCCGTCGTGAATCGTTCGTCATCCACATTTACCTTGTGAACACTCTAAAGGCTACATTTATTGCCCAATCTTCTTGAAACTTGCTCAGAACATTTGTCCCCATAATATTGCGGACGAGTTCGAAACTGGGTCATGTGGGGTCAAAAACTAGGTCACTAGGTCAAATTGAAGAGAAAGCCAGGCCGGCTTGCTCAGTTGGTAGAGCGCTGGACTACAAATCCAAGGATCGCGGGTTCGATTTCCAGCCCGGCCACAACTTGTGTGGGGATTGGTCATGAAATTATTTCTACGGCCATACTCCCCCTACCTCTGATTCAAGTAGGGCAGTTGTCAGTTACTGGCATAAGTATGTGCACTTAGTAATGGTTAACCAGCCTACTCTGGAAAAGTGTGATCAAGTTGACTGACTGCCGTTATATGACCGAAATACTGTTGAATACGGGGAAAAATCCAAACAAACAAATTGAAGAAAAAGCTTGTTAACACTCTAGAAGTCACATTTTTTGCCCAATCTTCATGAAACTTTTGTGTTAATGATATCTCGGCCGAGTTTGAATCTGGGTTATGTGGGGTCAAAAACTAGGTCACTAGGTCAAATTGAAGAAAGAGCTTTAATTTCAATATGTACTTCCAAATTTTGAATGTCTGTTGTCACTTTAAGTTTTTCAAACCATTATGATTAAGGCCCATTTCCATCAGTCCGTATCAGTATATCCATATCCGTATAAAAATCTAACACATGAAAAATTGTTCGACTAATGAAACTCGGGTGAACGACCCAGGGTCATTTGGCCCTCTTGTTGCTTTTGCCAGAACTGTCACTGACTTTATGAAAAGGGTCAGAAAAGAATAGGTATCGAGAAAAATGATCTGAGAACAATGAGCGAAAACACCCCACCTTCACTGCCCAACTAGTATAGCCCATTCCTCTGACCGGTGTTTAAAATCAAACCCCCATCCGCGCATACGTGTGTATTCTTCAGATAATTTAACTTTTAAATCTGTCACAGCAGTATGGCCTTTGTCTTTTCAAGTACTCAGGTGAGCGCTTTTGGCCATTATTGCCGTCTGGTGTTATCTTTTGATTACATTGAAAGTATATGATGAACACCAGTATGGAGTCAAAGTTCTAGCTATGTTGCCGTTAAATAATGGAAAGAGCACTTAATATTCATTTTAGTCTTCATTCAAAGAGAATAAGTCTCATTTAATAAGAACATTAATATGATTATTATTACTACGACGAAAATAATCATGATGATGAATCATGATGATGATGACGATGTATTATTATTATTATATTATTATTATTATTATTATTATTATATATTCGCATAAGTTTTTCTCAAATGTATTCAGATTGAAATGGTTCAAAACAAAAATCTTTGGCAACAATATGTCGCAAAGAAACAGCAGTTGGAAAGACAGAATCCCCAGGGAACGACGAATGAACGTCACCTGTGGCACGGCACCTCTGCCGACACGGTGGATAGCGTAAATGCACATGGCTTCAATCGTAGCTATTGTGGAAAGAACGGTGAGCCTTGTTACTTAATTGGCAAACAGCTGCATTTATAGGACTTTGACATATTTTTCAGGATTACATTTTATGTTTAAAAAACGCTTAGGCCACAACAAATTTATCAGTTGTTCTACGGATTTTGTCCAAAACAAATTGGAGCGAGCGAAATAATTTTATTTTTTTTTTCCATTTTCGATAAAATCGGAGGCGAGCGAAAAGCGCACAATAAAAAAATCCTATCTTGCCCATAGTGATTAAAAATTACTGCCAAACGTCATCATAACTTGATATCTTGTCAATTATTTCCTCTTCATCTGCTCTAGTCCATAAATTGTTGTCAAAATCAATATATATGTAATAAACTAAGCAACTAATTTCTCCATTTTTTTCTTCGACCATGTCCTACAAAGGGTTCTGTGCAGCAAGTCTTCAATAGTGATTCTGCTTTTAAATTAACACCCGGCAGTAAATAGTAAATAGCCATATCTTAACTATAAGAAAGACGACCTTATACAAGTTAATTGTCATTATCAAAATATATATTTGATACACCAAGTCATTCACTACCAACAGTTTAATAACATGAATATGAAATGTCATACAATAAACACAAAACAATTTAGGAATGACTAGTATAAGTTCTGTATCTTTAAATGACACAACGAAACAACTGGACAACATTAAAAAAAAACGTAAACCAGGGCTCACACTGGCCCTTATTTTTCTTGAGCCAATTTGTTAATCGACTCACAACATCGTTGCGTGTTTCCATGTCAGGGAATAGTTATATCTTATCGTTTTAATTGTATTAAACTTATACTTCACTGTTCTGTATATTAATTGCATTATGGCATTAACAAAAGCATTAGTATATTTAGATTTTTATAATAACATTTTTGCCAATTGTTCATTGCAGAAAACTTGGATAATTATTTTATTTAAACATACACTCTTAAAATATGTACAAGATGTTAACAAAATATATCCAAAAATAAATTGAAATTAATAACTAACATAATGAATTGGCATGCCCTGATAATATATAAAAGCTGAACACTATGTACACCAAACAGATACGTTCAATTCATAAAATGGACATGTCATAAACAACTTATATGTGTGGATATTAGAAGTAAGAAATCAAGGACAAACCGCTGGTCAAAATTATCCGAAATGTAAACATACCCGATTATCAGTCCATTTGACATATTCCGGACATCCAATTTCCCACATCCTTTATCCACAAGATAATCGTTTAATTAACTATTGTGTCTGCTGATATTACGAGAGCTTGCTAGCAATCATCTTTAATTAGGCAGTGAATGCTGACAAATAGCGCGTTGTGTTTTCACAACTTTGATAAAACACGATAAGAAATTGCCGAGTCGAAATTACATATGGCAGCTGTGCCAGACTGGCTATTGGAGTCTGGAGAGTAAACGTTTGGGTCATAAATTATGTGCTCTGTAAAAACAAAACAGTCACCGCAAAGTGCCTTATTTACTTCTATATCAGTAGAAGTAAATGCTTGTTATGATTTGGGGACACCACGAAGTCGGCGTTTAACGTAAAATGAGACTCGTTGATGAAAACTTCATCTAAAAAAATCGGGTGTGGGGCAAAATTATATGTGCGGGCGCAAAAAAAAAGATTTTTTTTTTCTTTCGATTTACGATTTTAAGGTTGCGGCAAATCCGACGAACATCTGAACAATTTGTTGTGGCCTTAATTACAACTAAGGAGTAATCACCTGAAAATGACAGCGATCAATGCAATAATCATATTAGCTTAACATATGAAAAGTAGGCATATTAGAAAATATTGAAAACGTGCCCATAATTCATTTAGAGCGATCGCATCGTGCTTTGTTTTCATAAATGAAATATATGCGACGATATTTCATGAATTCAGAGTAACCAACATCGCAACAAATTCCACAAACATTCAGGAAATAGTTCAAATAACCGTTCATTATACTTTTGTCGCTGTTAAGAACAACGAATTTGACTTTGTCCGCTTTCAGATTGTTTGTGTGGGTGCCTGTTTAAATAGACTCTCGCAAATTAACATATATCGAAATATGTGCATGTTCGGCATCCATTTTTGCATAACAAACTACTTAGGTCGAAAATTCTGTTAATATTAAGTATAGAAGATTATGCATTTTATGCGAATAACGATATGCTTATAATTTTATTTTCCATTGGTGTTACATGTTAAACATGATAACGTTCAAACGAAGTAACTGCAGTCTTAAGTGTCCTTAATTATGTCTGCATATACTTACTTATGCATCAATACTCTTATATCAAGTTATTTCACCTTGTCAGTTCTTTGGCTAATATGTGATTTCTTCTGCTTTACAGCTGTTGCTTATGGCGAGGGTGTGTATTTTGCGGTTAATGCAAGTTATTCGTGCAGCAACACGTACTCTAGACCAGATGCAAACGGTGTTAAAAGGGTGTACTACTGTTGTGTTCTGACAGGGGAATACACCAGAGGACAAGGTGGAATGCGTGTACCGCCGCCAAAGGCTTCAGGTGGCAAATATGCCTTGTTTGACTCCGTGACGGATAACCCTGCAAGTCCAAACATGTTTATCATATTTAATGATACACAGGCGTATCCGTTATTCATTGTACAATTCAAATAACATGATACAGTGCCAAACGTTCCAACTTTTGCCCATATTTACATTATTGTTTCATAACTGTGTAACTGGATGGTAAATCATTTGTTATTAGCAGTGGTGTCATAAGTGGTTGAATATGCTTGATATCTAAGATGAATGGCGAGTTGAACAAAACTGAATGTTTTTTAACTTTATCTTAATTTCTTATTTATAATCCGTTGCACACTTGTTAGCTTTAAATACCTTGTTTCTTTCTACAAACAGGTGTTTGTTGAACGTATCTTTTAATGAGTTTGTCTAATTGCAAAATAAGTATTGTTTTATGTTTTTGTTTTGTTTTTGCTATAACGATAATGTTTACACCAAATAGTTATTAGATAATTATGATTATGTTTATGATACACATTGTATTATGTTTGTTTGATGTTTTGAAGTGTCTTGTACATGTAATGTGACTAAGGATATAACTGGAGAAAAAAACAGAACTTGTTACTTTTAATTGAAACTAATTTTTGAAATATTGATCGGAACGAAGAGTGCGCACAGTTGTATTGGTAATATATACGCTACACACCTGCCTAAATTTTGGAAACGATGCATAATTAAGTGTTTAAATATACACTTCGCTTCAAAATCATTATGAATACGAACAGTTTGGCTAGATTAAACAAACTTTAAAATTTTAAATTAGTGTCGACTTTTAGCTCAGTTGAGCACGAAGTGCTTGGTGAGCTTTTGGTACAGGGGACTTCTCCTGCGTTGTCCATATGCCGTCAACAGTTTGTTCGTCCTCGCGACAGAGACTTAACATTTTAGCTCAGCTCAGCACAACTTGCTCATGGTGAGCTTTTATGATCGCCTTTTGTCTGTCGTCCGTCAACATTTTGATTAAAACAGTATCTCCTCCTAAACCCCATTTTCACCAAACTTCAAAGGAATAATTCTTGGGTGACCCTCTTTCAAAATTGTTCAAATCGTTCCGGTCCGCTGCATATGTAAGTCACCATAGCTAAAAAGAATTTATTTAAAAAGTAAACGTTTTCTCCGAAACTTCATGGCTGAGAGCTTTCATATTTAGTATGTGGCATCCTCTAGTGGTCCTCTACAAAGCTTATTAAAATTATTCTCCTGAGATCAAAACTGGCCGCGCCCGGGTGGTTTCAAATGGTTTAGATAGACTTAAATAGCAAAATGACCCGCAAGTCCCAGAGGTTTTGTATTTGGTATGTAACATCGTATAGTGGTCCACTACAAAGATTATACAAAGTATGCCCCTGGGGTAAACAGTGACCACGCCTCGTGGGTCACATGGTTTATATAGACTTAAATAGCAAAGTGATTAAAACAATCTCTGAAACCGCAAGACGTAGAGGTTTCAAATTTGGCATGTAACGTGGTACATGTAGTATGGTCCTCTACAAAGATTGTTCAAATTATTCCCCTGGGCAAAAAAATACCCACGCCTTGAAGGTCACGTAGTTTATATATACTTATATATGGCAAAATGACTTTAAATATCTTCACCGCTGAAACCACAAGGCCCACAGGTTTCGTATTTGGTTTGTAACATTGTTGAGTGTTTATATACAAAGATTTTCAAATTATGAGTATGGGGTCAAAACTGGCCACGCGTCACATGGTTTATATAGACTTATAGCAAAATGACGTAAAAGATCTTCTCTGAAACCGAAAAGCCCATAGTTTTTTATTTGGTATGTAACATCCTATATTGGTCTTCTACAAATACTGTTCCTATTATGCCCCTGGAGTAAAAAGGAGCCGTACCACGGGGTCACAGACTTTTATGCCAATAGACTTTTAAATCCTCTCTCAAACTGCAAGGCCCATGTTTGCCATGAAGTATTGTATATTGGTCCTCGACAAAGATTGTTCAAATTATGCCTATGGGGTGAAAAGAAGCTACGCCCTGGGGAACCATGTTTTTAGCTCACCTGAGCACAACGTGCTCAGGGTGAGCGTTTGTGATCGCCTTTTGTCCGTCGTCCGTCGTGCGTCGTCAACATTTACCTCGTTAACACTCCGGAGGCCACATTTATAGGCCAATCTTCCTGAAACTTGGTCAAAACATTTGATTCAATAACATCTCGGTTGAGTTCCAATCTGGGTCATGTGAGGTCAAAAACTAGGTCGCTAGGTCAAATTAAAGAAAAAGCTTGTTAACACTCTAGAAGTCACATCAATTTTTTTTGAAAATGGTTGCCCTCCGTTGAAAAACATGGCTGCCAGGGGGCGGGGCAGTTTTCCTTATATGGCTATATTCAAAACTGTATAAAGCTTGTTAACACTCTAGAAGTCACATTTTGTGCCCAATCTTTATGAAACTTGGTCAAAACATTTGTCTTAATGATATCTCGGCCGAGTTTGAATCTGGGTCATGTGTGGTAGTAAGTATGTCACTGTCAAATTGAAGAAAAACCTGGTTTACACTCGACAGGTCACATTTTTTGCCCAATCTTCATGAAACTTGGTCAGAACATTTGTCTTGATTACATCTCAGCCACGTTCGAATCTGGATCATGTGCGGTGAAACACTAGGTCACTAGGTCAAATTGAAGTAAAAGCTTAATTACACTCGACAAGTTTTTTGCCCAATCTTCATGATACTTGGTCAAAACATTTGTCCCAATGATATCTCGTCCGAGTTCGAATCTGGGTCATGTGGGGTCAACAACTTCTTCACTATGTCAAATTGAAGAAAAGCTTGTTAACACTCTAGAAGTCACATTTTTTGCCCAATCTTCATGAAACTTGGTCAGAACATTTGTCTTCATGATATCTCAGCCAAGTTCGAATCTGGGTCATGTGCGGTGAAAAACTAGGTCACGAGAACAAATGAAGTAAAAGCTTGTTTACACTCGACAAGTCACATTTTTTGCCCAATGTTCATGAACCTTGGTCAGAACATTTGTCTCAATGATATCTCGGCCGAGTTCGAATCTGGGTTATGTGGGTCAAACACTTCTTCACTAGGTCAAATTGAAGAAAAAACTTGTTTACACTCGACAAGTTACATTTTTTGCTCAATCTTCATGAAACTTGGTCACAACAGTTTGTCTTAATGATATCTAGGCCGAGTTCGAAACGGGGTCATGTGGGGTAAAAAACTAGGTCACTAGCTCAAATTAAACAAAAAGCTTGTTAATGCTCCAGAAGTTACATTGTTTGCCCAATCTTCCTGAAACTTGCTCAGAACCTTTGTCCCAATAATATGTCGGCTGAGTTCAAAACTGGGTCTTTAGGTCGATTGAAGAAAAAGCTTGTGAACACTATAGAGACCACATTGTTTGCCTTATCAACATAAAACATTTGTTCGTAGGATATCTCGCCACCAGGGGACTGGGCAGTAGTTTTTTTTAAATTTCAAACAGTTTTCATGAAGAATTATATTGAATATCGATAGCATGAAATACATATAATGTTGTTGTTGTTTGAGGCAGGTTCAAGATATCATCAGTTTACACCATGAGTAGTAGAGAGCATGCTGACAAGAAATCACAAATGAAGAATGGAGCTCAACCTGGCAATATGCAGAACAGAACATTCTTTGTTATCACATTTTTTTTACCAGGGTTACCCATTTAGTTACCTTCATAGACCCATGAGTTTCTGCTACTTAAATCATTTGTTAAACAATAGTTTTCCCTTATTTTATAACAAATTATTATGATTTTGTTTACTGTTGAAACAGCAAATAAGCATGCATTGGGTAATCGCAGGTGCCAGCTTGTACGGGGTAAGTGCCTATGTTGAAAGACTAGTTAAGATTTGTTATGCAAATATGAATTTCTGCACTAATTTAATACACAAAAGACATGTTTTCATCTATTTAAATCAGTTTTGTTGTAACAGTAACTGCATTTTTTTCAACAAGTTAAACGCAAATACTCGTGTAAAACCTTGCATTTGCGTAAAATTTCACCAGTGAAGATTCGGATAGCCATCCTGGGGAAATACTGCCTTTCTGATCACGGTTTTCTGATTTAATTCTTTTAGCTTTATTTATTGAAATACTGTGTTTAGCTAACCTGAGCACAACGTGAGCTTTTGTTCGTCGTCCGTTGTGCGTCGTCAACATTTACATCGTTAACACTCTAGAAGCCACATTTATTTGTCAATCTTCATGAAACTTGTTCAGAACATGTGTGCCAATGATATTATGGCCAAGTTCAATTCTGGATTATGTGGGGTCAAACACTAGGTCACTAGGTTAAATTGAAGAAAAAGCTTGTTAACACTAGAAGTTACATTTTTTGCCCAATATTCATGAAGCTTGGTCGGAACATTTGTCCCAATGATATCTCATCCGAGTTTGAATCTGGGTCACGTTGTGTCAAGAACTAGGTCACTAGCTCAAATTGAAGAAAAAGCTTGTGCTTCGTCAACATTTACATCGTTAACACTCTAGAGGTCCCATTTATTGGCCAATCTTCATGAAACTTGGTCAGCACATTTCTTCCAATAATATCTCGGCCGATTTCTAATCTGGGTCATTTGAGGTCAAAAACTAGGTCACTAGGTCAAATTGAAGAAACAGCTTGTTAACACTCTAGAAGTCACAATTTTTGCCCCATCTTCATGAAACTTGCGCTGAACAATTGTTATAATAATGTGTCAGCCGAGTTTGAAAATGGTCGCACTCCTTTGAAAAACATGGCGGCCGGGGGGCGGGGGAAGTTTTCCTTATCTGACTATATTGAAAACTGTTCAAATTTTGTTAACACTCTAAAAGTTTTTTTTTTGCCCAATCTTCATGAAACTTAATCAGAACATTTGTCCCAATGATATCTCGGCAGGGTTCGAATCTGGGTCATGTGGGGTCAAATTAGGTCACTAGGTCAAATTGAAGTAAAAGCTTGTTAACACTCTTCAAGTCACATTTTTTGCCCAATCTTCATGAAACTTGGTCAGAACATTTGTTTTACTGGGTCATGTGAGGTCAAAAACTAGGTCCCTATGTCAAATTGAAGAAAAAGCTTGTTAACACTGTAGAAGTCACATATTTTGTCCAATCTTCATCAAACTTAGTCAGAATATTTGTCCCAATGATATCTCCGGCGAGTTCGAATCTGTGTCATGTGGGTTGAGAAACTAGGTCATTAGGTCAAATTGAAGAAAAAGCTTGTTAACACTCTAGAAGTCACTTTTTTGTCCCAATCTTCATGAAACTCGGTCAGAACAATTTGTCTTAATGATATCTCGGCTGAGTTTGAATCTTGGTCATGTGCGTTGCAAAACTAGGTCACTAGGTCAAATTGAAGAAAAAGCTTGTTATAACTCTAGAAGGCACATTTTTATGCCCAATCTTCATGAACTTGGTCAGAACATTTGTCTTAATGGTATCTTAGCCGAGTTCGAATCTGGGTCATATGGGGCCAAAAACTAGGTCATTAGGTCAAATTGAAGAAAAAGCTTGTTACATTATTTGTCTAATCGTCATGAAACTTGGTCGGAATATTTGTCTCAATGGTATTTCGGCCGAGTTCGAATCTGGGTCATGTGGGGTCAAAAACTAGGTCACTAGGTCAAATTGAAGAAAAAGCTTCAATTTCAATATGGACTTTCCAAATGTTGAATGTCTGTTGTCACTTAAGTTTTTCAAACCATGATTCTAAAGTTCGCATTTCCATCAGTCCGTATCAGTATATCCATATCCGTATAAAAATCGAACACATGGACAGTTGTTTGACAAATTGAACTAAGGTAAGCGACCCAGGGCCATTTGGCCCTCTTGTTTCATGTTTAATTTACAAACATATTTTAAAACTGAATTGTTTGAAAATAATTTGACTTGCATTTTTTTAATGTTTGTATTATATTCTAATTTCTGATCAGACAATTGTGATGTTTGCATTGTGCATATCATAAAATGAAAGTAATTGTGTGATCTACAAAGGCTTTTATATTTTATTGTTGATTTAAAAAAATATCTTTATGTGTTTTATTTGACCTAATAAATGCATTTGTATATGGAAAACATTCAGGACATTCTTTGACTGCTAAAATGTGTTGACAATTATTATTCTATGCTATAGAAGTTTAGAGGGGGTATATACATGTAGGAGTCAGCTTGTTGGTTTGTATGGTTTCCAGATAATAACTCAAAATGGCTTAACAACATATATTCAAATAATTTTTGGAACACATGTTTAACATCATAAAATACAAAAGTTCAACGTCATACTGTATTTTTTTAATAATTACAATATAACTTGCATTCTCCACAATTGGCATTACATGTTTCCAACAGGCATCTTATCTATTCTTCAATTTCAATATGTACTTCCCAAATTTTGAATGTCTGTTGTCACTTAAGTTTTTCAAACCATGATGATAAAGGCCGCATTTCCATCAGTCCGTATCAGTATATCCACATCCGTATAAAAATCGAAAGAAATGTTGCGTTTGTACCAGAATTGTTAAAATCATTTTGATTCGTTAAAACGAGGCCGCCAGGGAGTGAAGCTGTTTTCCTTATATAGCTATATAGAAAATCTCAGAATCCACTGAACAGATTTTAAAATAATTTCACATAAGTGTACCTCATTTCTTCAAATCATTTTGATTCGTTAAAAACATGGCCGCCAGAGGGTGGCTCAGTTTTTCTTATATCGCTATATTGAAATCTTTAAAAAATCCTCTTGTCTGTAACCATAGGCTGGATTTCAAAATAATTTCACATGAATGTTTCTGAAGTGACCCTCTGACAAATTTCAACTCATTTCGATTCCTTAAAAACATGTCCACCAAGGGATAGTTTATATAGCTATATAGAAAATCTTTACCTCAGAAAGCGCTTACGGATTTCAAAATTACTTCACATAACTGTACCTTGGGTGACCATCCTTCCAAATGTCTTCAAATCATTTTGATTTTTTTAAAACATGGCCGCTAGAGGTTGGCCAGTTTTGCTTATATAACTATATCGAAACTTTGAAAATATTCTCAGAAACCGCTGACCGAATTACAAATAATTTCGCATAAATGTTCATTGAGTCGCACTACCAAATTTCTTCAAATCATTTTCAAACATGGCCGTTTGGGTATGGGGCATTTCCTTATATGGCTATATTAAAATTTTGACAATCTTCGTGTCAGCAAACACCGACCGGAATTTCAAAATAACTTTGCACAAATGTTCCTTGGTTGACCCTCTACCAAATCTCTTCAAATCATTTTCAAATCATTTTCAAAGAAAAAAATCGGGTATTACATTGGGGTATGTCGTTTTCGCGATGGCGGCGTCACTTTTTCGTTTTCGCTCTCTAAATCGAGAACGGATTGAGCTATTGTAATGAAACTACATACATATATATATTATATCGAGACCTTGGGATTTTGTATGGGTGGGTGCGGTCAAGGTCGCTGTTACTAAAAATACAAAAATGGTTTCCGCTTAAGAACTTGAAAACGCATTCAGATATTTTAATAAAACTTAATAAATAAATACATTATATTGAGAACCCGCTTGAGATTGCGTACGAGGTGGTGGGGTCAATGTCACTGTTATTAAAAGAAGTAACACAGTTTCCGCTCAATTACTTTAGAAAGAATTTAGTTTGATGTAACTTCGTACATTGATACATTATATCGAGACCTCGCTTGGGATTCCGTTGGGGATGCGTAGTGTCAAGATCAAGGTCACCGTTACTAAAAATAACAAAACAGTTTCCGCTCAATAGCTTGAGAACTCATTTAGATATTTTATGAAACTTCATATATATATGTATATAGTATATATCTAGACCTCGCTTGGGATTGCATATGGGGTGGTTGGGGTCTAGGTCAAGGTCACCATTACTAAAAATACCAAAACAGTTTCCAATGAATAGCTTGAGAACAAATTGAGATATTTTAATGAAACTTCATATGTAGATACCTTATATGCAGATCTTGCTTAGGATTACGGATGGGATGGGTGGGGGTCAAGGTCACAATTACTAAAAATAACTAAAGCATATATTTGTGCTGAGTTTCATGCATTCCGTTCGAAAAATTGCGTTTTCGTGGAATTTCCATTTTTCTTGAGACTCGTTAAAAAAATGGCCGGCATGGGGCGGGGCAGTTTTCTTTATATGGTTCTATAGAATATTTTGAAAATATCGTTAGAAATCTTTTGCTCTATATTAAAATAATCTTTCTTGGATGACGCTCTACCAAATTCCTTGGAATCTTTGATTTCTTAAAAACATGGATACCAAGGGGTGGGGCAGTTTTCTGTATATAGCTTTAGTGAAAACTGTGTACATCTTCTTGTCTAAAACTGCTTGCTGGAAATAAAATTGATAAAAATGTTCATTGACTCTCCTTGCTTCAAATTATCTTTATTCGTTAAATAATGGCCACCAGGTTGGGACAGGTTTCCTTTTGTGGATATATTGAAAACAGTTTTGTCTTAAACCACTTGCTGGATTTTGAAATAATTTCACAGAAATGTTCTTGTTCTGACTATCTGCCGAATGACTTAAAATTGTTTTGTTTCGTTAAACATGCTGTCAGCAGTCGATTGTCAACAAGCCGGTATGGTGCAGTAACATACTTCATTTTCATACAATATTGACCAAACTTTCAGTTATTGTATGGCCATATGATCTCATCACAACCCAAAAATACGTGTCACAAACACGTCAGTATGGTAGTGCCGTTTTTGTTTTAAAGAAAATGCAGAAATGATTTGTATGCGGGAAGGAGACGTTTGTTTCAACTTTGACCAAACTTCCACATTTTATGTACGATCATATGGTCTGTGCAGAAGCCAAACATTGGACAGATCGGACTACAAATACAAGAGTTATAGCTTCATGTTTGTTCCAGAAAATCGTACTTTATGCAGAATAGAGACTTTGTTTTTTCATCCAGTATTGACAACAAGCCGATGAGCATGCACGCACTGTCACCATTTTGTGCATGCATAACAACCGGATACTGTCACGGAGTTTGCATGTACATGTCAGACCCTATTAAATGCTTAAAGGCGTTCGCAACAATTTCGTCCAATTTTTTTCCAATGACAGATTTTCATAACAATTTGCACAAACATGTGTTAATGTATCCTAAAACGAAAACAGTCTTAACAAATTGGGGTCACCGGCCTTGTTCCGGAAATATTGGGGTTTAAATACGCTACCTGTCGAAGCCCTTTTTTCAGTTTGTGTGACTACCAATTTTTCAATTATATAAAGCGTTCATATTCAAACAAGGTTTTAAATGCATCTTTGTTTTGCAATATACAAGTGCAGTTTAACGATAAAACGCGCTTTATCTGTTGTTACCATTAAAAAAAAAGACTTTTATTGGACACTTAATGAGGTTAATTATGCATTTAATATGCCTTTGAAAACATCGATTAATAATCAAATATTCGAATATCTTTTGTTTCAAACGACAGATTTTGTCAAAAAATTCCATATACATGTGTCATTGTATACTGAAACTAAAACAGTGTTAATAAATAGGGGTCACTGGCGTTTGTTCGGAAATATTGGTTTTGAATACGGTACCTGTCGAAGCAACTTTTTCAGTTTCGATTTTTTATCATTGTTTTGACTATATGTAGGGGAGCTTGTTTTCAAATAAGGTTAAGCTTCTTACAACTGATATGTTTTCACATGTCTTATTTGGCAATATACAAGTGTATTTTAATAATAAAAAACGCTTTACCTATATTTACTGTTAAAATAATGAATTTGGCTGGACAATTAAGTAGGGTACTAATAATACCTTTTGAAACGTCATTTATTATGCATAAAAATATTTTGTTCCAAACGACAGATTTTCTTAAATTTTCGCACATGCACCAATGTATATTTATATCAAAACATTAATAAAAGGAATGGGTCACCAAACTTGTTTGGGAAATATTGGACTTTAAATAGGGTACCAGTGTAGCCTTTTTATGTTTCGTGTTTACGTAAACAACGTATAAATTGCCAGATTAGAAAGATATTTAATGGATTTTTTTTTTACTAATTTGTTTGACAATATATTGTATACGTGTGGTTTTGATAATTATAATGCTTTATGGACTTTTAACCATTGACTGGAACTTAATGACTTACACAGATTTATATTTATTGATTGAAATTAGTATAGTGTTACCTATAAACAAAGAAATAATGAAGCAAAAGGAGACATTAACCCAATTATTTTCTTTTTGTTGCGAACGTCTTTAAACTTGCTTTGGGTTGAAAAGTGATGAAATTGGATTTCCAACAATAGCAAACCTCGCGTGCATTTATATGTACATGTACAATTGATGGCTTCAGAGCATGCATTACCTTCATGTATCGTCATTAGACAGAACAGAAAATTATATAAAAAAAATAGGGCAAACTTTCACATTATAACTAGTTCTTCAAAAGTACCTGCTAAAAGACATCAAAAGAACTATGAGCAAAATCACCGTACCTCCACTGCTCAGTTTGTATAGCCCATTGCACTAACCGATGCATAACATCAAACCGATCATAACCCCCTCTGCGTATACGTTTGTATTCTTAAGATACCTTAATTTCAAACCTATCACAACAGTATGGTCTTCGTCTTTGCAAGTACTCAGGTGAGCGCTTTGGCCCTCTTGTTTTACTTTTGCATACCATCAAGGCAAGTTGTTTTCACAAAACCAAGTTAGATGGTTTACTTATTTTAACATTTTGTACACACTACTACTATTTGAAACTATATTTTCTTTTTTGATATTGTCCATACATTTCGTACTTTTATTATGATTTTGAAAGGTCATTTTCATTTAAAACACGTAAATTAATACTCTTTGCTATATCGCTTAAACAATAATAGTGGTTGTTTTTCACTTTTATGTCGAAATATTTCTCGTCTTATAATAAAAGAAGTGCATTGCTTGCTCTTGTCTTTTTCCATAACGTGGTTAGCGTCAGTATTCGTCTTAATTTACTGTGGTTGGTATAGGTGACTTGTCCTGTCCGTACTTCACCAATTCTGGCTTGTTAGAGACTTCATGGTCATTTCCTAAAAACATGGTTTCATGCAGATAATTGAAGAATGGCTTGACATATACAAATAATTCTTGGTACACATGTGTAACATCATAGAACATAGGTCAAGTTCGATTTTGTATACAAACCACTAAATTGTGTCAGTTATGGCCCATTTTTCGACTTAATTTCCCTAAAAAATGGTTTCCGGACGATAACTCAAGAATGGCATGACATAATCAAATAATTCTTGGTATACATGTGTAGCATCAAAAATACAGATCACGTTTGACTTTGGTTACAAACCACTAACTTTTTACAGTGTTATGGCCCCTTATTGCTTAAATTACTTAAAAACACGGTTTCAGGACAATAACTCATGAAAGGCTCCACATATTTAAAATTAGTTTTGATACATATGTGTAACACCGTAAAATACAGGTCAGGTTCGACTTTGGTTACAAACCACTAAATGTTGACAGAGTGATGGCTCCTATTGAAATTAAATTTTTCCAAATACACTGTTAAACTTTCACAAATTAAAGCATTCTCATTGTGTCAATTTCTTTCAAATTGATGCCATAGTTTTGTAACAAGGCCATATTGTGGGGGTATATCGCTCATGTGACAATTCTAGTTAGTACATGTACATGTACTTATAAACTAATAAAACCAGTTTGTTGACATATTCCGTATGTCATTTACGTTCTATATACATTAGTGAAACGGGTTTTCAATGCCAAACGATTGAGTCCTGCAGAACAATCAGTGTCTTTTGTGCGTTATGTAGATTAGGAGATGTCGATAGCAGTGCCCTATATCAACAAATTATATAATAAATCCATTTTTCTGTGGTAATTTAACACCACTTGCTAGAAGATGTATACTGTATATAACATTTACTGATAGTAACGATCTTGCCAAATGTTCATTATTTGCCGATCGCGTTTTTTGCGCTAAAATACCTCGTTGTCCCATCTGGGCCCCCATTATATTGGTCGCGCTTTCTTCAACATAATCATTATCGCTGAGGCCGGTTCGTTCGTCACGACATGGCTGTCAGATGCTTCATTATCTGCAATAGTTTTGGCCGATCGTTTCAAAACACTGTTCTCATTTCATAATGTCGACACTGAATTGGCAAATCCTTGCAGATTTATCAGTGTTGCTGACGTTTCGGACTTGTCCGAATTATATGTAACCTTCCTGTTTTAGGGCTGTGTTAAATGTCCAGGAATTACTGATAATTTAAACTTTATGAGAAGCTATATTACTTAGAGGAGGTGCGCATATTACGAGAACGTTCCTCTTCAATGATTTTTCTTAGAGTTATGGGGCTTTGAAGATTTACGAAATAAGTATTTAGTGCAAAATTATTGCCCGGGCTATTTCTCGACAACTACTGACCGGAATTGAACGAAACTGTATGGAAAGCTTCATTAATATCAGTTGGTGAGCATAGTACAAGAATGTCCAGCTTCATAGATTTTTCTGGGAATAATGGGACTTTGAAGATTGCTGCAATTAGTATATAATGCACAGATCTTGTACGGGACAACTACTTGCCGGAATTCAATGAAACTATAGGAAGATGCATTACCAAGAGTAGGTGCGATTAGTACTAGGCAGTTTTGCTTCAAAGATTTTTCTTGGAGTTTATGGGACTTTGAAGAATGCTGTAATTGCTATAGTGCATTTTTGTCCGGGGTGTTTGTCAGCAAATACCGCCCAGATTTCAATGAAACATTATGGGCAGCTTCAATACCAATAGTTGATGTGCATATAACCAACATGTTCCGCTTCAATGATTTGGCTTGGAATTTTGCGTCTATAAAATTATTGTCCCGGCGCTTCTTTAGCAAATATTAGCTGGTTAGTTTTAATATCTCAGCCCTACTACTTGCATTCCCATCGCTTGATAAAGGGCATTAGGGAGCACCCATCGGTTTAACTGATATACTTGTTAAATTGAAATACAGAAACATGCTGTCATGACATTTCAACAACCGAGAACAATATACTACATATCAAACATAAATCACAAAACACATATAACCTATACAACATCTTCCCAGTTAATGTGATCAACTCGCTACCACTTCCAAAAATGTCTCTTTCCACTTGCATGGTGCTGCAAATTAGATGCATGCAAACATGTTTTATAGTGATCAAAATCAGTGAAGTAGATGGTAATATATAGTAATATATGTACGTACAATTTGTTGCCATTTGTGATGATCAATAATATATGATTTTAACATTAAAAATCTTAACACCTCTAACCAAATACAGAGTTATATAAAAAAACAACAACAATACATTACAACCGTTTTCATTAACTTACCAAGAATAGAGTCAATACTGACCACATACAATTGAAGAAAACTGATATTTAATTAATTTAATATAACTTGGCTTCCTTCCTTTGCCTACAAAAGGATCGCGTGACTAAAAAACAACACCAAAAGAAAAAATAATCAAACAAGATATAGAGGTTACATACGAGATCGACCAGGTAACAAATACATCACAGCGGCATTTGTGGCCATGTCCTTAAAAAACTAGTAAACGCAAATAAAACAATATTATCCTTGATGTGCATGTGTTATATATAAACTGCTGTTTATGTTACTTTTTAACTGCCTGGCCTAGGGCCAAAGAGCTTATGCAAAGCAGTACGTCCGTCGTGCGTGCGAGCGTCCGACCGTAAACTTTTCCTTTAAACGACATCTCTTCCTAAACCGGTAGGCTGAAATTTCGAAGAAATTCCTTTGGTTTTCCTCTACCAAAGTTGCATAAATGGTTCCGTTCCGCTGCACAAGATGGCCGCCAGAGCTATTAATATAAAAATGTTTAAACGAAATCTAAACCCCTGGGTGGATTTTGAATTAATTTATCAAACATGTCCCTTAAGTGTTCCTCTGCTAAAGTGGCTCAAATGGTTCCGCTCCGCTGAAAAACATGGCCGCCAGGTGGTGGGGCCTTTTAATCTTACATAGCTGTATTGAACACTTTCAAAATCTTTTTTTCAAACACCATTGGTTAGATTTCGAAATAATTTAACAGAAATGTTCCTTGGGTGGTTCTCTAATGGTTGCCTTCGGTTGAAAACATGGCAACCAAGGGGCGTGGTAGATTTCCTTATATGGTACGTTATATTGAAAACTGTATAACGCTTGTTAATACTCTAGAGGCCACATTTTTTCCCCAATCAACATGAAACTTACTCAAAACATATGTCCTATTGATATCTCGGCCGAGTTTGAGACCGGGTCATTTAGGGTCAAAAACTAGGTCTCTAGGTCAAATTGAAAAAAAGCTTGTCAACAATCTGAAAGTCACTTGTTTTGCCCTATCTTCTTGAAATTTGCTCAAAACATTTGTTATGATATCTCGGCGTGGTTCGAAAATGATTGCCCTCCTTTAAAAATATGGACGCCAGGGGGCGGGGCAGTTTTCCTTATATGGCCATATTGGACACTTTATCAAGCATGTTAACACTCTAGAGGTCGCATTTTTTGCCCAATCAACATGAAACTTTCTCTGAACATTTGTCCTAATGACATCTCCGACGAGTTCGAAACTGGGTCATGTGGGGTGAAACCCAGGGCATTAGAGCAAATTGAACAGCTTGTTAACACTCTCAAAGTCAGATTGTTTGCCCAATATTCTTGAAACTTGCTCACTACATAAACATTTGTTTCGAACATATCTCAGAAGAGTTTGAAACTAGGTCACATCTGGTAAAAAACTAGGTCACCAGACCAAATTGAACAAGAGCTTGTGATCACTTTAGAGGCCACATTTATAGCCTAATAATCATAAAACTTGATCAGAACATTTGTCCCAATTATATATTTGACAAGTTCCAAACCTTGGGGTCAAAAACAAGATCACCAGGCCAAATTGAAGAAAAATATTTAAAAAAAACATTCTAGAGGTAACATTCTTAGCCGAATCTTCATGAAACGTACTCAGAACAATTTCGTTCCTTAGCCCCTTAGAGAGCAGCCGTACATAAACTGCCAGATGCAAACCAGTATATGTCGAATGAGTATTGTCTTGGTCATCGGTCAATACTGGTTAAACCTGTTAATAATTGGTTAATACTAGGCATTTGTTTCCCCTTTCAAATTGATTCAATGATGTTCAAGATGCCAAAATGAACTGCATGTAAGACGGACAATTTAACTGACTGGTGTGTTTTTATTGTACAAATGGGACCCCTAAAAGTTATGAACATCATAGAAAAATCATCATTTCAATAAAACCACATTTGTTTGGAAAATTAATTGCAAGCGTTTAATTAACCACTTATGACCAGTATAGTGTATTTGGGAGCATTTGGCATTATAAACTTTTTTTTTTTTTTTTTTTTTTTTTTTGTTATTCCAAATTTATTAATTTTCATAGACATATTTGTTATACTTGAACATACAAAAACACCATTTATAAACCTTGTACATAAGTATGTCTAGAAAAAATAAAGATGTTTTAATGTTTTGTCAGGGAGGTCAATTTAAAAGGTGTATATAAAGAAAAGGGGAAAAAAAATCTATCAAATATAAGTAGGGTGTTTGAAAATAAAAGTTTTGTTTGTTTAACTCTACCAGTGGAAAAAAAAAAAATAAAAAAGTGTATTTGGAAAAAAAAAATATTATTTCACAAAAGTGACTGGACAGTGACCATAAGTTATAAATAAATGAAAAGCTGGTTAAAAAATTAATTAGGATTATAAACTTACAAATTTTCCATTTGATTCATGTCTTGATTTTTTGTAAACCAAAGGATAAATAAATAAATAACTCATTTATAATGAATCAGTACTTCCGAAGTTGTCAATATTGGACACTTAAATATCATTAAATTTGCATATTTTAAATAAATTGAAAGCAATATTGTTATTTTAAAGATATTTTCCATGCCTTATTTAAAATGTTAACGAATTATAATTCAATACCGTGTTTCTAGCAAATCAACGTTATCGTTCTAAATGATTTACAAATGTTTAAGGTAATTTCCTCCACAAGTTCAATCGACAGCGTATCAACAATTTTAGGGTATTTACCGGCGTGGAATCAACCGCTGGATTAAACCAGTTTGGAGGCACTGGAGCCAACCCCGATTCAAACATACTGTCATTAAATTGAAGGTCCACACTCATACTATAACCAAGTGCAGCAACAGTTGCTTGTAACAGGGGCATAAATGTGCGACTATTTAACGTTCATTAACAGTGAAATTCATTTGGAGAGAATTTTGTCAGACACATTGGTCAAGTAACAGACAGGACTGTAATGGTGTAAATACATTTCAACCTTTTACCTGATGTAGAACTGTTTTGCGGATTTTTCTGGATTAATTTCGTGGTCCGTTACAACATTCTTGTCATTGACATTGCTGATACATTGATGGTTACTCTTCTGAAGAGAAAATTGTTGACCGGCTTCATTTTCAATATTTATGTTCGTTGTGTGTAACCTGAAAAAAACATGCTTCCAGGATAGCGTGGTTTGCTGATTTCTACACGTTGAAAATGAGTGAGAGAGACGAAGAAGAACCCACCAACAAGAAAATAAAGTGGAGGAGTTAAGGGTAAAGAAATATAGGTGCGAAGCGTCGTACACCAGAGCACGCAAACATGAAAAATCTTTTGAATGACAATGAGCCTAGCTAATTTCTGGCAAAAAAGTGTCTCAACAAAGTTAAAGAGCCTATGGATTCTGCTATTCAATGTTATCGTTACCAGACTCCATTGAAACTTTGAGAAAGTTTGTGAATGAAGAGACCGAATATGCAGTACAAAGTGTCAGATTTGTAGAGAAAATCACAATTATAGAATAGAGATGGAAACATGCCAAAGATGCTGGATTTTGCTTCCGATTCCCCAAAGATAATCATATGGGGAAATAATGTAAATTAAAACGACATTGTGGAATAAATAGATGCATAAAGACACACAACATGATGTTGCATAGAAATGTGTTGAATGTGAAAGATGAAGAATTTTTGTTTTTGACATTTGATAAAACTACATTTCAAGGTAGGTGAAAATGTTCTGCAAATGCAACCCAGCTGAAAAAATCTCAAGCCTCAATGGGAATCGAACTCGGGACCTCCCGGTTCCTAGGCAAACAAACGCTCTACCGTCGCTATAAAAGCTAGCTCATATAGCAAGGCAGTATAAGTGTCCCTTATACATCATTCTACTACATACTGTCCCTCCATGTATGAAATTCTTCCACGAATTTCCTTCTGCCTTGACATTTGTGGGATGTCGTACAGACCACAGTGGGCTATTTACGTTGGGCGCCAATTTAACCCAGCTGAAAAAATCCCAAGCCTCGATGGGAATCGACTCCGGGACCTTCCGGTTCCTAGGCAAACGCTCTACCGCGTCGCTATAAAGCTAGCTCATATAGCAAGGCACTATAAGTGTCCCTTATATATCATTCTTCTCGTTATTTCAATACTAGCCCACCTGTGTAACGCATTCAATACCGATATTGCAAGAAGACAGCCCGCCCCCCCCTTACCCAATCCTCCTACTGGGGTGTATACATTGTTCAAGTATATAATTCACTGTCTTGAAAATGGGTAATGGCAGGTAAGTTTAAGGTAAGGTAGTTTTATATATAGTTTACCGGTGAATTAATGCTTGTGTTGGCGATAAAATTGAAAAATTATACATTATGTTTATAATATGTATTGACAGCTATTCACGTGCTTCCAAATACCATTGATAAATGTTAGTATATTTGTTAACCTTATTATATTAAGACATTTTTAAGTAAATTGACTAAAGGAACTTGTTCAAAGCTTCAGATTTTTTGGTTTTACAAGCGAACAAGCGTTGATAAAAAATGTGGAGTGACTTCCCAGCAAGCAAGCGCATATGGGCCCAATACGGAGACAGCAGGGCCAAAAATACAATATGGGCCCCTTGTGGGTCCCAAATGATATGTGTTTGCGCATATCAGGCCCATATGGGTCCGAGCAAGGAAGCCCATGTGGATCCATTGCAAGTATGCCCATATGTTTCACAGATAGCAGCCCTATGTGGACACGATATGGATTTTACCTGGGCTGATATACCTCATGGGCCCAGTGTGGGACCAATATGCATTATATTGCCACTATAAAACCCAGATGGATCCAAGTAAAGTAAACCCATGGTCCCTACTAGAAAGCCCATATGGGTCACAGAAAGCAAGTACATATGAGCCCAATATGGGCTATAGCTGGGCAAAACATAACGATATGGGCCCCATGTGGGTCCCAAAGGATATTTTTGCCCATATCTGACCCATATGGGTTCAAGAAAGGAAGCTCTTTTTTGTCCACTGCAAGTAAGCCCATATGGCTCCAGCAAACCACCCCATGTGGGCACGATATGGGTTTTAGCTGGGCTGATATACCTCATTGCCCAAGTGTGGGACCTATATGCATTATATTGCCACTATATAATCCAGATGGGTCTAACTAAAGTAAACCCATTTGAGTCCCTACTAGAAAGCCCATATGGGCTATTGCAGGGCAAAAAATCCATAATGGGTCCCATGTGGGTCCCAAACGATATTTTGGCCCATATCAGACCCATATGGGTCCAAGAAAAGAAGCTCAGGTGGGTCCAAGCAAGCCTACCCATGTGGGCACGATATGGGCTTTACTTGGACTGTTACACCTCATGGGCCCAGTGAGGGACCCATTTGCGTTATCTTGCCACTATAAAATCCAGCTGGGTCGAAGTAAAGCAAACCCACATGGGTCCCGACTAGAAAGCCTATATGGGTCCTAAAAGCAAGTCTATATGGGCCCAATATGGGCTAAAGCAGGGCAAATATACCAAATGGGCCCCATGTAAATCCCAAATAATATACCACATGGGACCCAGTAAAAAAGAACATATGGGTTCGCTGCAAGAAAGCCCATATGGGTCTCAGCCAGCAATCCGATGTGGGCAAGATATGTGCTTTACCTTGGCTGATATACCATATGGGCCCTGTATGGGACCAATATGCTTTGTTTTACCACTATAAAACACAGGTGTTTCGAAGTCCAGCAAGCCCATATGGCTCTCGAGAAGAAAGCCCATATGGGTCACAGCAAGCAAGGCCCCATACGGTCCAAGTATGGGATATAGCTGGGCAAATATAAATAAAATACTAGATAGACCCCATGTGGGTTCCAAAATGTGTTTTCCTATATCATACCCATATAGGGCCCAGAAAGCAAGTAAGCCCCTATGTTTTCCCCTATCAAACCCAGGTAGGTCCCAGTCAAGCAGACCCATATGGGCTATAGTTGGGAAAATATACCATATGGGCCCAATGAGGGTCCTTTATGATATGTTTGCCCATATCAGTTCGATATGTGATCAAAATGTTAAAATGTATTTTAATTTTAGAATACTAATGAATTGTAGCAAATTTGCAAGTAACTGTTCATTCAGTGGTTTCAGTTTTTTGGCGTCTATAATATAACGCTATATCTTCCGGACCATTATATCCCGTTTGTACCTGTTAGACCGCTGTGTTTTATTGTGATCCGTTGACAGCTGTTTTCAAAAATGGAAAATTAAACCAGGAAACATGTTTGGCGGTTTTTTTTTATCAATGCTATACCTTGTCTCCCGTGTAATACAACCATTACGAATATTTATATCTTACACATGTTTAAGATAACATTTTGAGCGTTTTCATTGGCTACATATTCTTTGACTGACCAATCGCGTGACGTTATTTTGGTGAAATGACGTCGTCAACATGAAATGACGTCATGCCAATACACAACTTTTAAGATTTATCAACATGTTTTGGTAAAATTAGACTTTTTTGTTTAAAAGCATGTGATAAAAAATCTGACACTCGCTGTCGTTACATACCATATCTTCGTCCAGGAAATTCGTTCGTAAGGTCGACAAAGGCTCGCTTACTAACAAAATTCCTGAACTCGTTTAATAAAATATGGTATAAAATGAAAGCTTGTGTCAGATCCTATATATATGAACCAGCTATAACGGTTAGTTATACAAACTGTTAAGAATATATATTATATTTATAATGCAACTTGAATTTACGCAGTTACCTTTCCTCGTATTGTGAAAGAGTTTGATTTTCTAAACCTGATTTGAATTAGTCACACAAGTTCGCGAGATAGAACATGAATCTATGCTGTTGTGCAATCAAACTACTGCATTGCTATAATTTTTATATTATTACAGGCACAATATCTCATCGTTTGCTGGTTTGGCGGTACCAGGGTTGAACTAGGCAAATGAAGAACATGTCTAATCAAGTCCCACATACAATGCTTGCCCTTGGTCGAAATGCAAACTGCTTTTCAGCAACCATCCAATACTGGACATTCTTTACGGTGAGTTAATTTGCTATATAATTTAAAATAATTGGTATAACTGTACTGTAGAAACAAGTTCCAATGATAGGTGTATATGTTATTGTTAATTATATATCCTCGACTTATCTAAAATCGCGATGTATCTTAATTCGGATGCATATCTTTATATTGTCAGAACTGGTCTCGCGTAAAATATAAAATAGTTTGGCTTTTTTATTCAAATTATATTTTAACGATATTGTAGCATTTTCTCTGTCAGCCAAGGTATGGTTTAAAAAAAAATTGGTTGTTTTTTTTCAAAACGAGATTGGTGTAAAACGCTTGCGAATCATCATACATCGATGATATAATAATAATATGCTCATAAACTTTATTTCATAACTAACTAATCAAATTAGGTACTGGTATGTGTCTTTGTATTATTGCGAAATGCTAAACATTCTCAATTCTCAGCACAGTCGTTTAAATATGTATGTCTATATAGGAGTATTTCGCAAACTGCTATGACTGTTTTTATGCTCCCGCCATCAATGATGGGTTATATTTTTTATGCCCCCAACATCAATAATGGGGGCATATAGTGTTTACCCTGTCCGTGGGTACGTACGTTTGTACGTATTTACGTATGATCGGAATCGTGCTCGGTCAATAACTTTGTCCGACATTGGAAAATTTCAAATAACTTGGTAGAAATGTTAAGTATAATGAGACGGTGTGTCGTGTGCAAGAACCAGGTCCATTGGTTCAAGGTCACACTTCAAGCTCAATAGTCAAATATAATAATTAAATCATAGACCCTGTCCGGAGCATAATTTTGTCCGGCATGGAAGGAATTTCAAAAAGCTTGGTAAAAGTGGTGAGACGGTGTGTCGTGCGCAAGAACCAACTCCCTAGGTCCAAGGTTAAGGTCACAGTTAAAGGTCAAATTTAAGAATGTAAGCCTTAGACCCTGTCCGGAGCAATATTTTGTCCAGCGGGGAAGGAATTTCAAATGAATTGGCGGACGTGCTAAGCATGTTGAGACAGTGTGGCGCGTGCAAGAACCATGTCCATAGGTCCAAGGTCAAGGTCACACATAAAGGCCAAAGGTCAAATAAAATAATTTAGGCCAAAGACCCTTTACGGATCATGATTATGTCAACGATCAAATATATTAGAACTTCAGCCATGGACCCTGCCCGGAGCATAATTTTGTCCAGCGGGGAATGAGTTTCAAATGAATTGGCAGAAGCATGTTGAGACGGTGTGTTGCGCGCAAGAACCGTGTCCATAGGTCCACGCTCAATGTCACACATAAAGGTCAAAGGTCAAATAAAATAATTTAGGCCACAGACCCTTTACGGATCATAATTATGTCCAGCATGGAAGGAATCTGAAATAAATTAGCACAAGTGATAACCATTATTATGCATTGTCGCGTGCATGAGCCAGGTGCCTTGGTCCAAGGTCAAGGTCACACTTTAAGGTCAAAGGCCAAGTATTATGTTAAGATTTTAAAGATATTTTGTCAGGACTAAAACTATTGATTGGAAATTTGCGATGCCTCAACTTACTTCAAAGAATACGAGAATACATTAGCAGAAAGTACAATATAAAAGGATAATTTTCCTTTTGCAAAATAATTGGTATGCATATAAACAATGCAGGGCCATGTAGAACAGTCTGCATAGGTGGGGGCCTATCAGTGAACATATGTCTAGTTTTTACATAACATTGTAGATCTTATGTTTAGTTAAAATAACATTTAAGCACTTAGTGTTTTACAAAAGAACATGTGTGTATTATGTTCACTTAATGTACATGTAATGCAGTGTCATGATTTTTGAGCTGAAGTGTATGTTGTGGTTTGTTTCCTTCAGAAGCAGTCAAAAGAAATTTGTCGACTACAAGTCGAGGATTGCTACATTTAAAGTGATAGAGGAAACAAATCGAGTTTGAAGTATTAAATTAATTACTAAATTGTTGTCACCTACCCGAGGTAAAGTGAGCGCATAAGCAAAATGTGTTAAGGGTGAAGTTAATGAAAAAATACAATAGTGCAAGAACTGTTGCGCGGGATTTTTAGATATGACCGGCAGGAAGTTTAGCCAATTTGTGATAATCAAAGATTGCATGTCGTGTTTTGCCAGAGTGTGTGAACTCGAAATAACAAAAAATACTGTAGCTGTGCTACTATTTTGACGTTATTTCTAATGATAATGCTTCCAGTAATTACTTGAATTTATTTACAGAAAATGTGACTGCAGAAGAGAAAGGAAACAAAGGACCTGGTAACAATACAACATGTATTGAGAAGCTTCTACGCCAGTAGATTTGCAAAATAATAGTAATGATTCTGATTTTTATGGGGAAACATTTATGAGATGTCTAAATAATTTCCATTTGCCAGTAAATTACTTTCCCCAACTGAAGATACAACCAGTTCTCTGAATGAGGTCAACATTTTTAATAATTGAAGATATTTGCTTACTTTCTGTATCAATGAATATGACATTGTTTGATTTTTTAAATAGTTTAGTCAGTGTAATTTACCGGAATAATTCATAAATTTTGTGTTGTAGAATAATTCCATGTGTCATGAAACTATGATACTTTCTTTTAATTGTTTCAGTTAAATTCACTACCAGTTATAAGACGTTCCTTGTGGATAAATAAATACAAAATGAACAGAACTGGTTACTGCTCTAAATATGATATTAAAATAACTATTTTATCAGCTGCCTTTCTAACTTCCCGCTAACGTTTTTAAACGTTAGTGTAGTACTAAAAAGAATTGACATATTTGATGTTGTTTTTCATCAAGTTGAGAATGTGGTCATTGTTTGTGTCGTAACATATGCACAATAAAGCATTTTGGAAAATGTCCAATTTGTGTATTGAACATGTTTTGAAAATTGTATGATTAATTTTTGATGTACCAAAAATGTTAAATTTTACATTAATGATTCAACATATCAATTTAAAAGTTTGCCTTATCAGCCCAAGAGATTTTACTGTGCCAAAAATATCTTTTAATTGTGGTGTTCAACTGGTCTTTTTCCTCATAATAACAGGAATGGATACTGACTTTAACTGTTTTGTTGTTTTCTTTATGCGGGAGGAATATAGTGATTGTCCGGTCCGTCCGTCCGTCCGTGACATGGTTAAGTATATTTTACCGTTTCGTCTAGCACCAACACCGCTTACTACAACCCTTGGATACTAACAGTTGTTACTTACGACCATTCCCTATTCACCCATATCACGTATCCTCACTTTAACCTTGACCTTGACCTAATTTGCACTTAGAATAATTCAAATGGACTGTTTATTGGTCAACTAAATTTTTACCGTTTCGTCTTGCACAAACCCCGCTTACTACAATACTTGGATACTTACACATGGTTGCTTATGACCATCCCCAATCCACCCGTATGACCCAACCTCACTTTGACCTTGACTTTTTTTGGACTACCAATAACTCAAAAGTGTCATGTCTTGGTTAACTAGATTTTACCGTTTCGTCTAGCACCAATACCGCTTACTACAGCACTTGGATATATACACAATTATACACAACAGTTACTTATGACCGTTCCCAATCCACCCATATCACCCAACCTCACTTAAACCATGACCTTGACCTGATTTAGACTTAGAATAATTCAAATGGGCTATGTGTTGGTTAACTAGATTTTACCGTTTCGTCTAGCGCCAGCACCACTTACTACAGCACTTGGATACTTACACAGTTGTTGCTTATGACCGTACCAGATCCACCCATCTCACCCAACCATACTTTGACTTTTATCTTATTTGGACTTCATAATTCAAATGGGCTGTCCAGCATTAACCGGGGACATGTGTATTTATCGAACACAGTATCTTGTTTATAGTAAAACTTCAGGGAATACCAACTGGATCTAGACAATGTTGTTTGCCAGTTTAGTTGTTGACGCAAATACTGCTTGTCACGTTTGAATACCGGATTGAGCTATGTTTATAACCATTCTTAAAAGTAATGTTCACTTGCTGTTAATATTTACAATGCAATGCTCTGTAGATAACTTACTATTCACACGTTCATGTTGATTTTAACATTATATTAGATTCAGTAAAACATAATTATTTGTTTTAAGTAATTCGCCACTTCTTACGTTTTGTATTAAACTCTTCTTTTATATTTTAATACGCGCCCTTTTTAATCACAAATAAGGAAATGGATATAATACTTTACAAGTATATTATGAAATGTACATTCGACTTACATGTAGATCTCTATGCTTGCACATCTGTCTCACATGATGCATTTTGTGTTCTTGTACTATTATTAAACTATACTGTTTTATCAAGTTTACGGATTAGGATAAATAGCTTGTTTGAAAACATGTGTTTTATGCATCAATACATTAATAACTAACACAAACTTAAAGCGTTGATGATATGGTCCAAATTATACTCTATCTGACAGACATGTGATTGTCAAGAAGTGTACATTGTTAGCAGGACTACAGACTGGGAAGTTTATTGTGGCCATTTACAGCCTATAATTATATTAAAATTGAAGTTTGACAACCATAGAATGTTACACACAGCTTCGCAACAACTACGTCTGTATGACTGACAAATTATGAAGAGAAACATGTTTGGACTATTTCAGTAAAGCTTTTATTCAGGTTTTCCCATCAGAACCCATCTGTGTTGCAACCAATATGGGACCCATGCAAATGTCAGTTGCACTTTCTGCGGTGGGGCCTATGTGGGTCTCCCATCAAGGTCCCATCTGTGTTTGCCCATAATGGTCCCATGTTGAGACCACATGGGTCCCATTTAAGACCCATATTTTTACCCATATGGGACCCACGTAAATCCCTGTTGCACTTTCTGGGGTGGGTATCAGTAGTCCACATTGGGCCCATATATAAACTCTCAAGGGGCCCATATGAGTCCTATCTGGGCTTGCTTGCTGGATTAAAGCGTCTTTTGATTTTAAGTATTTATATCAAAACTATTCACAACATTTTGTTATACGCGTATGCCATTTAATGGCTTTTGTTTTTTTCACAGATTATTATTGACGACAATTTATAATTGTACTGTCTTTGTATCATTCTTAAACAAATGTGTCTTTCAAAAGATACATTATGTTTTATGTATTGTTTTGTTGATGTTAATGTTACAAGTAACTAAGTAAGTTGTTTATTATAGAGGCATGTGAACAAGTAACGGAATATATAAACAACAAAACATAATACATGACTACACCCGGCCCACCGGGCCTATAAGTTACCTCACTATAAATACAAAATTAAATTCATATAACAATATCAAATATTATAAAGTGAGTATGTTACAGTGCATTACATTTATATACATCAGTCGTAAGAGTTAACAATCACGATAGACGTATTTGCTATTATCGGAGAATGTAAATATATATGTTAAAAAACATATATTATGGTCAGTAACACATATTATAGTACGTATTGAAATGTTAAATTGATGCTTTATGAAAACAGAATGTTTCGTCTTTTGGAGAAGGCTTTTATGATGTATTTTGCTAATTGACGTGTGTTATTGCTCACAAGAAATGCTATTTTTTCCAATGTCAGATAGATAGCATTTGTTAGCTCATCCTCAAAATAGGTGGCTCTTGTTTCATTGTATAAAGTACAGTTCAGCACAAAGTGGCACTCGTCTCTACAGTTTGTAAGTTACACAGCCTACACAGTCTCGTTAGATTTGACATCTGTCGACCAAATGTTAATGAAGTAGTTTTTCACTAGGTGTTGTACGTTTGTGAAGTCAACCGAGGATGTTGAAAGCGTCTGCTAATCCGATATAAGTCATGATTTCCTTCACTCTGCTTGACCAGTTGTTGTCGCATTTCCTATAGTCTATTTCAAACACCTTTGAACACAGTCGGTTACGGTCCATTGGCACTGATCTATTCCAGAGGCGTATCATGTTGGTCCTTCTGTGGTATCGGGTGGGGAGCCATCCGGTGTCACCTGTCAATGCAGCGGTAAGGGCAAACCTATGTACTCCAAGGGCGTATCTCATAGCTCGACTTTGAATGTTATCCGCACTTTGAAATTGCTTGAATCCCCCCACTGAACTGCAATAGTCCACAACTGGTATGACACAGGTGTTGTATAATTTCTCAAACGGTTTAAAACAGAAGTCTTTTCGGTTATGTACCTTGCTTATCACACTCCCACATGTTCTCCCTGCTACTTTGCGTATGCCTTCACATGTTGGTGAGAAGTCGCCTTTGTCTTGGAAGATGACCCCAAGGTATTTGTATTGGTTCATTAGTTCAAGCTCGCTCTCCCCGATCCGGAATGTGAATTGCGTCTTCTGAGTGCGCCCCTTCAGAAAGTGTACACACTTTGATTTCGCCGTATTGATCATCACCCGCCAAAGCTTACACCAGTGGTGAAGAACGTCGAGCATAACTTGTAGCTTGTACAATAATTATCACAATATATAATATATTATTACAATGAACACTTTTTGCTTGTTTGTTTGTTGCGTCAACGTTCATTGTAAGCGTTTGGGAGCAGTCGTAGTCTGCTATCGTTCGTCGGGCGCCGGCAACAGGCCGCTGTAAACATCTACTCCCAAACGGTATGCTAAATTCAATTCAAAGGAATACGTGGACCCAAAAGGAATACTGATAACAAGCATCGGAACGAAAAACCGTTGGTTAGTAACGCAATAACAAACTGTTACCCGTCAATTATTTTGATTCCAACACGATCTTATATAAAATTCGTATTTTTAAAGGTTGTGAATGAGAACTATATTTATCTATACTCCGATCATTTCCGAGAAGTGCATTCACAAGTGCGTTTCTGTGACGTCAATAAATCATAGCAATTCAAAATGACGTCAGCTTTATTGATAAACATTGAGCGAATGACGTCATCCTTATCGATATACTACAGTGAAAATATCATGCCAAAAGCGCAAATTAAAAACATATTAACAAAACGTAAACGTCTTTGTGAACTTAAGTACAAAATATGTAGTACAAATGTGGTTTAATTGCGCTACATAATGCACAAAATGATTTGTTTGTCACAATTTGCTATCGCGTGTTTAAGCACGTGCATTTTACGGAACAATTTCTTCCAATGTCCAGAACTATTGTCAAAACATTAAGCTCCGCCCATAATTTGTTGAAGAATAACCCACAGTTATTTTCCTTCATTATCTATGGACCACTAGCCGCGTGCCGTGGTAGAATTCTATTTAACCCAATGTGCCTTTAATTTACAATTCTCAGCAATAGGACAAGATGGCCGACAAACAGTGTTTATAGATAGAGCTCAGTGTAACGTGATACTCGGCACTACATGAACAAATAATTTAAAGCGCGTGTTCTGATTATTTGCGGATTGTTTCATAATGACAAAATATATATATTTACCAACTTACATCATTGTTTAACATATTGAAACGTAATTGTTCAGTTACGACCGTGTTTCTATTACGAGCAGCAGTTTTCATGGATATATATTTAAACGAACGAAAAATACCGCGATGCTTAAATATAATCATAAATATGCTGACTCTCACCATTAATTACAACAATAAATCAGCAAAAACATAGAATAGACAACAACGGCGGCGGCGAAAATAGTCGTTCCTACGATTGCGAGGCCAGAATTAAATGCGCAACCAATAATTAGCCACGACTGACTTAACGTATTGCGCAATTTCAACACCAAAGAGTTTAAATAAATGTCTCCATAATAGCTATGCAAAAGCGATCTTGCATGTGCTTTCTTTTATTCTATTTACAACCACAGGTACTTGTAACAATGATTTATTAATGTTCCATACGTATATACACTATAATAAGAGAAAGGTAAACAACGCCCATTTTACAGTCACCTCACAATGTCTTGGTACAGGTCACTAAATCCGGCGATTAACCCGATTTTCTCTAGCTGATCGTCGCAGGACAGATTGTTCTTGTAGAAAACACTTTTTATTTCGTAAAAATCGGTCAACTGGCTCGGAAATGGTAAAAAGTTTTACCAAAATAAACGTATTTTTTGACCATGTCGAATTGGACGTCCACACAGTTGCATGCACAAAACATAGTTTCTGGTCGATTTCAGCATATATATTGAGTAGATCTGGTAAACTTCTTGTGTATTCATTAGACTCCACTATTGTCTTTGAATCCACAAAGTGATTTCCTTCAAAACACGTAAACAACCGCTTAAATTCCATAAATTCACTATGTCGCTTTGCTTAACTTTCACTTTGGCAGCCATTTGATTTGAAATGTAAATGCAGCATCATTTTTACTTTTCAGCCAATCAGAATTCAGCAATTCTTTGGTGCGTTTAAATATTCAGTTAAAACTGTCATGGCTGCCACAGTGAAAGTGAACAATGTTTAATAATGAATTTACGCCGTTTAAGTAGTTGTTAGAGAGGAAATCGGGTTAATCGGCGGTTTTAGTGACCTATACCAAGATATTGTGAGGTGACTGTAAAATGGGCGTTGTTAACCTTTCTCTTATTATTGTGTATATACATACGGAACCTTAAAAAATCTTTGTTACAAGTACCTGTGTTTACAACATTACTGCATAAGTAGCATTAATTCGTTTATTTCTCCCTTCATTGTCCTTTTCTTCTATTAGCTTTTCAAAAACATCGGACGATTTCTAATTTGCATATGTGAATGATCACGTCCTTGAGTTTTATCTGTGTTTCAAGCACGCAGTTAGCCGTGTTATCTATTAATAGTCATGTGTTTACAAAGAACCTTGACGACACATTAACCTGAAGGGTAGCCGAATGATTTCATCTAATCTTATTTGAAAGATTTTATTGCGACGTGATAGGAAACATTCGTTCGCAGGTCGTCCTCAGGTAGACATGCAGTATGTTAACGGCGAAAATATAAAACAATTATGACTACTAAAGATGTTTTATGCAGGTGTATTTCGATACATGGCGTACCCGAAGAAATAAAGGAGGATGTTCTCCGGGAGGAAATTAAGCGTCAATTAGACATAAACATTGTTTGTATTTAAGAGATTCCTGGGGCGGAGGCAAACAGGAAACTGAAACGATGGATCCTGGAACTGGAAGGCGAACTCTGTACGTGTTTTTTGTTGTTTGATATGAATATTTTTTTCATATTCAAACGCAGTTTAATTGTCAACAAACCGCCAAAATGTTTTCGCACACAAAAGTTGATCAATTTGACGCCCACTTTCGATTTCGAAATCGAAAGCAATTTTATTAGTGTTTTTTTTTAAGAAAACGCTTAAAAGATTGTGTATGATTTATTCCATATCTGGCATTTAATATTAAGGTGAAATATGTACCAAATAAGAAACAAATAATTCATTTCAAGAGTTATAATTTTATCGCGATGCCCATTTCTTTCATATCCATTTTCTGAAAATAGCTGATACTATAGTATAATACTATTGTAGAATTTGGCATAAGTTCAGATATATAATCCGGATGTACAGATTTTACGCTCATATGAAGATGTGACCTTTTATGATGCAATAAGAAGTACTCTCAATATAATTGTGAACGGAACTGCGGGACCATGTTTGCCTGTCAAATGTTATGTTATTTCCGTTTTCAAATTCTAACGCCCGGCGTATTTCTATTCATGACTTTAAAAGCATTTGCCAGGCAATGGGTAAAATTTGAGTGAAGTTAACTGGCCATAATTTATCGCCCGCCTAGAAAGCTCACAGACATCGGTCTGTTTCCGGCGTATATCTGGCCGATCAGCACTGCAGTACATAAATCTTGCTGTTTCAGCTGGGTGATTTGATTGATATACTATCAGATATATTATCAAACCCCATTGTATGTTGTAGACAGCGTAAAACACGCATTGTGTTCAACAGGTGTCGCTTCTTGACTAACCTGTGTGAACTGGCGTTGTGCATGATAGATAAGAACTATTTTGAAGATGATAAATGAGACCTTTCCCGTAAACAGTTGGCAAATTCTCCATACAGTCTTGCTTGAACATAACGTGGTTTTAACACTCCATCTGCGCATCTTAAGTAAGTACGTGTTCGGAAGTGAAAACAAAAGCAGTATGAAAGCGAAAGTATTTTATTACAGTAACACGAATAAACACACTAGTTGTGTGTTGCAAGTTAATAACGATGAAATGGTTATCATGTTTAAACATAGTTTCAATACGAATATATTGAAATGGTGCTGGCTGGGAAATTATTTAAATTCCGCAAACTATATTTCAGTGTATGCACAATTATCCAATTACGTATAGTTATCAGTTCCAAGTATAGAGGTTTAACGAACGCAGTGACCAAAACTGTCAAATTGCAATTAGCAGCGTTGGCAAGTATGTTGCGAATCTTCTTACAGAGGACGAACCTTGCAGATCGTCAATATCTCTGACCTCAATACTTTCTTAATTATAACCATAACTAATCAATTTTTTTCAACGAAAAATGTTGGTTATTACATTGGGGTATGTCAGTGGGCGGGCGGCCCGGCGGGCGGGCGTAGTGGCGGCGTCAACTTTTCGTTTCCGCTCTCTAACTCTAGAACGAATGGATCTATTTTCGTGGGGTCAAGGTCACAGTTACTAAAAATAGAAAACCGTTTTCCGCTCTTTATCTCGAGAAGGAATTAACTATTTTGATGAATCTTCAAATATACATAACTTAAAGCAAGACCTCACATGGGATGCGTTTGGGGTTAGTGGGGTAAAGGTAAAATAACCGTTACTAAAAATAGAAAACCCGGTTTCTGCTCAATAACTTGAGAACACATTGAGATATTTTAACAAAACTTAATACATAGATACCTTATATCGAGACCTGGCTTGGGATTGCGCATAGAGTGGGTGGGGTAAAGGTCGATGTCACAGTTATTAAAACATATAAAAAACAGTTTCCGCTCAATAGCTTGAGAACACATTGAGATATTTTAATGAAACTTCTTACAAAGATATCTTATATCTAGACCTAGAATTGCACATGGGGTGGATGGGGTCAAGATCAAGGTCACCATTACTAAAAATAGACAGTTTCCTCTCCATAGCTCGAGAAGACATTGAGATATTTAAATGAAAATTCATATGAAAATACCGTTTATCTAAACCTCCCTTGTGATTGCGTATGGGGTTGGTGGGGTCAAGGTCACAATTACCAACATTTTTATTTTTGTGCTGACTTTAATGAATTTTGTTCGAAAACATTGGTTTTCGTAGAATTTCCACGTCTCTTGTTTTTTGTTGTCATTCATAATAACTTGTCTTCAGCTGGAGCTATCTGCTCATATAAAACACGTGAAAGTTCATCAAATCAATAACATACCCATTGATACAGATATTAAAGTTAATAATAAACAATAAAATAATAAGTATTACTATTCCAATGTGACGGGATAACTAAGATAATAGGTTAGTGACGTAGAAGGAGAATGTTTATCTAGCATGGCGGAGGAGTTTATTGGTACGATATTTCGCCGAGGTATAATCGCATTCTCCTTTCACGTCACTGACCTTATTATACTAGTTATCCCGTCACATTGGAATATAAATATATAGTTATGGCCAAAAGAGCTTATTCATCAAAGAAATAAACATTTACCTAAATTTCAGATGAAAAGAAATGAAAAATCATCAAAGGCTACATCTGTAATTTTAACGTTGAACGAACTTATTTCAGTTACGCTGTCGTCCTCCCATAAGTATTCGAGTAACTTCTAGAAAAATGATAAAGGACCTATCCCACGTTTCCATTCGAGGCAGATATCCAAAACACAGAAAACTAAAACTAAAAAGTGTACTCCGAATCAAGTATTTTAAATTGTAAAACACTCGCGTGCTGGTTTGACTACTGTGTGAACTTAAAACTCAAAATGAATGACGTAGAAGGTAATGCAACTGTTTAAAAACCAAATTTATCTGGTTTAAACACAATCGAATTGTCCACGTCATTTTCGTGTGTCATAATCAAATCAGATTTGTTATCATTTTAGTTTCTCTTTTAGATAAAGGTGATAAAGACTTACATAGAGAACTTTTTTTTTTCGGGTAGTGCACATACTTGCAAAGCGAGTAATTAGGTTCGAGGCCGGTCTAGAATTTTTTAAAGTTAAACCTTTAACTAGCGTTTGGTGTTTTTAAAATTCAATTAAATAGAAATTAGGATAAAGACTATACGCGGTAGGTGCCAGGACGGAGAAATTTGATCCGGTTCGTCCCGAAAAGAAAAAAATGGGATCGCCTAAAGCTCGCTCTACTTTTGTTTTCTAAGCCTGACCGGATATGTTTGTACGTTTATGTTGGAATGTTTGAAAAATCTCTCTTTGGGCGTTTGCTGATCATAACTGTCAAGAGCTTAAACAGGCTATCTTCAAGATATAAACCATTTCCTTCGACCACTGTAGGCATGGCTACTGTACACTTAGTTGCATCTGTAGGCAATCGTTAGTTGCAGAAAGCAAGAAAAGTACTCGACGCTTAGTTGCGAGTGAAAACTTCTTATATTTGAGATTACATGTATTTTAAAATATTGAATCAATCTGCATGAATACATTAATTATTAAATACTTCTAATATAATTTAATTTTAATTTTGTTTCGTGATTTATATAGTCATTATAATTTTAAGGCCACATTAAGTAGCCGTTGGTATTCCGATGGACTAGTTTTGCAGATAAAGACATATGCATTAAAATGCAATTTACGCAATGAATGTATCAAAACAATCAAATATTAATTCTAACACGGCACGCGCCAACTTTCATATAAACAAAGAAAAAAATCAAGTATAGGTTATTCTGCCACAATTATGGGCGGCGTAAATACATTCGAACCACGCGCCACCAAATACACACTTCTCCGACAAATGTGTCGTTACATTTACCCCCAGTTTGATAATAGCATGTTATCAATGAAAGTCATGCTCCGAAATACTATGTCAACATCACACCCCACAAAGGGTAATAGTGAACCCAATAATGATAATGTCATCCGAGGCGTAAGCCGAACAGTGATATCAATTTTATGCAGTAAAATGCCCTTTAAAGTCAGCCTAATAACCAGGTTACCTTATAACCGAAAAGTTGTAAAGTTGTATTATTTTTATCATTTAAAATGTGTTCCTGTTTTCATTTTTGGTTCATACACAACACCATAGTTAAAATAAAACTCCGCAAGTCGGATGTGTCGCCTAACGCCGGATAGCATACGTGATTCCAAATGAAGAAGCACTTAAGGTTAAAATTCAACTTCTTTTTAACAGATTTATTGAAATCCTCAAAAGCACTGCACTCTGGCTAATTGCAAAGAAAAGACTACTTAAAGCTGAGTAGTGGTTCATGTGCACTGCACTTCTCCTCAATGAGATCTATCTACCTATGAAGTTTCAAGTTGATAGCTTTCATAGTCTTAGATTAATGCTCCGGACAAAAATTAAGTATGAAAAAAAAACAAAGGGCAATAACTCCAACAGTATGTGATGCATAATAACGGTTCTTGTGCACTGCTTTTTTCCTCAATGAGATCTATCTACCTATGAAGTTTCCAATTGATAGCTGTCATAGTCTTAGAGTTATGCTCCGGACAAAAATTAAGTATGAAAATAAACAAAGGACAATAACTCCAAAAGTATGAGGTGCAGAGTAACGGTTCTTGTGCACTGCACTTTCCATCAATGAGATCTATCTACCTATGAGGTTTCATGTTGAAAGATTTATTAGTCTAAGAGGTATGCTCCAGACAAGCAAAAGGGGACGCCGCCGCCGTCGCCGACACCACCGCCTACATAAGTAACCCCTATATGTTGCCTAGTGAGGCGACACAATAAAACTGAACTATTATAAGCAAGCGTACTTTTAACTACTTCGCAAACTACGACCTTAATATTGTACCAGCATGAGCATTGAGTGTGTAAAGCTATATTAAGACGTGTCAAGTTTAAAAGATGGTGTGATCGATAGGAATGTTCTACTGCCCGTAAGTTTAAATTATATCTGGCAATAAACAAACGGGCGAAAGTTAATCGTGTAACACATAATGGAATATTATAAGTGTTATAAATGGATTTTCAGATCACATTGCGCGAATCATGTCAGTCGTAATCTGTAAATACATGTATATATGAGCAGTGAGACACAAACCAGTTGTCACTGGACTGACATCGTTACATATGATTGTCTTGTGTCGTGTTTATAAGTTAGTACCAATTACGTAACACAGATGTAAGAATCCATGCATCGGCGATGTCTAAAATTATTTTGGATGGCAATATTGATAATCGGATACAGGTTTCGAGAAAAGATACCTTCTGACTAGTCATGGCGATTTCGAAAACGAATCGCATTTCTGGTTAGTACTGTTCACGCAAAAAATTGAAATAGAAAGGGTAAACTTTGTGGATACTTAAAAAGGAATTGCAAATATTTGATGCTGGATATTGATTGCAAAAAGCAGTGGATCAACGATAACACTTTTGAGGTAAATGTTGCATACTGGTCATGGACGTAATTCCGGCCTGTACGTACGTAAATATTCGGCCACCCTTCAAAAAGCGTTTTTGCGATATAGATTAATATTGTTTTAAAACTATTAGCAAAAGAACTTTCTATAGCAACAGATTTCTTCAGATTTCTCGAGTCCAGTAAGAATATCGTTATTTACATTTGAATTGAAATCTCCGTATAATAACGGGAAAAATTGAGTCACGCGGGGAAACTGATGTTATCATACGAACGCAACGAAAATATGGTCTTGCATGAGTACAGGTTTAAAGTTATTATTTCTTCTAACCGTTCACACATTTTCACAAGCAATTTTGACGAAATATGAAACACCCGATTCTGTTTAAAATATCACATCACTATTTTGTCATGACGTGGTTTCTGTTTAAATTCAGTTCTCTCAGATTTTCTAACAATTCTCCCTGAATGTCATACCTACATCACTGTAACCTCCAGATAGTCCCGGCAAGTTTATGTTGTAGGACCTTACTTCAGCCTAGGGGTTACACAAGGTGCCGAGAATATTCAGCCCCTAGACTATTTGTTATAAACATGTCAGAGGGATCTAAAAAGTGGCTGATTTTTTACGTACATTTGAGCTAAGAAATACTGATTTAAACATACTCTTTATATGAGTTTTGAACCCAGAATTATTGATGTGAAGTTTATTTTTGATCAGATGTGTGCACAGTGAGATTTCAGCGAACAACCTCCAAAGTCGGCGGAATTACGTCCATGACCAGTAGTCGTTAAATGTTTTGTTTTGAAAATATTCGTTGTTCTATTTTAGCTCCGCGTGAGTGTTACAGTATACTGTCGCATGCGACATTACGAATTGTTTACTGATATGCATATGGAAATATGTTTATCTATCGATTTGCATTCAAGAACAGCTTGTTCATTTCTGAAAATTGAGAGAGTACAATAGCCGTAGATAATGATTCTGTGCGGAGCTTCATAAATAAATACAACGTAACATCTACAGGACATATTTCGGATAAATATTAAGTACAACGCCGTGTTATAATCGAAATAATACTATTACGTCATAGTTTTTTGTCGAATAACCCACGGCTGGACGTTAAGATGCATGTTATCAAATCACTCGTTCTTCGCACTCGTGATTTCATTACTACGCATCAAACATTTTGCCGTGGGTTATTCGACAACAAACTATGACTTAAAAGTATTATTTCTTAATTAAAGCATTATGATACAGTATATGAAGTCAAATTTATACAAAGATGTAGTTAAGGTATAATTACAGAGATTGTTACTAAACATAATAACAAATTGACGTAACTTACAGGCCGTTACGCCTCTCCGCTGAGCCGATATTATATACTTGGCCGCCGCCGATTTTTTGATAATCGAAGAGAATCCGATCGCGCGACGTCAACGATATAATTACAAAAATTAAGTTTTAATAAAATTGTACTGGATCTAGAACTAACTTACATAATAATTAAAATACCGAACGTTTGTAGTTGAATTAATTAAGTATATTGGATCTAAATCTACCGGTATATATGCGTCTTTCAGTCTTAGATAAAAACATTGATACTGAACAAAATTGAACACATCGGCAACTAATATCGCAATGGGAAATTCAATCTGCTACTTCTTACAATACAAATTCAACAATAAGCTCTTCAATTCCCTTTTCTTGTATCCATGAACCTTTATTTGTAACAATCATTATTTAAGCCGGATTTTTCAACGAAAAATCTCGGCTTATAGATTAGCGAAAACCAGTTGGTTGGGTGGGTGGTTTTCGGGCGGGCGTTGCGGTGTCGTTAATAATTTGCGCTAAAGTTTCGCATTCCTGTCATTTGTTAACAGTTCTTGGTCGATGTTTATGTAACTTTACAGAAATGTTCCTTGGATGGTCCTCTACTTAACCTGTCAAAACGGTTCCGCTTCACTGCACAAGATTGCCGCCAGAGCTAAAATAGAATTATGTCTAAACGCCATTTTCTTCTAAACCTTTGGCTAGATTTTCTAATAATTTTATACAAATGTTCGGTTAGTGTACCTTTACCAAACTTATACAAATGGTTCTGCCTTACTGCACAAAATGACCACCAGAGCTTAAAATTTACTTTGCCTTAAAGTTTCGTATTCCTGTCATATTTTCAAAAGTTCTTGGTCAATATTCGTGAAACTTTACAGAAGTGTGCCTTGCATGGTCCTCTACCAAACATATGGTGAAATTTTCAAATAATTTCACACGAATGTTCGTGTAGTGGTCCTCTACTTATTCAAACTTATTCAAATGGTTCCGCCTTACTGCACAAGATGGCCGCCAGAGCTAAAAACGGAAATATATTTAAACGCCAGTTTAGAAATATGTCTAAAAGCCATTTTATTTTAAACCTATGGCTAGCTTTTCAAATAATTTCACACACATGTTCGTTTGGTGGTCCTCTGCGAAAATTATTCAAATGGTTCCACTGCACTGCACAAATGGCCGCTAGAGCTGTAAATAGAATTTCCTTTAAAGTGTTCATTAAACTTCATTACTTCTTCACCAACATTGACTTGTACTTGTATTCCCAACGGCAAAATAAAAATCCGGCTTTAATGCGTTTTCCGCATTTTTCTTTTGTAATTGCATGTGAAACATTCTGTTCAGAAACACGATTTACAAAATCAAAATCACTAGTCAAAAAGCTTGATTGTATTCCAATGTACAATTGCAAACCAAACGGAACACAACCGTCTCATGTAGAAGAAAAAAATATATATATTGCGCAGATACCAGGAGGTAAAACGAGTCGCTGTACTGAAAAACGTAGAATTTTTTTTTACGTGTGGCAAGAGATAATGGCTAGTGTTTGTAACACAAACGATTTGTAGTTGTATTAGCTCACCTGAGCAAAACGTGCTCATGGTGAGCTTTTAGGATCGCCTTTGTCCGTCGTGCGTCGTGCGTCGAGCGTCGTGTGTCAACATTTTCATTCAAAGAACATCTCATCCTAAACCACCTGGCAGATTTTCACCACACTGCACATGAATGATTCTTGGGTGACCATCTTTCAAAAGTGTTCATATCGTTCCGGTCCGCTGCATATGTAGGTCACCAGAGCTAAAAATAGATTTAAAAACTGACAATTTAAAAAAAAACTCTTCTCTGAAACCAAAAGGCTTAGAGCATTCATATTTGATATGTGACATCCTCTAGAGGTCTTCTACAAAGATTGTTTAAATTATGACCCTGTGGTTAAAACTGGCCGCGCCCCAGGGGTCACATGGTTTATATGGACTTGTATAGCAAAATGACTTTAAAAATCTTCTTCTCTGAAACCGTAAGGCCTATAGATTTCCTCTTTGGTATGTAACATTGTATAGTCGTCCTCTACTAAGATTGTTCAAATGATGTTCCTGGGGTCAAAACTGGCCACACTCGAGGGTCACATGGTTTATATGGACTTGAATAGCAGATTGGCTGTACAAATCTTCTCCTCTGAAACCGCAAGGCCTAGAGGTTTCATATTTGGTACGTAACATTGTATAGTCTTCCTCTACAAAGATTGTTCAAATGATGCCCCTGGGGTCAAAACTGGTCACATCCTGGGAGTCACATGGTTTATATAGATTTGAATACCAAAATGACTTTCAAAATCTTTTTCTCTGAAACCGCAAGGCCTAAAAGTTTCATATTTGGTATGTAACATTGTGTATTGGTCCTCTACAAAGATTGTTCAAATGATGCCCCTGGGGTGAAAACTGGCCACACCCAGGAGGTCACATGGTTTATAAAGACTTAAATAGCAAAATGACTTTAAAATGTCTTCCTCTGAAACCTCAAGGCCCAGAGGTTTTATATTTGGCGCGTAACATTGTATCGTAGTCCTCTACAAAGATTGTTCAAAGGATGCCCCTTGAGTGAAAACTGCTGGCCAAACCCCGGGGGTCACATGGTTTGTATAGACTCTAATAGCAAAATGAATTAAAAAATCTTCTCCGCTGAAACCGCAAGGCCCAGAGGTTTCATATTTGGTATGTAACATTGTTAAGTGGTCCCCTGGGGTCAAAACTGGCCACAGCCTGTGGCTCTTATTGTTTATATAGACTTAAATAGCAAAATTACTTTTAAAATATTTTTCTCTGAAACCACAAGGCCTAAAGGTTTCATATTTGGTACGTAATATTGTATTGAGGTCCTCTACAAAGATTGTTCAAATGATGCCGCTTGGGTGAAAACTGGCCACACCCCGGGGGTCACATGGTTTACATAGAATTGAATAGCAAAATTACTTAAAAAATATTTTTCTCATAAACCGCAAGGCCCAAAGGTTTCATATTTAGCATGAAACATTGTATGGTGGTCCTCTACACAGATTGTTCAAATGATTCCTCTAGGGTGAAAACTGACCACACGGGCAGGTCACATGGTTTGTATAGACTTGAATAGCAAAATGACTTTAAAAATATTTTCCTGGGAACCGCAAGGCCCAACGGTTTCATATTTGGAACGTAACATTGTATAGTTGTCCTCTACAAAGATTGTTTAAATGATGTCCCTTGGTTGAAAACTGGCCACACCCCGGGGGCCACATGGTTTGTATAGACTTGAATAGCAAAATAACTTTCCAAATCTTCTCCGCTGAAACCGCAAGGCCCAGAGGTTTCATATTTGGTATGTAACATTGGATAGTGGTCCTCTACAAAGATTGTTCAAATGATGCCCCTGGGGTGAAAACTGGCCACACCCCGGGGGTCACATGGTTTATATAGACTTGAATAGCAACATGACTTTAACAATCTTCTACTCTGAAACCGCAAGGTCCAAAGGTTTCATATTTGGTATGTAACATTGTATAGTGGTCCTCTACAAAAATTGTTCAAATGGGATGAAATCTGGCTACACCGCGGGGGTCACATGGTTTATATAGACGTAAATACGCAAATAACTTTACCATTCTTCTCCTCTGAGACCGCAAGGCCCAGAGGTTTCATATTTGGTATGTAACATTGTATATTGGTCTTCTACAAAGATTGTTCAAATGATGTCCCTGTTGTCAAAACCGTGACATAGAACAAACTCGAAAAGCGCTCTTGGAGCCAATTGATCGCGAGTGGAAATTATTTTGTTGGAGTGTCGGCTCGAGTAAAGTTGATCGGAAAAAGATTGATACAAAATAAATTAACGTAAAAATAACAGTACTCAACCAAGTTTGCTCCTATTCAACCTAAATCCCCTCGCTTCCATGTCAACACCATCCCTACTTCATGTTTCAGTGAGCTGTCCGATCTACTCGACAATGCTCGAGAGCACGTAACCTTATACAAAAAATTAATTCATCAACACAATTCATAGACAGCTAGGTACTTGTAACATAAATGTTAATGTATTCAATGTTTTCGGGGCGTGAAAATCGTTTATACACGGCTACAAGCACGAAATCACAACTGCGAGCTAATACATATAGCAAGTGCTGATGCTGACATTGACACCTATCCTTTAGAGTTTCTCGGACAAACAGAGACCAACTGAATGCAGACGTATTTTGCGATAACGCAGTTTTATGTGTGGACACGAGATGTTCCCCTCGCCCATTCATTTTTGTTTAAAAAGCAACAGCACCTAAATGTGTGAAGAATTCGAATAAAACTGCAATGTGAACATTGCCTCCGCCAAGGAGGTTATGTGTTTGTTTGTTGTCCACCTGTGTTTCCGTCTGTTAATAACTTCACACAAACAGCTATGAACGGACTTGCATTAAAGTTTATGGAATGTTCGAAATGGGCCAATGCACAAATGCGCAAACGGCGGGATTTTTTTTTGGGGGGGGGGGGGGGGTGGTGTTTCGGATCGGCATCTAGATCCAGTGTTGTTTTTTTTAATTATTTATTACTGGGATATAGGAAAACCTCCGTAACCGATCACTGTGCCAGCCCGATAGTCAAACTTTTTGTATAGCTAATTAAATCCAACCACTTCGCGTCTGCCGACAACTACTGTTCGAATACGAGAAGAGAACGTGAAGAGGTTGAGTTGAGACGAACATGTTTAAAGATGTAGAGATCAATGAGGTCGATATAATCAAGTGGAGATTGGGATGATTTTCAGGTTGAAATCGTGGGGAAGTGTGTATCCTTTGTGGATCTATTGTGGGGCCTGTGTACGGTCGAGTAGCGGTCGAGAAAAGCGTGCATACAATCACTTTTAAACCGGTGGCCGAGCTTGGCGGGAAATGAAGGCGATAAGAACTATTGAGTTGATCTTACCGGTTGTGGAAACAACAGGCATGACATTTGTATTTATATGTTTATACATGCTTTTAATGCACTAAATGAGAAATCACTACCAACTGATTCAATCATATACAACTTTCTAATATATGGAAACAACATCTAATCCAAAATAGAGCGTTGATGATTGACCGAGAGTCCGAATTTATGATTTCGACCTATGTGAATGTGGAGTAATACTCGCCTTTACCAGGAATGTATCAGCATTATGTATTGCACGGGATCGCATGGTTGCCGATATCTGAGGATTCTTTATATCAGTTTTACTTTAAAGTTTGTTGCTGAGTCTTTGTAATGCAGTGAAATTTCACCTGTATACGAAGGCGATGATTTCCCGCGTTTTGTGGACCAGCTGATTGGTGTTGCTGTCTTGTTTGGTGACGCCGTTAACCCGACATCGCAGTCCCAGATTGTTAGGATCTGAAATAAACTAACATGCAACAGTAATCGTAGCACCGGTTTGTTTGGATCCAAAATATACATGCACATAGTCCACGGAAGAAGTATGCGTGAAGATTTGAAAAAAAAAAAATGTTGTCGACGGAATGGGCGCTGAAAAACTATAAAGTAATCGACGGAATAAGCTTTTCGAGAGGACCTGAACAACTATACTGTAGTCGACGGAATAAGCATACCGAGAGGATCTGAACAACTATAATGTAGTCGACGAAATACTAATTGAACGGATTCTTCTTCAAATTGATTTGACTTTGAAAGTGTAATCAATTTCTGAACGAGTCCGGCTGTATTTTCTCTCATATCGATCCGAACAAAGCTTAGACAGGCCAGGAGCGTAACTTGGGTACGAAATATGTATAGGCATAATAGTAACAACTGACTTTTAATGACAGGTGGGTTTATCTATGGTTAAAGAAAAACTAATTAAAGTTAAACCCCATTTATTAGAATAACATATAATAAGCGTGTATTTACATTCATGAGACATAATTAATATTGATTTAATCGTTAATAAATGACGAATCAACAAAACCAACAGAGATTGACCCTCGACCCCACCCCCATTTGTTTTGATTGCATTTCTAGCAGTTTTATATTTTTCATCTCTAGAAAAAATGTATGGGCACGTGCATAAAGTGCCTAAAGGAAGCTACGCCAGTGGTTACGCCCAAACAGCACAGGCACAGATAGTTGCAATATTACAACTCCCACATATATGACCCTCCGGTCTTTGAGATGAACATATATGTACACTTTTTCTTAAAGTATTCAGGAAGAACTAAGGCACAGACAGCGGTCTGTTACTCACATCAGATGACGTCGAGTAAGTTCGTAAATTAGGGCGTTTAAATTTTATAGTCCCATCAAACTTGAGGCCCTTCAAAGGCATTTGACTAACATACTATATATCCACTACAACTGAAGAATCGCTGATCGTCATAAATTACTGATAATTAATATCCATGCACAGAGTTAAATGCACAACAACCAAAGTACCTTACCTTTCTACGGAAGTCCGTAAGGCATTTTCGTTTTCTATGTAGCTTCTCAAATCGGCAGCGAAAGCTGAATCCTGCGCGTTGAGGTGAACAATATCACCTCCGTCTTTGAGTTCCACTCCAATACATTGCTTGTTATTTTGTATAAACTGTACAAACCGCATTTTTAAAGCTCGTATTTCTTGTCAAATTGTTATCTTAAGTGCATACATGTATATTGACCTTTCTGCAGCTCAGGTATAGGCAATCCAATCATAATTAAGAACAGCGTTCCGGTAGACCAATCAGTGATAAGAACTGTTCGCCTGATCATATGAAACTTTCCCGGACAAAATGGCGACGCCGAGGTAAAAGATCATTTTATTTACCTTTTATTTGATTGTTTAAGCTATAAATTTGTGATCAGAAATAAATCATTTAAGGGAACATCTTAAGTGATATGTAATCATGCATACAGTAGACATGAATTATTGCAGAAAATATACCCGGCGTAGTAAATACGTCAGTGTTTGCTGCGCCCACTTTTGCTTTCCACCATTGTGATTGGCTTGAAACCGAAAGTTCAGTGGAATAAATGAATGGCTCGAGATCTAGAACTTAACACGTCCGTACTTAAACCGTCCGTGTAAGTAAGATGAATTATACAGCCGTTTCAGTTTTGGCACACACGGACTAAGAATGTGCAATGTGACTCCTCCATCCATCTGCACCTCCTGGTAGGTTGCTGTTTACATGAATTTAGGAATGGGTTTTGTGTTACTTTCTATACCTTGTTTATATGGTTACGGCCAAATTAAGCCTAAAATCTGATAAAACAGGGCTAGACAATTGTTCAGCTACTCAGGGACATTAACCAAAGATCTCTCACTAACATGGGAGTGCTCTCCTGAATGATATAACCTATATAAACATGACATGGCGAGTGATCTCCGGAATGAGCAGAACCGATATAAACATAAAACAGAATGAGCAGAACCTTTATAAACATATTAAAGAATGAAGTACCTGCGGAGCAGACCAGGCACTTACTTAACATCGTCCCTATGTATTGTCACCAATTTCGTACCATGACACTCTCCCCTATCCAAATTATAATTAGGAATGTTTAATTGGCAGTGGTGATTTACATCGTATCAGTGGTGCTGTAAGGTAGTCCTTGGTACTGCCACGGTTCCACATTGGGCTCCAAATGTCTCAGGACTGGAATATTGGTAAGCCATTGAAGGTCTCAAACCCTGGGACCATGGATTACATGGCGAGAGCTGTCCCGACTAAGCGGGTTACAACACAAGCTGTTCCTTAACCTGTTCCCTAACCTAGTTCATACTGTGATACATATATCCTCTACAAAGATTGTTCAAGTCATGTCCCTGTTGTCAAAACTGTGACATATAACAAACTCGAATAGCGCTCTAGGAGCCAATTGATCGGGAGGGGAAATTATTTTGTTGGAGTTTCGGCTCGAGTAAAGTTGATCGGAAAAAGATTGATGCAAAATAACTTAACGTAAAAATAACAGTACTCAACCAAGTTTGCTCCTATTCAACCTAAACCCCTCGTTCCATGTCAACGCCATCCCTACTTCATATTTTAGTGAGCTGTCCGATCTACTCGACAATGCTCGAGAGCACGTAACCGTATACAAAAAATTAATTAATCAACACAATTCATAGACAGCTAGGTACTTGTAACATAAATGTAAATGTACTCAATGTTTTCGGGGCGTGAAAATCGTTTATACACGGCTACAAGCACGAAATCACAACTGAGAGCTAATACATATAGCAAGAGCTTTAACCACCTGCTGATGCTGACATTGACACCTATCCTTTAGAGTTTCTCGGACAAACAGAGACCAACTGAATGCAGACGTATTTTGCGATAACGCAGTTTTATGTGTGGACACGAGATGTTCCCCTCGCCCATTCATTTTTGTTTAAAAAGCAACAGCACCTAAATGTGTGAAGAATTCGAATAAAACTGCAATGTGAACATTGCCTCCGCCAAGGAGGTTATGTGTTGGTTACCGTTGTTTTGCCCACCTGTGTTTCCGTCTGTTAATAACTTCACACAAACAGCTATGAAAGGACTTGCATTAAAGTTGATGGGAATGTTCGAAATGGGCCAAAGTATAAATGCGCAAACGGTGGGATTTGGGGTGGGGGGTGGGGGTGGGGGTGGGGGGGGGGGGGTTCGGATCGGCATCTAGATCCAGTGTTTTTTTTTTTAATTATTTATTACTGGGATATAGGAAAACTTCCGTAACCGATCACTGTGCCAGCCGGATAGTCAAACCTTTTGTATACCTAATTTAATCCAACCACTTCGCGTCTGCACTCATAAGAAAAAGATATAAAGTGATAAATTGAGGGGTGTCCACAATATTGACTCTAATTCCTGGCGATTTCATATTTTCCCGTCACGATAAGTCAGCGAAATTGACACAACGTCGGCATCACAAATGCCGTATTATTTCACAACGCAATTATACGAGTCTGACTGTCCAACAGTGAATAGAACATTTGAAGACAATATATATGCATGTTGAGAGTTATTTAAATTACATTCACTTCGAACAGAGATTTTTTTACATGTTTAAAGACGTTCCTGACATACATATAAGACTGAATGTCAAATATCGGTTAATATTTAGTGGACAGGCTCGTCAAACAAGGGCAATTTACTGCCACAACAGGTGTTTGACATACAGATGAACCAACATGTCACTCGAACATGATGATGATAATGCTGATGAGAAAGATTTGTCATATATCTTTGATACGGATCTGTAGCTGATCACTGCAGACCCACAAGCAACATATAGGGATTATAACTGCACTATCAAAAGTTTACGACCCGCCCTCCCCGAACACGAAATCCTGGATCCGCCACTGTAAAATGATTGATCTAAAATTGGCCTTTTTAGCAGTTTCCACTTCCTATATCGAACCGTTTTCATCTGATGTTCACCAAACTTGATATTTTAAAGATTGCTTTTAACCTAGATGGGGCCTATATGTTTGTTTAAATAAACTTTACGTGAATCTGTATGTCCTGTTAGAAGATGAATAAAGTCGCTCAGGTAAATATTCCTCGGTGTTTATTTATTTATATAATTTGGGGTGGGGTCTGATGTATGGGCATTTGGTCAATATTATTGATGATTTTTTCTATCTCTTATGCACCTATCAATATTTTCCCCCATGAGTGTGGGGGAGGGGAAGCGGCGGGCTGACCCAGGGGAATTGACAAATTTTATTTTGTTGGGTCTAATTTCCTACCCAAGAATCAAGCATATTTGTTTAAATCCCCGCGGTGGGAGATGCTATATGTCTATCAGATGGCCCGGGGCCTGTATTAGCGGGATCTAAAATCCGACCAAAGTCTATTACCCCGAGACCCGGAATCATTCGGTGTGTCAGTTTCCCGCCTGTAGGGAATCGCTTTCAGTCTAAAGTCCCGTGTATGCCCGCCGCTCCCGCCTGGGGGAAAACATTGATAGGTGCATTAGCAAATCAAATGTTAAATAATAATTTAGATACTTTATTAGCTCTTAGTGATTCTGCAGTCCCCACCCTCACCCCCCCCCCCAAAAAAAAACAACAACAACAGAAAACAAAAAACAACATCACTACTGTATTACACAGTCCTGTACGATGTCCTATTACTGCCATCGTAGTTTCGCGACTTCTACCTGTGCTTTGGCGTATCGTCTCAGCGCTTCGGCGCATCGCCGCGGCGCGTCAGCGTATCGTCTCGGCGCGTCGGCGTATCGTGTCAGCGCGTCGGAAATCACAGAAATGAAAGGGCGCCGAAGCGCCGAGACGATCCGCCGTCAAGCCGAGACGATACGCCGACGCGCCGATACGATACGCCGAAGCGCCGAGACGATGCGCTGATGCGCCGACACGATGCGCCGAACCTTAACGTGTCGAAGCGTCGACGTATCGTGTCGGCGCTTCGGAGCCCTTTCAATAGCACAGGTCGAAGTTGTGAAACTACCATGGCATAACAGGACACCGTAGTCCTGTTAAAAGTAACTTTAAGGTGAATTATCGATCAGACACTAATGTTAAAATAAACAATGCAAGTCGTTAGTAATCATTACGTAAAACGAAAGTAAAAGTCTAGTTTAACGCAAACCAATCATAATTCATTTTGTTGAACTACTCACGATAATTTCCAATCACAGAATTGATTGTGAAGAATTTTTTGGTAGGACGTAGACTGGTGAACAAAGGAAGATGTAATTTTAATGACATATTCTTAACTAACAAACAACTATGACTGCTAAAGATTCCATTCTTCTCAGATGTATTTCGATACATGGCGTCCCAGAAGATATAGAGGAGGATGATCTTCGAAAGGCAATTAACAGTCAATACAACATTAACATTGTTCGCATTGAAGAGGTTCCTGGGGCGGAGGCCAACAGTAAACTGAAACGATGGATTCTGGAGCTGGATGGTGAACTCTGTAAGTTTCTATTGTCATGTTGATATATATATTTTTCTGCATATTCCGTCATAGTTTACCACACGAAAACTTTTAATAAGCTATAAATTTTGCTTTTACGCAGCGCAGTTTCGTTATCGAAATCGAAAGTAGAGTAAGTAGTAAGTAGAAATTTGCTATTTCATTCATTAAAATATTATTATAATACTATTATTATGTAACATTATGTGTTGGATGTGAAAGTAGATTAACCAAACTCCTGTAAGCATCAAACTCTTAATAAATTTTTATCTACAGGCGCCAAAGTCTGCTTGTAATTTTGTATAGGTATTTTCAGAAAATACAAACCTGTTTTTCGAAAATATTTGAATGGACTGCGTGATTTTAATCAAAAAGTAATAATAATAATAAAGTATATATTGTTCCCCAATTTTAACCTAAAAATTCCCCTCAGAATATATTCTTCATCAAAAAAAAAAGTTTGACCATTCGTCCCCTACCTCTGATTCAAGTAGAGCAGTTGTCAGTTACTGGGATAAGTATGTGCACTTACTACAGGTAAACCTTTTAGATCGGCTTAGCTTGCCCAGGAAAAATGTGAGTAGGTTAACTGACCCATATGACTGAAATACTGTTAAAAATGGCGAAAATTCCAAACAAACAAACATTACTATTTTCAAGAAACCCAACTGGATGCATTTAAATATAAGCAGTGTATGATATAACAATGTATATATGTTTATAGTTCTTAGTAAAATATATAATAATTGTTCATGAAATTCTGGAAAATTTCTGTTTTACTGCTTAATTCCCCTCTCGAAGGGCCCTGCCACCATTCCCACAACAGTGAAAAAAAAACACTGACTGTCCTTGGGGAGCATGAGTTGGGTGGGTGAGTGCTAAATGGGTACGAACAAGCCAGTCATTGAAAACAATGTTAATCACTTGCTCGCTCACTCCCTACCTCTCCCTCCCTACCTCTTTCCCTCCCTGGTCACCCTTTTGGTCACCCGCTGGCAGCTTGGTGCAGAGTTCATGCGTACACCGAATCAGTTGTTACAGACTAGTTTGGCACCAAGTCAAATTTGGAAGAAATAAATATGTCAATATATACCGTATTTACCCTATGTATTGGGACACTTAAATATAATTACAATTTTTCTTGCCCCAATATAAATGGTAATAAAAGAATAATTCCTTAAAATGTGTCCCAAAATATAGGGTAATATTCCACCCAATGTATTTTCATACACACACCGATTGTCGTTATGCTGCGTGCTTAACTGAGTGGAGCATGTCAATTAAGAACACCGGGTACTATAGCGTGTTAGTACACAGTTTGCACCACAGGTCAATTAAACAGGCCCTAGACGTGCTTGTTTAGCGATAAGAACGCCGCATGTGGCACACTAATTGGCACACACGTGATGTAATACATGCATAAAATGTTGAAAACGGTAGTCTTTGTAGTTTTTATTATATAAAAGAGGTACACTCTTATTATTTGGAGCACATCTATTGCAATATATGGTGTACAGTAGATCTATACTACTCTGATTATATTGAAATCGAGAGATATTTATTTTGAACTGGCAAAATTGAAGACAATTTACCATTATATGTTTGTGCCCCAATATTTAGAGACAAAAAAAATCAAATTTTAAAAGTGTCCCAATATTAAGGGACTCAAAAAAAAATTATTTTTCCGAAAAATAGGGGTGTCCCAATATTAAGGGTTTCCCAATTCATAGGGTAAATACAGTATGTCAGTCGTCAGGCTGGATCAAGTCAGATATCTGGTGGTGCCCACTAGATGTCTGGCTAACCCACCAGTGCCTGATCTGACAGGGATACAAATCTGGGACCCGTCTTATTAAACATCGTAGGGTATATTTACACTACGATACAATTTTTGAAGATGCATGAATGCGAAGCACCAACATCTATGATTACTTTATGTCAGGAATTCAATTTATTTCCTTGGTATCTTTCACATGTCCTTTATTTCAGGAACATACTGATAATAAAAGTATATTTTATTAAAACTACAAAATTCAGTCGTAACTTAAACTTGTCGTAAGATCTTTGATAAGACAGGGTCCAGGCTATATGGCCTCGTTGAAAAAGAGCACACAGCTTAATGGGGTCTGGCTTATGTTTAGCACATTTTCAGTCGGTGTCGGCTGCATTGTTTCAATGTCCAGTCAGTGAAGCTGCAACACTCGTTAGTGATGGGCTGATTAATCACTTAGTCATATAATCATGACAAACAGAGCCATGACTTGACGATGATGATGGGAACAATTAATCAACAAAATTTGTACATGTCACTACTTTTGGTCAAAACTGTATTAGGAAGTAAAAAATAGTGTTCTGTAGTTCTTAACTGTTTTAAAATATATAAAATACATTGTAGGTCTAATGCAATAGACGGTGCTATAAAACATTTGTTGATAGGTTGTCATTGTGTCCATAAAAGGATTTTCATGATTTTATATGAATTTTAGCACGGATTGATTAATAAGTTATTATAGATCATTTATGTAAAATACATTCCATAAGTAAATTCTAGTATGTGGTTTTAAAATCGTACAAATATATTCTACTTGTAAACTATATGTAAATGTTTTTTTTTAGTTTCGAGTCTGTAATATAAATGAAGACAAACAATGCCAGTGTTTTTTTAAGGGCCAATTTGGGGCCGAAATTCGGTCCTTTCCCCTGCTAAAAAAGTATATATTTTACCCCTATATTTTGCCTTGAAATTTCCCTCTGAATGGAAGCTTTTTGTATAAAAAATTTGACCAAAATCGTAAGATAGAGCAATGTTCGTAAACAATTCCAGAAATTTTTCATCAAACTAAATAAGTGGATAATCTAAGTTTTAATTTGTAGCAAAGCAATTGATTAATTTTTTATAAAAAAGTAGAATATGAACATCTTATAATGCTTTTTGAAAAAAAAATCCCTTTTTGCCGTAAAAGTCCCCATCTGAAGGGCCCCGCCACCTTTCCCCTTAAGGTGAAAAAACACTGGATGCTGATGTTGAAGGTGTTTATTGTACAGATGCTAGTGGCCGAATGCGGCTAGGCGCAGGTAGGTCATGCATGCTGGGATACTAGTATCAAAGTTACACTACTACAACATCTCCCTTCCAATATAAGCTACTACCTGACTAGAGAGTTAATCTATCCGGAGGTTTTGAAACATTACCAGACCATGTTGGAGTGGGTGCAGGTATTACGGAACACTTGAGGTGTAAAACCATACTGTTCGGTAATACAAGCTTGTATCTCTATCTGCGCAACTTGACATGTAATTGTATCATTATATAACAGTAAAGTGCTATAGAGTGGTATATATCCGCATTTTATAGTGAGATACGTCATTCAGAAATCAAAACTCCCCTGCTTGTATTATAGAACACATGCATCTAATTCCGAACACTTATGCATGTATTGCCAAAACACTTCACCATTAATTAAAATAAACAAAGGATTCTGAAAAAAGTTGCATTGAAACACATTAATTAGTATGCATACTAATATATTTAATTATAGTTCCACAGATATTAGTAGGCAATGTATTTAACAAGAAAAAAATGGAATAAACATGCGTGTGCTCTATTAATGATATATTAATTATTGTAATTTTTATGCACTTTCAAAAGTTATTGTGCTTCCAGACAACAACCATCTGATGCTGATATATATTTATCTGGCACACAGCTAATATTGAATCTGCCAAGAGCAGATTCAATGTCCAAAGTCAATAAAGACGCCTTTTAGACAAGTAGTTGTTCAAAATTTCAATGTGCACCTCCCCATCACACTCCAAAGAGGATTCTGCCTGGGAAACAATGTGTTCTTGCCTGAATTTATTTCTTCTCTATTTCCACTCTTTAACTCGCTTGATCTATTTAGCATCCTTTGTTGTTGTTTAAGATTAATTCTTTCCTCTTAATAATTTCATTTCTGTATTCTTTCTTGTTTTAAAGAAGTTTAGCATATTCTTCTTCCTTCTTAGCACACCGCTTCAACATAAGATTTCTATAGGCAGAAACCATAATATCTTTTGGAATAGATATTCCTGTATTCAAGTTCTTTAATAATTGATTTGTTTATATTTTATTGAGAGTGGGTTTATTGACTACTTGTTTTTTGTTGATTTCTTAACTAATTGTTGTTTAAACTTAAATTTCAAGTTTATAAATATTAATGTGTTTGGTAAAACGTGCATACCTCCTAACACCTGCTTGTATTACCAAACACCCCTGAAAATGTTTTACATGCTTGTTCAAAATAAGTAGTGCGTTGTCTCCCATAATGAAGAGCGAATTTACTTTCCATAAATAACAAGATAACTTTAGAAAATTAATATGACATGATCTTACAACCTTATGACGTCAGCAGTTCTAAATTCAAAAGTGCAGAAGGATGGATTGAACTTTGGTGGTGTCTTATTCATTTGGTCACAAAATGTTAAATACTCAAAATAATGATAAAGACATAACATAATACAAATGACATCATATCAAGGTTAATATGATACTAATAAGTGATACATTTATAAATAGAAAATGTTCTGAAAAACTTCACGTTTGGCAATACCCGTACCCGCTATGTAATGTTTGTTATCGTCTCTGCCCTGAGTTGACCTCTGAAGCACAGCACTGTTGCGTTTGGGAATTAATTCCCTGGTCGTTCTGCTCAACTGTTTCCTATATTGGATTACTTAATAAATGACACCTTTTGTGGCGTATCATTCCATCCTCGGTTTCAACCTTTTGTTTCGGTTTAGCGTTATGCCGCGAGTCAAAAACATGTTTCTGCTTTATTTTATTTTGATCTTCGAACAGCCTGACTGATTTTAAAATTGGCCATTTGGGGTGCAAAGAATCCGGGTTAACAGGAATGACGATTGCGTTTTCCCACCCATAAGTAGTTCTGCGGAGAACCATTATGGAATGTTGTAGTTCTGTATGCTAGTAGTTCTAAATAGGGATTGTTGGCCTTTTTTAACATGTCCTTTATTGTTCTTACAGAACGCTCTGCTAGTCTGTTGCTCTGAGGCATTTTTAGCTCAACTTTTCGAAGAAAAGGTAAGCTATTCTACTAGCCCCGGCGTTGGCGTCAGTGTCCGAGCTAGGTTTAAGTTTTTTGGTGTTGGTAAGCTAGTTTCTCAGGAATGGATTGAGGGATTTCATTCAAACTTAAAATATTTATTCCCCACATTAAAATGAACCTATAGGCCAAGTTTGGTAACTCTAGTTTGAAATTTGTCAAAATTATGGGCCTTCTTACACTTTACATACAAGCTATATGGACAGGTTAAAGTTTTTTGGTAAGCTGGTTTCCCTGGAATTGCTTGAGGGATTTCATTCAAACTTAGAACACTTTTTCCCTATATTAAAATGAATCATAGGCCAATTTTGATAACTCTAGTTTGAAATTTGTCAAAATTATGGGCCTTTTTACACTTAGAAATTTTACATATAAGCTATGTGGACAGGTTAAAGTTTTTACGGTAAGCTAGTTTCTCAACTTTTCGTTTTCGCTCATTTACTCGAGAACGGATTAGGCTATTGTAATGAAACTTCAAACATAGATACCTTATATTTAGACTTGCTTGGGATTTCATATGGGGTGGGTGGGGTCAAGGTCAAGGTCACCGTTACTAAAAATAGAAAAAACGGTTTCAGCACAATAACTTGAGAACGCATCAAGATATTTTAATGAAACTTCATACATATATACCTTATATCGAGACCTCGCTTGGGATTGGATATGGGGTGGGTGGGGTCAAGGTCAATGTTGCTAAAAATAGAAAAACTGTTTCCGCTCAATAACTTGAGAATGCATCGAGATATTTTAATGAAACTTCATACATTGATACCTTATATTGAGACCTGTCTTGGGATTTCATATGGGGTGGGTGGGGTCAAGGTCACCATTATTAAATAAGATATTTGAATGAAACTTCATACATAGATACCATATATAAAGACCTCACTTGGGATTGCATATAAAAACATTTCTTAACAATTGCACATATTCACAACTTGACTGCAAGTGGGGGGGCATACATGTTTTACAAACATCTCTTGTTTCTCTGACAACCTGTGGTCCCTCAAGCTTACGACAATCCTGTCTCGAATGAGTTCATCGTGTAAACCTTGAAATGCGCAGTTTTCTGCCAGATGGAACAAGTCTGTAATGAAGGCATCCACATTTTCGTGTTCGTTTTGCACTCTTTTGTTGAATTTCGCGTATCAAATATGACATTCTTTTTTGGCACAAAATGTTGCATAAAACGCCTTGACACTATGTCCCACGATTTGCACTCATCGTTTTTCAGGCCAAATGAAGAAAATATGATTCCGAACCCATTGAATACAATTGCGTATTACTTCGTCAGTTTTTTCCACTAATCCCGATGCCATACGAAAACGTTCTAATCTTTTAAACCACTTTTCCCATTGTTCAGGTTTATTAAACTGAAAATTATACGTATGAGTAACATTAAAACTCACCATTTTTCTGTCACTGTATAAATGTAATAATAAATTCCAGTCTGTTTTGGGTTCTCTAACATGCTGCCACCATGTAGTATTAATAAAGACAAACGATGCTGATGTTGGAGGTGTTTATTGTACAGTGGTTAGTCGGTGAATGCTGCTAGGCACAGGTAGCGCATGCACACTGGGATACTAGTATCAAGTTATACTACTACAACAGAGTCATTATTTCTTTTACATGTATAACCGACAGATCACTACAATGTCAAAATGGGGAGGGGAGGTGGTTGTTTTACACTACATTTTCTTTATTAAGTACCTTTGTAGATATTGTAAATATTAATAAATATTTAGTCTAATTAAGTCAGGCAGTTAAAATTTCATTTTTTAGCTCACCTGAGCTTTTGTGAGCTTTCGTCCGTCATGAGTCGTCCGTCATGCGTCAACATTTTCATTCAAACAACATCTCCTCCAACCGCTGGGCTGATTTTCACCAAACTTCACAGGAATAATCCTTAGGTGACCGTCTTTCAAATTGTTCATATCGTTTTGGTCCGCTGCATATAGAGCTAAAAATAGATTTAAAAAGTGAAAACTTTAAAATTCTTCTCTGAAACTGCATGGCTGAGAGCTTTCATATTTTGTATGTGGAATCTTCTAGTGGTCCTCTACAAAACCCCTGGGGTCAAAACTGGCCACGCCCGAGGGTCACAGGGTTTATATAGACTTAAATAGCTCAATGACTTTGAAAATCTTCTTCTCTGAAACCGCAAGGTCCAGTGGTTTCATATTTGCTTTGTGGCATCCTCTAGTGGTCCTCTACAAAGATTGTTCAAATTATGCTCCTGGGGTCAAAACTGGCCACGCCGGGGGGGGGGGGGCCACTTTGTTTATATAGACTTAAATAGCAGAATGACTTTAAAGATCTTCTATTCTGAAACCACAAGGCCCAGAGGTTTTATATTTGGTGTGTAACATTGCATAGTGGTCCTCTACAAAGATTGTTCAAATAATGCCCCTGGGGTTAAAACTGGCCCAGTCCCGGGGGTCACATGATAAATATAGACTTAAATAGCTAATTGACTTTGACAATCTTCTTCTCTGGAACCGCAAGGCCCAGAGGTTTGGTATTTAGTTGGTAACGTTGTATAGGGGTCCTCTACAAAGATTGTTCAAATGATGCCCCTGGGGTCAAAAATGGCCACGCCCTGGGGTTCACATGGTTTATATTGACTTCAATAGCAAAATTACTTCAAAAATCTTCTCCTCTAAAACTGCAAGGCCCAGTGGTTTCATATTTAATATTTGGCATCCTCTAGTGGTCCTCTGCAAAGATTATTCAAATGATCCCCCTGGGGTCAAAACTGGCAACGCCCCGTTTGTCACATTGTTTGTATGGACTTAAATAGCAAAATGACCTTACAAATCTTCCCCTCTGAAACCACAAGGCTCAGAGGTTTTATATTTGGTATGTAACATTGCAAAGTGGTCCTCTACAAAAATTGTTCAAATGATGCCCCTGGGGTCAAAACTGGCTACGCCCCGGGGGACACATAAATTATATAGAATTGAAAAGCAAAATGACTTTAAAAATCGTCTCCTCTGAAACCGCATGGCCAAGAGGTTTCATATTTGGTATGTAACATTGTTAGTGGTCCTCTACAAAGATTGTTCAAATGATGTTCCTGGGGTCATAACTGGCCACGCCCCATGGGTTTATTTAGACTTAATAGCTAAATGACTTTGAAAATCTTGTACTCTGAAACCTCAATGCCCAGAGGTTTGGTATTTGGTTGATAACATTTTATAGGGATCCTGTACAAAGATTGTTCAAATGATGTCCCTGGGGTCAAAACTAGCCACGCCCCGGGTTATAGACTTAAATAGTGTCACAGGGTCAATGTCGTTGAAAGCGTATTCATAACGATTTACGAGCAAGTTTGATGTTTTAATTCCCCAAAACAAAATTTCATAAGGACAAAACCTGAAATAAAATAACATTATATAAGCAATATAAATTAATTATGTATTATTATATTAGAAAGTTAATAACACAATTCATTAAAACTCAATACATAATACCATCAAATACAAATATTCCAATTATTCATATATAAATATAAAACACTTACGAGACAGATAAGATGTGAAAAATTACAAATTCCACAGGAATAGAAATTCGCTGTTCAACTGAACTGCTAAATTACTTCAATGGCAAAAATGATACAAATCAAGATCTATATAGTCCCAAAGAAGAATATAAATTTTACTCACAACTAGCTAACCCAGTTTCAATCAATCTCTAAGATATGTGTTCACCATGTAGTCAGACAATTATTCAATCAGTACTTGCTCAACAGTGTTAAGAATTAAAAACAGTTAAAAACACTACACATTGTGTGATACACAGGTAACAATAGCAAAATTACTTCAAAAATCTCCTCCTCTGAAACCGCAAGGCCCAGTGGTTTCATATTTGGTATGTGGCATCCTCTAGTGGTCCTCTACAAAGCTTGTTCAAATGATGCCCCTGGGGCCAAAACTGGCCCCGCCCCGGGGGGGGGGGTCACATTGTTTATATAGACTTAAATAGCAAAATGACTTTAAAAATCTTCTCCTATAAAACAGTGAGGCTCAGCGGTTTTATATTTGTATGTAATATTGTATAGTGGTCCTCTACAAAGATTGTTCAAATGATGCCCCTGGAGTAGAAAGTGGCCACTTCCTGTGGGTCACATATTTTATATTGACTATAGAAGTCTTTTTCTCCTGAAACTGCAAGACCCAGATCTTTATACTCAGGTTAGTGGTTAAGTGCCATTTGGCCCTCTTGTTATAAGCCATTATGATGCCTTAAACTCAGGTGAGCGACCTAGGCCATCGTGGCCCTCTTCTTTTGTTTTAACAACAGCGAATCTGCAAATTCAAACCTACCTTGTTTGTTTAAACTAAAACCAAGTGTAACAAAATAAATTAACAAACATTTAAATTGGTAAAAAATGACCGGATTAAATATTTCTACTGAACAATAAAATCCATATAACATTTCGCCACCTGAGTATTACAAGGGCCTATCTGCTTCATTAACACATGTTAGATAGGCCCGTGTAGTCCATGGGTGGCGATATTAAGTCATGATTGATCAGTCACTTTTGGCTCTGCTTAATCAACACATATTTCGAGGACTGATTCCAATCACTAATATTTATGCAGCATTTGACAGGGTACCAGCTAATTCTGAATGATATTTGTGCTGCGTCTGTCGATTGCTGTTCAAACAATCAGCAAGCGTGTGACACTGCATTATATATAGAGAGGATGCTTTGATCCTCTGGTCGGAGCAAGTCATATGGTATATTGACATTTAAATGATTCTAAAAGTTGACCCGGCATCAGGTTGACACATGTCTGAGCAGTGGGCATTGGCAGATAAGTAGACTGTAGACGATGACATTGTGATGGCCAAAGTCACAACTGATTTTAACTTCTTTTAACAATTAAAAAAACAAATCCACCTGACCGGGTAGACTTATGTCCAGATACCTGACCCACCTGCTGCACAAAATGTTCTGAATGGTTGAATGCCGAAAGTGCCAAAATACACAGTTGTAGAACATTGTAACTTATTTGTGTCTATTGAGTATAAGGTTGCTATTTCATGAGCAACTAATTTTGTGTTCATGTTGTGGTCGTAACCTTGTCTTAAAATGAGATTCAGTTTATATTGTTAGCTTTTAATGTTGAAAACTTTCACTTTTTGGAAAAAGCATGTCTACTGATAAAATAACAATCATAGGTATTGGTATCTTCATGGGGCTTTAAAATCAGTTATCAGGGTGACATCACATACTAAAATGATATAGATGATTTAAATAAATATTGATCTGAATCCTCTCTAGATGCTTTTTGTGTTGCCTGAATAGGCGACATATAGGTGTTACTTATGTCGGCGGGGTCAGCGGCGGCGTCCCCTTTCGCTTGTCTGAAGCATAACTCTTAGACAATAAAGCTATCAACATGAAACTTCATAGGTAGATAGATCTCATTGAAGGGAAGTGCAGTGCACAAGAACCGTTATTCTGCACCTGATACTTATGGAGTTATTGCCCTTTGTTTATTTTCATACTTAATTTTTTGCCAGAGCATAACTCTAAGACTATTAAAGCTATCAGCATGAAACTTTATAGGTAGATAGATCTCATTGAGGGGAAGTGCAATGCACAAAAACCATAACTCTGCACCTCATACTTTTTGAGTTATTGCCCTTTGTTTATTTTCATACTTAATTTTTGTCCGAAGCATAACTCGAAGACTATGAAAGCTATCAACTTGAAACTTCATATGTAGATAGATCTCATTGAGGAGAAGTCCAGTGCACAAGAATCGTTACTATGCATCACATACTTTTGGAGTTATTGCCCTTTGTTTATTTTCATACTTAATTTTTGCCCGAAGCATAACTCGAAGACTATGAAAACTATCAACTTGAAACTTCATATGTAGATAGATCTCATTGAGGAGAAGTGCAGTGCACAAGAATCATTACTAATCATCACATACTTTTGAAGTTATTGCCCTATGTTTATTTTCATACTTAATTTTTGTCCGGAGCATAACTCTAAGACTATGAAAGCTATTAACTGTAAACCTCATAGGTAGATAGATCTCATTGAGGAGAAGTGCAGTCCACAAAAACCGTTATTCTGCACCTCATACTTTCAGAGTTATTGCCCTTTGTAAATTTTCATACTTATCTTTGTGTCGCATTTTTGGTTTTGATTAGTCTTTTCTTTACAATTAGCCAGAGTGCAGACGTGCTTTTGAAGATTTCAATAAATCTGTTAAAAAAAAATTTGAGCATTAACCTTAAGTGCTTCTTTATTTGGATTCACGTAAGCTATCCGGCGTCAGGTGACACATCCGACTCGTGGAGTTCTAGTGAAATTGTAGAGTATATAGTTTATAGGGCCTATTTGACCCAGATGGACATATCAGTCATGCCACCTTCGAGTTGCTTACAGCAGTGGTTTTGGATCAACGATAAGGATCATTTTAAGGGCACGTACCACATGGGGATGAGGTTTCTTTAATCTGTAGAAGCAAATATTTTTGAAACATAAAAAATATAAGCTTTTGGGTCAGCTTGTGTGTTTGGGAGAGAGGCACATGCCTTCATTTGACTTCATTTCTTCTTTAAATGAACATGTACATTTATTTTAAAATGACTATAGAAAATTTTCAAATGTTTGAACTATTGCACTTCATGTATTGCTGACTGTAGCAGAATGGCACCTTATCTCCTTTGTTTGGCAACAGGAGAGTTAGTTGAACAAGGATGATATAGACTGCATAAATTTGTTCTAATTCCTATTTAAGATCTCCATTTATTTCTATATTTCAGATGTCCGACAGCTGAAAAACCAATCTTTAGAGTTGAATACCGATGAGCACAGTGTCTTAGTAGAATTCAAGGAACCAACAGAATGCGAGTTGCCTTCAAGCTTTACCATGCAACAAGTTCCGGTCTGTACCTCAGTTTTGGTTAAAATTTAGAATTGGGGTAAATTATGTCTGGAGGAAGTAATTTTCTGAAAAATACATTACGAAAACATTTTTGAAAACATACTTTGTTTTATTTGTTTTCGGAGACTGTGCATCGGACACCCTGAAAAAATGTTGAAACAAATTATTTTGCATGTCCCTATGTTTTCAGACACTGTTACGACAAGTAATTGACATGTGATCTGTTTTCGACAGATAACAGCTGGAAATTCACACCCATTAATATTAAATATTTCACAGGGAGCATGTCATAAATTATCCCCTCTTGCAATAAATGTAAACCTTAATGACAAACAAGCACAACCCTTACTAGCAATTATAATAATTTAAAAATATTGTAGATTATTCGTATTTGGACAGATTTCAAGCAAATTTTGTTTAGACTAAATATTCGGACATTGAACAAAAATTTATAACTATGTGTTGGAATACATAGATTAAATACAATAAGCTTATTTAGAGTGAAGGAAATCATGCTAATTATAAATGTATCACAATGTAAATATTTATGTGTATGGTATAGAATTATGTTTGCAGCATATACACTAATTTTATTATAAAGATGTTATTATTAATGGTCACTTTAATCCTAAGACTGTTCTATAATCAGGTGTGTCTAATCTAATCTGTTGATGTCACTTTGAATTCCCTGGAACTTCCTGTTTAGCGGTAATTAAGGCCCGAGTTCAACTGTGAAAAATATGATGTAAATTATGTAGATTATATATGTATTTTTATGCCCCCACAAAGTGGGAGGCATTAAGCAATGCACTTGTCCGTCCATACGTCCGTCCGTACATACCTATGTCCATATGTATGTCCCGCAATCTTGAACACTCAACTCTTCTTTAACTGCTTGGCAGATTTCACTTTTACAGTTGAAGAAACTTAATGTGTAGGTGATTGTAAGGAAGGAATTTTGGCTGCGTCTAGTTTTGGCAGAATTATGGCCCTTCTACATTGTTTCCACTTTAGAATATATACTACACAAAACTCAGCTCGTCTTTAACTGGATTTCGCCCAGACTTTCACAGCTAAAGAAATTTAATGTGTAGGTGATCGTAAAGGAAGGAATTTTGGCTGTGACCAATTTTGGCAGAATTATGGCTCTTTATCATTTTTTCCACTATAAAATATATATGAAAATAAATTGTTGGAGGCAAAAAATTAGTGTCGGTGACACACTCTTTGTCTGCGTCCAAACATGTGTCTTGGGGCATCTGTGTCTGTGACACATCTAGTTATTGCGATATCTAACATTAAGTTAACGTGTATCCAAGACTATTTGAGACAAATGGGAGGTGCTGTTACAGACACGCCTAAAACCAACAGGACGGTATCAGTTACAGAGGCCTTTGGCGATGGTGGCGGCACAGTCTGGTTACTACCACAACGTTCCCGATGCACGCTTTGGCTCAGGAGAAGAAGGAAGACAGGCACATGAGCAAATGGATCAAGGCCATCATCAATTTAGTCAGGGAACTGGACCAATGGGACTAGGATTTGAGCAAATGAGTCAATGGCATAGGCCAATGGGTCAAGGGCGTGAGCAGTTGAATCAAGGGCATGAACAGTTGGGTCAAGGATCAACAGGTCAAGGACATGGACTGACGGGACCCTATGGGCTAATTGAAGGACAGTATAGTCAAATGTACCCACAACAACAACAACAACAAACACAACAACCGAGTATTCAGTTTGATCCATCTAGCGGACAATACTTTGTTTTCACTGGTTATCACTGGATGCCTGTTGCTGAGGAGTACATAAAACAGATGCAAGCGCATTTCCAGCAACCAACACCTCCAACACAGCAGCATCTTGAACATGGGCAGACACAAGACAAAGTCACTGCTATTGATACTGATGACGATTCTGAATTCAAACAAGGTATTTTTCATGTATTAACATTGTTTCTATAGTTTCTATGCAAATGGAAATAAAACACTAAATAAAAGTAATATTATCCGAACAACTTTTCTTCATAGTACCAACACATGAACAAACAATAAACATCCACAGACACACAACAATTCAATACAAATGTTACTACGGATATTGAAGTGATAAGTTTAGTAATAACTAAAATTAATGCTTGTAATTATAATAACACACTATTATGTGAAGTTGGAATAAGACGTCAAACATAGAATAAACTGTTTTATTACAGCAATGTTTTATATGCAGTTTACCATTTGTAATTTAGGAATTTTGCAGAGTAATTAGTGCAATAGACACCTGCATATATAACTGCATCAGTAAAATTGATTTTACCACAAAACTATATACTTGTATGCATTTACCAAATTTTCACAAAGAAATTGAACTGTGTCCATGCGTGCATGAACACAGTTTATAAATACAGTAAAAATATTCAAAGACACAATCAGTCTTAATGAAAAAGTAATGAAAAAATGCTCAATATACCAAATGTATTGGCATTATATAACAAACATACATCAACAACATGAAATGCTCAGTTTTATGTGAAAAAATAACAAAAATCATGTCCATTCTATCCCGCCTGTAAATATGCCACCGTTTTCCATCGTTTGCCATGGAAAAAAGAGTAGAAAACAGTGGAGTAATTTAGACATGAAATTCGGTGGAAAATCAGTGGTAAACGACGAAAAAAGGGACAGTGGAAGAATTTACATCGTTCATGGCATTTGGTGAAATTTGATGGCGAACGGTGGAGTAGTTGGACGAAATTTTCATCGTTTGCCATCCAATTTCACCAGTGGAAATCGAATATTTGCATCGTTTGCCACTTGGGATGGAAAATGGTGAAAATCGATGGCAAAATGTTCATCGTTTGCCATCAAAATACCACAGTGATAGTGGAAAATGGTGAAAATCGATCACATTTTTTACATGTTTTGCCCCTTTTTGCCAACTGATTGATTGATGTGCTGTCATTCGAATAAAAAACAATATGAATCTAATACAACACATAAGAATTAACGCATTGTAGTATTTATTATGTAAATTTCAGTTGTCACAATTACAAGATGATTAAAATATACTTCAGATGCAATTATGCTAAAGATTATTAATGTTTTATAACAGTTGTAAATTAATATGTAAAGTATCCAGTGCTCCATTGAGTGCTGAAAGTCCTCATGAATGTCATCAATCCATGTCCTTGATACTTCATGGCAAAGTCTGTAAAACAAATATAAGCAATATTCATTACTGCATATATGCATCAGTGAACTGAGTTCTTATTTGCATCAATAAATAATTAAATATGATGTATGTTAATGTATATATTATATTTTAGGGTACCGTTTATAACACTTAGACTCTGTTGAGAGCAATATGAGAAAGACATGTTTTTGTTATATTAATACTATTGTCATATACAGTTGGGACAATGTATGTAACTGTCAGACAGTTTAATTTGAGTCATTTATGCTTAATATTATATCCGAATATTACATATGTATGCTATAAGATTATTTATGTTTGCTTAGGTAAAATTGTAATGCCTACAGGAAATCTCTAAAATGAGTACATTACATTAAAGCATTTCTTTACCTAAGAATGTATTTAGCAATAGAATACACAACCCTATGGTTCTGTAAGATCCTGAAAGAATGTTTGAAATGCATATTATGTGAACTTAAACAAAATCATACAGTGGTCAGAATTTATTTAAATTGTTAACAACATACCCGGTACTAAACAGACATTGAAGTCAGAACAAATATAACTATGATGATGTTTAAGGGCAAATATAGATATAAAAATACAAACCATCAGTTGTTCTGCTATTCCAATAAACCAAAGTGCTGAAGTCCTGTACCACTCTTTTATCAACACTAAATGTTGATTTCCACATGTTACATGCACATTGATTCTGAACAGAATGTTAATTTATGTCAGTATTTCATTGTAGCTTTAAAAGTACAATTAAATCCAAAAGGTTGCTTTATAACTACAATTTAAGTCTGTAAGTTGCTAAAACATTTACATGTGTACTCTTGTTTTCAAATTTAGAGGTAAACTTCCTGTGGTTGAATGAACCAATCAGGAAAGGCTGTGTATGGGTTAACCAATAGATAAGCAAATGCTTTATGCAAGGGAGAAGGTTTCAAATTCTGTAGCAGACAAACCTCTGAATACCACAGCTTTCCGTCAGTGCTTATCAGATTGTTGGTAAATTGTAGCATCTCACTTAGGTCAAATCATCCAGTGGAGTATCACTAGTTCTTAAACAGCTGGAACAAGGTCAAGAACTTTCAACTTGTACAATTCCTTAAAGTGTTTTACATGAGACCCTTTGTTTATACGACATTTAAGTGTTTTTAGCTGTAGTGTATTATGGTACAGTATCATTGAAACCTTTTAAATTGATCAAAGCCTATCACATCCACATAAATCTTTTTGTTTATATTACATTTAGTCATAATTTTAATTAATGTACAATAATAACAAATTTGTCAAGTATAAAGACGTGTATAGAAAACAAGTGTTTTTAACACATGTCATCCATCAGACTCTCAAACAATAAAAAAAAAGTAAATTACCTTGATAAAATGAGTTTAAAAGTACAAGTGTTGAGCATGAAAAAGTCCAATTTTCCACAGTTTGTCAGTGAATTTTCACCATTTTACATCGAATGCCACTACCGGTTTTCCACCGATTGATGAAAAACGATGGCGTTCCACTGTTTGCCATCGTTTTTACACTGTTTGCCACCGTTTTCCACGAAAAAGAGTGGTAATTGGTGGAAAATGGTGGAAATCGGTGGCAAATCAACAGACAGGATGTTTGATGTCTTATTCTAACTTCACATAATACAGTGTTTAATTATAAATTCAAAAATATACAATACTGCAAAACCATTAATAATCGTGGTGCACTAATTTTCTTGGATTTCAAGGATGGAATTTTCCACGAATTAAAGTTTCCAAAGAATAATTATTCGGCTTGCTTTTTTTTTGGCCAAATTTGCGCTCTAAGATGCAGTTTTCTAGTATGTATACCTACATGAAGAAAATGTAAATATAATGTTTATAGTAGTTAAATTAAGTATAAGAGTTTGTTCATGATAAATACATCCAGTGTAATATACTGTGTACTTTATTGACACTTGACATATCCGATCTATCTGCCTATGTAGTAATGCTATATATGCATTGCTATCTTCTTTCAGATAAACTAGTTAAGATTTATGTGCCTAGTAATCACTCTCCGTGCAAAAAGTGTGGACCACGTTTTACGTGTTTGGTTTTTGGCAGACGACGGGCCCATTGTTTAATTCACACATTTGTAGTCGAAACTTTATGTTCGTAAGGTGTTGCAAACAGAAAACAGCAATACGATAGGCGCATTTCTATGTTTTTTTTATCAATAAAATTGAAAGTCCATGAATTAAAGTTCACGCGAAATTGTCATTTTTCAACAAACCACAAAATTTTATGCCGACGAATATACAAGTTTTTGCAGTAATTGCTTTGTGTTTTAAACATGAGGCAGTATGCCTCCAAACTTTGTAGCAATAATTTTTCATATTTTCTATTGGTTTGTGTATGTAAATTTGTTCTACGCGTGAATGCATTTTGCTGGAGCCTTGTCAATTATTATACCCCCACAAACGAAGTTTAGGGGGGGTATATAGGAGTGAGCCTGTCGGTCCATCGGTCTGTTGGTCCGTCGGTCTGTGGTTTTTTGTTTCCGGATGATAATTCAAGAAAGGCTTGACATATTCAAATAATTTTTGGTACACATGTGTGACATCATAGAATACAGATCAGGTTCGATGTTGGTTACAAACCACTAAATTTTGACTGAGTTATGGCCCCTTTTTGACTTAAAATTCCCTGAAAACATGGTTTCCGGATGATAACTCAAGAAAAGTTTGACATATTCAAATAATTTTTAGTACAAATGTGTAACATCATAGAATACAGGTCAAGTTCAATGTTGGTTACAAACCACTAAATTTTGACAGAGTAAAATGGCCCCTTTTCGACTGAAAATTCCATAAAAACATGATTTCCGGACGATAACTTATGAATGGCTTGACATATTGAAATAATTCTTGGTATACATGTGTAGCATCATAAAATACGGTTCAAGTTCGACTTTGGTTACAAACCACTTAATTTTGACAGAGTAATGGCCCTTAATTTGACTTAAATTCCCGAAAAACATAGTTTCCTGACGATAACTCAACAATGACTTGACATATTTAAATAATTATTGGTACACATTTAAGGCATCATAAAATACAGGTCAAGTTGGACTTTGGCTACAAACCACTAAAATTTGACACAGTTATGGCCCCTTTTTGACTTAAATTCCCGAAAAACATGGACAATAACTAATGAAAGGCTTCACATATTTAAATTCTGTTTGGTACATAGGTGTATCGTCATAAAATACAGATCAAGTTCAACTTTGGTTACAAACCACTAAATGTTGGCAGAGTTATGGCTTCTATTGAAATGAAATTTTTCCAAATACACTGTTGACCATTCACAAATTAAAGCATTCTCTATATGTCCATGTCTTTCGAATGGATGCCATAGTTTTGTGACAAGGCCATATTGTGGGGGTATATCCGTCACTCATGTGAAAATTCTAGTTGATTAAGGTTGGAGTTTCATTATTCTTTTATGAAATACTGTTAATATTTGCAATCCCTTTTGTCATGGTTGATTTTTCGTGAATTTCAGTATTTCAGAAAGTTTGTTAATGTACTTCTTCAGCTTTCTTGTGTTATTAATATTATTATTATTGTTATTACTTGTGTTATAAAGTAAATATGAAGTCTTATAATACCCCCACTTTTTGAAGAAGTGGGGGCTATATAGGAATCGCGCGTGTTGGTCCGTACGTTGGTACGTCAGTACTTCGGTATGTCTGTACATTCGTTCAATATTTAATTTCCGCTCCATAACTTCGTAATGCCTGAAAGGATTTTAATGTACTTTCAGATTATTATTCTCCATGACTAGACGATGTGTCACGTATATGACCCATGCTTGTCCTACAAAGGTCAAGGTCACAATTTAAGGTCAACGTTAAAATACTTTTAATTTCCGCTCCGTAACTTCGTAATGCCTGAAAGGATTTTAATGTACTTTCAGATTATTATTCTCCATGACTAGACGATGTGTCACGTATATGACCCATGCTTGTCCTACAAACATCAAGGTCACAATTTAAGGTCAACGTTAAAATACTTGTATTTTGTTTCGACTCTATAACTTCGTAATGCATGAAAGGATTTTAATATAACTTCAGATTATTATTCCCCATAACCAGAGGATGTCACACACATGACCCATGCCTGTTCATTAAAGGTGAAGGTCACAATTCAACAATTCAAGGTCAAAGGTCAAATACTTGTATTTCGTTTCCACTCTGTTACTTCTTAATGCCTAGAAGGATGTTTATATAACTTAAGATAATTATGCCCCATGACCAGATGATGTGTTGCATATATGACCAATGCTTATCTGTCAATGGTCAATGACGCAAAATTCAAGGTAAAATATTTGTGGAAGAATTTTAATATTACTGTACATTATTATTCTTCATGACCAGATAATGTGTCACATACGTGACCCATGTTTGTCCGTCAAAGGTAAAGATCACAATTCAAGGTTAAAGGTCAAATATTTTTGTTTTCTTTATAACTTCTAAATGCCTTAAAGGATTTTAATATTACTTAAATTATTATTTCACATAACCTGATGATGTGTCACATACATGACACATGCTGCTCTGTCAAAGGTCAAGGTCAAAAGTCAAATATTTGTCAGGTGCATAATATTTTCTGCAATAGAGGGATTTTCTAATGACTTGGTAGAAATTATGGCCATTTTGAGATTGTATGTTGTTGGAACAAAGTGCTCACCGTCATGAAAGAATGTAGCCCAGGCATGTGCAAGGTCTGCAAATCAAATGTAACACTTAAAGGGACTTGTTCACATATTTTTTTTGTGAAGTATGCCATTAAATAGAGAATACATGGTTGGTGGGGGGATGGAGAAAGTTTATCCGGTGAGGCTTAGAAAATGAAAATAGGGCGAGCTTTAGCGAGCCCTATTTTTGTTTTCAGGCCGAACCGGATAAACTTTCTCCTTCCCGGCACCTACCGTGTATTCTATTTATCCTGATTTCTATTCAATTAAATTAAAAAACACCAAACACTAATTAAAGGTTCAAATAAAAAAAATAATCTAGACCGGCCTCGAACCTAATAACTCACTTGCATGTATGCGTACTACCCGAACAAAATAGTTCTCTATTTCTTAATCACCTTTATCAAAAAGCGAAAGTAAAATGTTAATAAATCTTATTTGCTGATGTCAGTACTACACGAAAATGACGTAGTAAATTTGCTTTTGTTTTAAACCAGATTATATTGGTTTTTAAAGAGTTACATTACGTCACACCAACTACGTCATTCATTTTGTGTTGTAAGTTTACACAATGCAGTCAAACCAGAACGCGTTTGTTTTGCAGTTTAAAATACATGAAATCGGAATAAATATTGAGTGTTTCTGTGTTTTGGATGGATTATATTATGCAATAGGATTCAGATAAAAAGTGTATGGAATATTTGCCTCGAATGGAAACGGTGAGATTGATCCCTTTTCAATTTTCTACGATTTACTCGGATAGTTGTGGGTGGAGGACAGTGTAACTAAAAGTGAAATAAATCAAATTAATGTTTCGTTCTACGTTAAAATTACAGATGTAGGCTTTGATGATTTTTTTCATTTATTTTCATCGGAAATTTATATAAAGGGTTATTTCTTTTATGAATATGCTCTGTTGGTTGAACAAAGAAAGTCCATTCACAAAGAATAACCCGCTTGCATCAGGTTCAAGTGTGTTGAAATGAAATGGAACTGGATGGACGTTGTTGTTAACAAGTTAAATGGACTGTAAGGGCAAACAACTCATTTGTTGTTTAACTCTGTTAAACTAGACAACACAAAGTTTGTATCGATGAAAAAAGTAGACTTTATGCTGTGTCATTCTCGACAATGTCGTTATCGGGCGCGTAGGAATACCTATTGACGGTATATCAGTCACGTGATCTACTGCCGGACATCAACAAGTTTATACGGTCACCGCTTTATTAGGTCACTGTTTGGGTTAGTAGCAGAATAAATGTCTTAACTTGACAGATTTAAGCATCAGAACTAAAGAGCTCAAGTAAAATAGTTCATGAAAAGGTTAAAAAAAAAAAGAAAAGAAAAAAAAGTTGCTCCAACCGGGGTTCGAACCTCATATCTCCGGATCAGAAGTCTAATTTATTGACCTCTTGGCCATTCTGATTTCTATACCTGCATTTTTAACCAAATTGTTTGGAAAAATTTGGGTTTAAAGATGTGGATTGTTGTCGGGCGGGCGGTCAGGCGGCGTGTGACGTCCATCTGGGGTTTCTGCTCAGTAACTCAAGAATGAATTGAGATATTTAAATTAAACTTCATATATAGATACCTTATATCAAGACCCCGCTTGAGATTTCAAATTGGTCAGTGATACTAAAATTAGAAAAATTGTTTCCGCTCAATAACTCAAGAACTAATTGAGATATTTTCATAAAACTTCATGCATATATACCTTATGTCAAGTCCTCGCTTGGGATAGCATATGGGGTGGGTGGGTTCATATCACTGTTACTAAAAATAGAAAAATGGTTTCCGCTGAATAAGTCAAGAGCAAATTGAGCTATTGTAATGAAACTTAATACATAAGCTACCTTATAGCGAGACTGCACTTGGGATTGCATATGGGGTCAAGGTCAATGCTACAAAAATAGAAAAAAGGCTTTTTGGTCAATAAGTTTAGTTTGGGCTTAACATATTTTCATGAAAGTTGGTGTGTAGGTAGCTTATATCTAGCCAAAGGCAGGGATGGATTATGCGACTGGAGCCAAGATCAAGGTCACTGTTACTAAAAAAAGAACAGGCTTCATACATGTATTCTAAATTTTGGTGCACATGACAACCATAAAATGGATTGTCATTTCAACTGTGGCAGTAAATTTTCATTCATATATTGTTTGGCTTCAACCTTGCTATGAAAGTAGTTTCTTAAAATACACTTCTTTCATTCATATGAAACCATACTCAATCAGGTCAAGATGCAGATCAGATCAGACTGAAAACCTTGTTCCGTTGCATGGCCGTGTTTCTAGTTATATTACTAACTTTTAGGCGTTGTGTTGAAAAATTTGGTTTTTGTGGATGTTTCCATGTTTTTTGTTTACTTATATAAGTGATCCATGTGTTGTCAACAATTTTAACGAAAACAACAGAAACATTCCAATTTATTCCATTGTTAAGCTTTACAAACGCTTTATAATTTTAGCAATTTCAACTTATGATTACTCATTAACAAAATGGTATTTACCGTAGATTTCTATGTCCGTAGTGTTATATCGCTCCTTTATATACACTATTCTTTTATTGTTGTAATCTGTGACAAAAAGTTGGAAAAATGTCAATTCATAGATTATGAGCAGGTCCCTTTAAAGGTCAATTATAAGAATGAATTTTTTGTAGGAAGCAAAGGTTTGTGCAACATGAAATGATTTTGGTTAACTTGTCAGAAGAGATTATCTTTATGACAGACATGCAAGGACCAGGTCTGTAGCTGAAAGTTCAAAATGTGAATGGTCAAAACAGTTGTCCAGTGCAAATAATGTACTCTTCTGTTTTCATTTCAAGCCTATTTTTCCTCCTATGCAGGTCATTTTGCCATTAAAAACATTTTTCCGTATCATCTGTGTTGAAGCGTAATGTGGTGGGTATTAATCACCTTTAGTGATAGCTCTAGTTTTATATATTGAAATTTTATTTTATATATTGGATGTATTAATGTTCTTTAATAATAATTTTGCAGTATAATGTAAATGTTTTTAATGTATGCAGTTAGTTGACATGGTGTGTAGTATATCACATTCTGCTTGTTAAGCTCCTGAGCAGAAAGCTGAGGATGACCAGCCCAGTGTGAGTACAAGTGAAGAAAAGGAAAGTCCCAATGAACAGCCCACCAAAATTAAACTAACACATTTGCCGAGTGACATTGATGACGAGGATGTGCAAATGTTTCTTGAAAGCAGAAAGATGGGCTCATTGTCTGTTGTGAAAGTTGTTGTACATGGTGATACAAACTCTGCAATTGTTCAGATGGAAAGCGCTGAAGGTAACAAAAAACGTCAATAAATGTTCTAAATAAAATAGTTCATTGCCTTAGTAAACGTTTAGTTTACTTTCGAGAAATACCCGTTATTATGATAAGGTATTCATTGTCCGCATTATGGCATTATGGCACGCGAGGAGAATTTACTTCAAACAACTTCCTCTCGAAAAGCACTTTATCAGTATTTTATCAAAACTTGTAAGAATGTTCTTTAGGTCTTCTTGTACCAAATTACATTTTCGTTAACAAGGCTTAGACTAAACTGCTGATTTGGTTCAGATTGTTTTCTCAGGCATTCTTGTTCTGATAACTCAGTTGTAGTTATGCATAACATTTAAGAATCGTCTGTGTTGTTGGGTATCCGCCCCATGAACCATGGTCAATGGCAAGGTACTAATTAAATAAAGAAGATGGATTATTTTTTGCAATTCTATAGAAATTAGAATTTAAACTTTCAATGTTCAGCATGTTTGTTTATTATTCGGCATAATTAAAAAGCCAAGATGCTAAACATCACAGCCATGTTGCAAGGCTCAACTCCTGCCCTTTAGATACATAAATCATGGCTTTCTTAATCTTTTATTCTTTTGTTTTATTAAAATGTTAACGTAAGGGTTAACTTTCTTTTGCAAAAATTGACATTTTTGGACTTGTATCGCTTGTAACTGGTAAAGTATAACTGCTTGATGAAACTTTATCGACATATTCATTAGCATGTGAACTTGTGCACCTGGGTATAGTAATTGCAAAGGGTTTTGTGACAACCAGGGGAATGCAGTGTTCTGCCGTGAATTTGGACTATTGGGGAAAAGGGCCCTCTAGGCTTGAAAAAGTGGGGACATATAACAAAAATGTAGGGACACGGACAAAAAAGTTTTTCACCTTATGTATATTCCCAAAGCAGATTTTTGTTTTGAAAAGTAGGTACTAGCTGTATTCATGCTTGTTTTTATTTCTTTTCAAACAAGGATTAATACACAATATTGTGTTCTTAATTAATTCATAAAGTTCTATTGATCAATGTTACACTGCATCCTTTAATACCTTATAATCTTGCCGTATTAATTCCAATTTGAACAAACAATAAAATCCGTTATAAACACAAGGCGTTAATAATGAAACCTGTTAAAACTACAAAGTGTAACAGTGTGACGTCATCAATTAGCCGGGCATCCAAAACTGCAAGCCGTTAGCAACACCCATAGCAACGGTGTGGGTTAATTTGACTTCAAAAGTCTTTGATGTGTCTGCCGAAATGCAGCTGTCGTCTAGCAGTTTGTCACTGAAAAGCGTGTTTCACGTTTAGCATGTGGACTGGACCGCGTGTACAATTATCAATTGATACTACTGTATCTTAACTGCTCAAGCGCTGCCGATAGAGCGTTAATGAATTAGTGTTCTAGGGAAAAAATTGGTTATAAATTTATATAAATATAAATTTTACTAAAATACGCCGAATGATTTACTTGTAAATTGTGTGCGCCCGCAGACCCGCTAACGAAAATTTGGTGGGGACAAATCATTAATTTTTGCGCCAATGGCGCAAGGCCGCATCCACGGCAGAACACTGGGAATGTGGGGGCACCAATGTCCTTCGGACACGCATGTAGTTGTTGCTCATACATCATATTTTTTTCAGATGCCCAGAGTCTAATTAAGATGGGGACCTTTCAAATGATGGGCACTGAAGTTTTTGTAGAACAGCTTGATGTGGCAAAACTTACACCAGAGAAAGAATTGACTGAACAAACACCACCAAGTATTCTTGTGACTGAATTGCCTGCAGGCATTGATGAAGATGATATCACAATGTTGTTTGAAAACAAAAGGAAGTTTGATGTCGAAGTAGTGGATATACAGTTTAACGAAGAGTCTTTATCTGCAGTGATTTTCTTTGGCTCTCAGACTGGTATGATGTGTTTCCATATAACAATTAATACGTGGTTGATATATTATTTGCTTAAAACACAAGGATAAAGATATCATTATTTAATATACTTTAAGTGCTAAAGAGTGAGCTATTCTGGTCATTCACCGTCTGGCATCAGTCGTCGTCAATCGTCAACAATTCACTTAAACAATTTTTCTGAAAACACATGCAGGATTTTAACCAAACTTGGCAGGGATGATCCTGGTATTGTCCTTTAATAAATTCTTTTAATGCATTTTTATATGTAGAAAGCTCTGGTTGCCATGGCGACCAAAAGCTTAAAAAAAAACTGAAAAACTAAAAAAATCTTATTATGAGAAACTCCTTGGCTGACCCTCTACCAAACTCCTTCAAATAATGTTGATTCAGTAAATAACATGGCCACTATATAGCTTTATAGAAAACTTAGAAAATATGCTTGTCAGGAACCACTGATTGGATTTCAAAATAGTTGTCACAGAAATGTTCATTGTCTGAACCTCTACCAAATTCTTTCAGACCCTTTTGATTCATTTAAAAACATGGTCACCATGGGAGGGACAGTTTTCCTTATATGGCTGTTTATTTTTTTTTTTAAATCTTTGTGTCAGAAACCACTGATTTCAAAATAATTTTGCATAAGTGTTCCTTGGATGACCTTCTACCAATTTCCTACACATCATATTGATTTCCTTAAATGGTTATATAGAAAACTTAAAAAAATTTGCTTGTCAGAAACCAGATTTCATTTTTTTGTCATTTAAATGTTCCTTGGGTGACCCTCTACAAAATTTCTTCAAATCATTATGATTTGTTGATTTTTCTTTAAATGCCTATATAATTAACTTTTAAAATCTTCTTAAACATTTTCTTGTCGGAAACAACTGACTGGATTTCAAAATAATTTTGCATTAATTTTCCTTGGGTGACTCTACCAAATTCCTTCAACTAATTTTGATGCGTTCAAAAACTTGGCCACTGGGTGGTTTGGGCAGTTTTTCTTATACTGCTAAATAGAAACATTGAAAATCTCCTTGTCAGAAACCACCAACCGGATTACAAAATAATTTTGCATAAATGTCCATTGAGAGAACCTCTAAAAACATGGCCCACAGGGGTTGGGGCAGTTTGCCTTATGACTATTTTGAAATTTTTGAAAGTCTGCTTGACTGAAACCGCTGGCTGGATTTCAAAATAATTTCATAGAAATAATACTTGGGTGATTATCTACCAAATTCCTTCATATTGTTTTGATTCGCAAAAAAACGGCTGTCAATGGTTAATTGTGACCTCCAATGTCAACTTTTACTTTAAGCATATCTTAAAACACAGACGTTATGATTTATTAAACTCAGGTGGGCGACCCAAGGCCAATTTGGCCCTCTTGTTTTTCAAATTACGTCCTGGGTTCTCAGAACTTGTTAGAAACAATTGCTCCAGTTCCAATACTGCCCAACATTTATATGTGTGTGCATAAATAATTAAAGGAACTATGTCAATGAAAAATTGGCTTCCTATTGCACTATAAATATTTGATAGAAATGCGCTTTACTAAGACATGTGCATTAAATAAATAAAAATGATATAATGCACAATACGATATTTGATGAAAAATAATCAAGTCTGAAAAATTAAAACCCATAAGCGGAATCAAACTCATGACTAGGAGCCATACAAAAAAATGACACTAGACAGCACTTTAACCAACTGCGCTATCATGCTTGGTAAGGAGTTGTGTGTAAACTATGGTTATACAAAATGCTCATAATTCTGACGTGAAAAATGTAAACATGAAAAGGGCCAAACAAACACCACCCATATTATAAATTGATTTTTATCGCAGAATGGGTACCCTCTTTTCTCATTATGTATATCCTGTTTTAACCATTATTATATGCCAGTATTTTCAATGACATAGTCCCTTGAAGTATATAAATATTTATGACTTGCTGATAGTGAAAAAGAGTATCATTTCAAGGCTACAGAAGAATTTTATAATCCATATTTGTTTTGTTATGTCCGCCCCACAAAATGAAGGGAACCACTTTGTTTTTGCTATGTACATTATGTCCATTTGTTGAATTTTCCAACAAAAAACATGTCTGCTCTGACTTGACTTGTTACTTGTCAGGAGTAAATTATACAAGTCCATATCTCTGTAACTAATACAGCTATTCAATTGAAACTTCACTCATGTCAACGGGGTCATAATGTGAGGTCACTGACCAAGGCCCATAGCTGTGACCAGCATTTCAGGTTAAAGTTTGTGTGCAACAACTCCATGTCTCTATATCTACTGCAGATATTCAATTAAAACTTCACACATGTCTGCAGGGTCATTATATAAGTTCACTAGCCAAGGCCCATAATTGTGGCCAGCATTTTAGCAGAGTTATGCCCCTTTTTGTACTGAAAAATACCAATAACTCTGACAAAACAGTTGGAATAGTCGAGCATGCTGTCCTGTGTCAAGTTTGAGATTGAGATCTCTGATAGTCACAGAAATTGGACTTTAATTGGTAGTCCCATTTTGAAGATTCATACTAATCCCAGATATATGAAATGTTTTAGGTGTTAATCATGTTTGTTTGATACCTAGTGAATTATAACAGTTCTTCCTTTAAAACTACCAAAAGCCTTGTAATCTATTACATAAATTCTGCTCCTTGAATTATGTTACTGTAAGCTTTAAAGACCAGTGTGCAAGTAACCCAATATATATGGTACTGTTTTATTCTTTATATATGGTATATCACATAAATTTGACAGTTTGTCACTTGCATAAACATAGAACATTAGGATTGTTAGATGTTAAATCTTGTTTCTCTACATTCGGGTCAGCTACAGTTTCACATGCTTTTGGTTTTCATATTGATCCTAATTAGAAATTCCTCATTTGCAGATGTTGAACATGTTATGGAAAAGTGTCCACTTAAATTGATGGGGACATTCGTTAAGTGCGAGAGACATGGTGGTGATACTTTTGTACAGCCACAGTGTTCAAAACCTACTGAACCAAAACTTTTGATCACTGGATTACATTGATGAAGATGATGTAAAGATGTTTTTTGAAAACCAGAGGAAGTTCAATGATGTAGAGATTGTGGACGTAAATTTGAATGAAGAATCGTTATCAGCAGTTATTACTTGCCGCTCTGATAATGGTAATAATTTATAAACTAAAATGTGTTGCAAATATATCAGTTGCTTAATTTATTTTAATTGTCATTTTTAGCTCGAATATTCGAAGAAAATGTGAGCTTAACTCTACCCCGGCGTCAGCATCTGCGTCTGAATTTGGCTCAAGTTTTTATTCAAAAGTCTTGTAACTTCAAAATTTCACAAGTTATTCACTTGAAACTTGGAATATACCTTTGTCATCAACTCCAGTATCAAGGGTAACATTCCCCATAACTCTGTTTTGTATTGTGACAGAGTTATGCCCCTTTTTCACATAGATTTTCTGTTTAAAGTTTATATTAAAAAGTTTTGTAACTTCAAAACTAAAGAAGTTATTCACTTCAAACTTGGAATATACCTTTGTCATCAACTCCAGTGTCAGGGGCAACATTCCATATAACTCTGTTTTGTATTTTGTCAGAGTTATGCCCAACTTTTCACATAGATTTATTGGTTAAAGTTTATATTCAAATCGTTTGTAACTTCAGAACTATATAAGTTATTCATTTTAAAATAGGAACATACATTTGTCATCAACTCCAGTGTCAGGGCCAACATCCCTATAACTCTGTTTTGCATTTTGACAGAGTTATGCCCCTTTTCACTTAGATTTTCTGGTTAAAGTTTATATTTAAAACTCTTATAATTTCAAAACTACATAAGTTATTAACATAAGGTTCAAACTTGGAATAATTTGATGAAATAATTGCCATAACTCAGTTTTGTATTTCAACAAATGTATGCCCCATCCACTTTCCAAAATATGTACCAACTGAAAAGCTTTGAATAGTCGAACGCGCTGTCCTCTGACAGCTCTTGTTCATTTTGTTGTTTCATTTTCATTTATTTCCAGTTGGTGCGTTATAAATTTGGTTGTGTGTATATATATCTGTGCATTGTATTTATTTTATTTCAGATGTTGAACATGTGTTGGAGAAATGTCCACTTAAGATGATGGGTAGACAGCTTAATGTTCAGCGATATGGTATCAGTGATGCATATGAGAAACCATCAAACAACGGCCTTACAATGTACACAGAACCTGTGTTTGACGGTTCGCAGACCGAGATTCTGGTTGAAGACATCCCTGCTGGTGTGGATGAAGAAATGCTAGAAATGTGTTTTACATCGAGGAAATTGAAATCGTGCACAGTAGAAGAGGTTGATTTTGATGTTGTTGACAATAACGCTGTGGTAAAGTTTTCGAGACCACAAGGTAAATTCATATTGGCCTTTGATATTTTAGCTCACCTGAGTCCTGAGTACAAAGTGTTCATGGTGAGCTTTTGTGACCGCCTTTGGTCCGTTGTCTGTTGAGCGTCAACATTTTCATTCAAACATCTCCTAAACTGCTGGGCAGATTTTCACCATACTTACATATTTGATATGTGACATTCTCAAGTGGTCCTCTACAAAGTTTGTTCAAATTATTCCCATGGGGTCAAAACTAGCCACGCCCCTGGGGTCACATGGTTTATATAGACTTGAATTGCAAAAATGACTTGAGAAATCTTATCTGAAACCGCAAGTCCCAGAGGGTTTGTATTTGGTTGGTAACATTGTATAGTGGTCCTCTACAAAGATTGTTCAGATTATGCCCCTGGGGTCAAAACTGGCCACACCCAGGGCTCACATGGTTTATATAGACTTAATAAGCAAAATGTCTTTAAAAATCTCTGCTGAAACTTCAAGGCCCAGAGGTTTCTTATTTGGTATGTAACATTGTATAGTAGTCCTCTACAAAGATGGTTCAAATGACTCCCCTGGGGTCAAAACTGGCCACGCCCCAGCGGTCACATGGTTTATATGGACTTAAATAGCAAAATGACTTAAAAAATCTTCTCCTCTGAAATCGCAAGGGCCAAAGGTTTCATATTTGGTATATAACATTGTATAGTGGTCTTCTACAAAGATTGTTCAAATAATGCCCCTGGGGTCAAAACTGGCCACGCCCCGGGCAGTCACATGGTTTATATAGACTTAAATAGCAAAATGACTTAAAAATCTCCTCTGAAACCGCAAGGCCCTGAGGTTTCATATTTTGTGGGTAACATGATAAAGTTCAAATTATGGGGTCAAACCTGGCCATGCCCTGAGGGTCACATGGTTTCTTTAAACTTATACGGCAAGTGAACTTTTAAAATCTCCTCTGAAACCGCAAGGCCCAGAGGTTTCATATTTTGTATGTAACATTGTAAAGTGTTCCTCTACAAACATTGTTTAAAATGTGCCCCTGGGGTAAAAAGAAGCCACACCCCGGAGTCACATGGTTTCTATAGACTGATATGGAAAGTGGGCTCTAAAAATCTTGTCTGAAACCGCAAGGCCCTGAGGTATCATATTTGGCATGAAACACATGGTTTATATAGAGTATAAAATTGTTCTCCTGAAACTGCAAGTTCCAGATCTTTATATTCAGGTAAGTGGCTTAGTGCCATTTTGCCCTCTTGCTATAAGCCATTATGATGCCTTAACCTCAGGTGAGCGAACTAGGGCCATCGTGGCCCTCTTGTTCAGGGAGTTTTTGCCCGTTGATTTTAAATTGGCTGTTGTGTTTGTCCACACTATAACTTGGCCTTGAATGGAGGGATTTTAAAATTACTTGGCACAAATGTTTGCTGCCATGAGCTGGTGTGTACCTTTCATAAATCGGGTTCCTAGGTCGAATGTCAAGGTTTCACCTAGAGGTCAGAGATCAAAATTGGCACTTTGCTGGTCTGTGCTTAACTTGCAATGGATTTTAAATCTACTTGGTAAAGTGTAAAATGTTTAACTCGATGAGACAGCATGAAGTGCACATGAACCAGGTCCATAGGTCAAAGGTCATGGTCTCACTTAGATGTCAATGTCAGAATCAAATTTTTTTCTTGTCCGGACAATGACATGGCGATTGGATTGAAGGATTTTCAAATTATTTAGGTTAAAGTTTTTCACTATGCTAGTTTCTCAGGAATGGCTTGAGGGATTTAATTTCTTTAAACATTTATTCCCCACATTTAAATCAACCTATAGGCCAAGTTTGGTAACTCTAGTTTGAATTTTGTCAAAATTATGGGCCTTTTTACACTTAGAAATTGTACATATAAGCTATATGGACAGGTTAAAGATTTTTGGTTATCTAGTTTCTCTAGTCTACTTGTCGTTTTCGCTCTCGAACTCGAGAACGGATTTTAAGCTATTGTAATGAAACTTCAAACATACATACCTTATAGCGAGACCTCGCTTTTGATTGCATATGGGTGGGTAGGGACAAGGTCATTGTTACTAAAAATAGAAAAAACGGTTTCCGCTCAATAACTTGAGAATGTATTGAGATATGTTAATAACACTTAATACAAAGATACCTTATATCAAGACCTCACTTGGGACTGCACATGGGGTGGGTTGGGTCAAGGTCACTGTTACTGAAAATAGAAAAACAGTTTTCGCTCAATAACTTGAGAACGCATTGAGATATTTAAATGAAACGTAATACATAGATGCCCTGTATTAAGACCTCACTTGGGATTGCATATGGGGTGGGTGGGGTCGAGGTCACTGTTACTAAAAATAGAAAAACGGTTTCCGCTCAATAACTTGAGAACCCATTGAGATATTTAAATGAAAGTTTATACATACATAACTTATATCGAGACCTCGCTTGGGATTGCATATGGGGTGGGTAGGGTCAAAGTCAAGGTCAATGTTACTACAATAGAAGAACGGTTTCTGCTCAATAACTTGAGAACGATTGAGATATTTTAATGAAAAATAATACATACATACCTTATATCGAGACCGCACTTGGGATTGCGTATAGTGTCAAGGTCAACGGTTTCTGCTCAATAACTTGAGAACGCATTGAGATATTTTAATGAAAAATAATACATACATACCTATCGAGACCTCACTTGGGATTGCGTATAGGGTCAAGGTCAAGTTCACTGTTACTAAATTAGAAAAACGGTTTCCGCTCAATAACTAGAGAAACGCATTGAGATGTTTTAATGAAACTTTGTACATAGATACCTTATATCAAGACCTCGCTTGGGATTGCATATGGGGTGGGTGGGGTCAAGGTCCAGGTCAATGTTACTAAAATAGAAAAACAGTTTTAGCTCGATAACTTGAGAACAATTGAGATATTTTAATGAAAAATAATACATATATACCTTATATCGAGACCTGACTTGGGATTGCGTATAGGGTCAAGGTCAAGGGTTTCTGCTCAATAACTTGAGAACGCATTGAGATATTTTAATGAAAAAGAATACATACATACCTATCGAGACCTCACATGGGATTGCGTATAGGGTCAAGGTCACTGTTACTAAGTTAGAAAAACGGTTTCCGCTCAATAACTAGAGAAACGCATTGAGATATTTTAATGAAATTTTATACATAGATACCTTATGTCAAGACCTCGCTTGGGATTGCATATGGGGTGGGAGGGGTCAAGGTCAAAGTCACTTTGACAAAAAATTAAAAAAACGGTTTCCGCTCAATAAATTGAGAACGCATTGAGATATTTTTATGATTCTTAATACATAGATAACTTATATCGAAACGTCCCAGTAGATTGCATATGGGGTGGGTGGGGTCAAGGTCATTGTTACTAAAAATAGAAAAACGGTTGCCCCTCAATAACTTGAGAATGCATTGAGATATTTTAGTGAAACTTAATAGATACCTTATATCAAGGCCTCGCTTGGGATTGCATGTAGGGTGGGTCAAGGTCGAGGCCACCGTTACTAAAAATAAAAAATGGTTTCCGCTCAATAGCTTGAGAACACTTTGAGATTTTAATGAAACTTAATACATAAATATCTTATATCTAGACATCGCTTGGGATTGAATATGGGGTGGGTGGGGTCAAGGTCACCGTAACTGAAAACAAACAGTTAATGCTCAAAAGCTTGAGAAGACATGGAGATTTTTAATGAAACTTAATAAATACATAACCTTATATTTAGACCTCGCTTGGGATTGTGTATGGGGTTGGTGGGGTCAAGGTCAAGATCAGCATTACTAAAAATGAAATGTTATTGATGTGCTGACTTTAATGCATTTCATTCATTTGGTTTTTGTGGAATTTCCATATTTCTTGTTTTAGCAAAAAAAAAAGCCATTAACTCTGACAGGCACAAGAAAAGTCGAGCGCGCTGTCCTCCGAAAGTTGTTGTTATCTCACCTGAGCATGAAGTGCTCAATGCAAGGGTGAGCTATTGTGATCAGTCTGTGTCCGGCGTCTGTTGTCAACATTTTACTTCAAGCTTTCTTCTCTGAAACCACAGGGCGGATTTTAACCAAACTTAGCAGGAATATGCCTGGGATGGTCTGTTAACAAATTCCTTCAATTCATTAGAATATATTGAAAACTCTGGTTGCCCTGGCAACAAAAAGCTTAAAAACTGGTAAACTTCAAAAATCGTCTTGTCAGAAGCCAATGGCTGGATTAGAAAGTAGTTTTTTTTTTACAGAGATGTTCCTTGGGTGACCCTCTGAAAAATTCCTTAAAATTATTTTGATTTGTTAAAAAACATGGCCGCCAGGAGGAGAGGTAGTTTTCCTTGTATGGCTATAATGAAAACTTTAAAAACCTTCTTGTCTGAAACCACTGGCTCGATTTGGAAAATAGTTTTCACAGAAATGTTCCCTGAGTGACCCTCTATCAAATTCCTTCAAATCATTTTGATTGGTGAAAAAACATGGCCACCATGGGGCGGGGCAGTTATCCTTATATGGCTATATTGAAAACTTTAAAAATCTTCTTGTCTGAAATCACTGGCTGGATTTCAAAATAATTTCACAGAATTGTTCATTGGGTGACTCTCTGCCAAATTCCTTCAAATCATTTTGAATCGTTAAAAAACATGGCCCCAGGGGGCGGGGCAGTTTACTATTTAATTTGAATTGCAATGCTATGAGGTTAAAGTTTATTTACAAGTGCGTGTTTTGTGATTAATTCTGGGCTAAGTGTGAGGTTCGGCATGCCTTTAAACCAGTTTAAACCCCCAATGCTTTGCATTGACCGTTCCAAGGCGGTGACCCCAGTTTTGATCATTTTTATGTTGTCTGTTGTGTTGTATGTAATGTCCTGTATTGTATAGGCAATTGGTCACTTGCCTAAAATAAAAGGACCAACGGATGGTAATAAGGGTTTCTCTCCTGATGATGTCTATGGAGTTTCATTATTCCTATATTCCTTATATGGCTATATTGAAAACGTTAAAAATCTTCTTGTCTGAAACCACTGGGTGGATTTGAAATAGTTTTCACAGAAATGTTCCTTGGGTGACCCTTTTACTAATTTCCTTCAAATCATTTTGATTCATGAAAAAACATGGCGGCCAGGGGGCGGGGAGGTTACCTTATATGTGTATATTGAAAACTCTGAAAATCTTTTTGTCTGAAACCACTGGATTTCAAAATAATTTTACAGAAATGGGTGACTTTCTTCCAAATTCCTTTAAATCATTTTGATTCGTGAAAAAAAACGTGGCCGCCAGGGGGCGGGGCAGTTTTCCTTATTTGTCTATATTGAAAACTTTGAAAATCTCCATGTCTGAAACCGCTCGCTGGATTTGAAAATAATTTTCACAGAAATGTTCCTTGGGTGACCCTCTACCAAATTCCTTGAAATCGCTTCATTGTCTGGCCACATACTTATTCATGTTGTTATTCAACGCCAATTACTGTTAATGATTGAAGTGGCGAAAGTATTTGCGCAATGACGGTGGCAGTTCTAGCTAAACTCAGGAGAGCAACCCAGGGCCATCTTTGCCCTCTTGTTTTAAGTAATATAATTGCTTTTTACCAGATAGTTGATATTTGTTTGTAATCAAGGATTACTTTAAGGAAATTGTTTTTGTGTTATTTTTATAAATATATATGTGTTATTTCAGATGTGAAAACAGTACTCGACAACCTTCCAATAAAAATGAAAAAGAAGGATGTATCTGTACAAATCTATGTTCCCAAGAAGTTATGTACAATAATTGTACAGGGATCAAAGGAGATCATGAAAGAGGAACACGAAGAAACATTGGAGATGTATTTCGAAAATGAAAAGAAGTCAGGAGGGGGCGATATTTCAGAATTAGAGCTCCGACCAATGGAAAATGCATTTTATATAACATTTAAAGATGAATATGGTAATAAAAGATTTTGTTTTTAATAAATAACTAGGGATGAATTTCCTGTTTATAAGATACTGGCCACATCCATGTAGTTAAATACTCATATTGAATACACTTATTAATTAAAGTGATGTGAAGCCAAACGAAAACTGTTTTTCGTTTAGTATCTTGACCCCACTGTAGCGAATTACAACATGATTAAATTTACTTGACAAATTTATTTGACCGTTTTCCAAAGACACATACGATTTTGTTTTCCAAATTTTTTGAAAACTTCCTATCAGCGTGAATTATACACTTGTTCGAACGGTATTGCTTACAGTTATGTGTTGAAGCGTGCATTCCAAATCGCACTGATTATATGTTGTTATCTGTTGTTTTACCAATGCCTTCGAACCGTTTACTTTCATTTAGTGATTTTAGATAATACAACAATACTACTTAATAATAGATTTTTCCACCTCGGCAAACCCATAGGTCCTTAAATTCCAAACTTCAACCAGTGGCTTTCCAAAATAGGCTATGGAAAGCGCAATACTACTATTGGGAATTTACTACTTCGGTTTTAAAACAATTTCCTATACGTTCCATTAGTAAGACGATCTTCGTCTTAACCCACTAGCCTGAAAACCCAGGCAAGTGCTACTCACATTAACCTGATAAGGCTAGTCGTTTTCTCAGCAAATAATCATGACACAGTGTTGTGAATTTTTTTTGATCAAATGAAGTTAATTAATTTCTATTATGGCCTACCTGGAGTGTATTGCGGTAAAGGTCTTGACCAAATATAGATAATTATAGCATTCACCTTAGCCAGATTTAAAGAATAAAGTAATAATTGTGATCATTATTGTAAACAACATTATTCAATAATATTTTATTACAGTTACATTATAATGGTGCTTTTGTGTAAGACTTTGGGCTACTATAAGAGCTCTCGGGCTACTGTTGCTTAGCCATAATGGGCTAGTGCTCTGGAAATATTAAAGCGAATACTGTTAGTTACCACAATACCCATTCTGCGAAATACCATGCTTTAACAATCAGTTGTATCTGTATAGTGTAAATTTCCAGAAAAGTAAACATGTTTGAGAATACCAGCAGTCTTATTAACATTTTGAATAACTTGAACGACACATTCTTTGTAAATCAGGTATCATGTATTGTTTTTTCGGTCGGATGGCAATTATTCCTTATAATGTTAGTTCATAGAATTGTAAAAACGTTTTGTTCTTGTCTCTTGAACAGTTGCCAAAAGAGTTGTAGACAGAGGTGGTCACCGCATAATGCGTAAAGAGGTGAAGGTAGAACTTTTGATTCCAAGTCGATCAACAAAAGTCTCTTGTTCATCGAAGAATAACAGTGGCACAAAAGACAGAAATGTTTCAGAGTATAAAAAAGATGAGGAACAAGACTCCCAGTCAGTGAAAACTGTAAAAGTTCGAGGAGTCCGCAGGGTCACCAGCAGAGACTCTGTTCAGTGGTATTTCGAGAACAAAAAAAAGGCGGGTGGAGGTGAAATAGAAAAACGGTTCACAGATGATGAAGACGACGATATTATATACATACAGTATAAAGACGAGACAGGTGTGTAGCTTTATTTAACCTTTGTTGCTGCTTTGATTTTATTTCTGTTGAGATAGACTTTGATACTCAAAAAGTTTCGAAACAATATGTATTTACTTATTTTAGTTGCTAAAGCTGTAGCTGAGAGGCAACATACCCTGGATGGCCATGAGCTGGTTGTATCGTTGTATACTCTACCAGTTCCCCCACCCAGCTACCCAAATAAGCTGCTTATCAAAGGACTAAATCCCAAAATAATGTGCAGCATTCTAGAGCTGTACTTGGAGGCTAAAGCGGGGCTTACTCTTGTACCGAGTTCCATGACATACCATGTTGACAACCAAGACACTGCTTTGGTTACAGTCGATGGGGACGTTGGTAATTCCTTGTTATCAATAAACATGAATGAATGTTATGTTCATAGATCACAGATGTGAATCTTTTAATAGTAACTCATACAGACCCCTTTTTAGCTCACCTGAGCACGATGTGCTCATGGTGAGCTTTTGTGATCGCCTTTTGTCCGCCGTGCGTCGTGAATCGTCAACATTTACCTTGTGAACTCTCTAGAGGCTACATTTGTTGCCCAATCTTCATGACACCTGCTCAGAACATGTATAATATCTCGGACGAGTTCGAAACTGGTTCATGTGGGGTCAAAAACTAGGTCACTGGGTCAAATTGAAGAAAAAGCTTGTGAACACTCTAGAAATCACATTTTTTGCTCAATCAAGATGAAACTTGCTCAGAACATTTGTTATTATGATATTTCGGCTGAGTTTGAAAATGGTTCCGTTCCATTCAAAAACATGGCCGCCAGGGGGGCAGCAGTTTTCCTTATATGGCTATAGAAAAAGCTTGTAAACACTCTAGAAGTCATATTTTTTGCCCAATCAACATGAAACTTGCTCTGAACATTTGTTGTTATGATATCTCGGCCGAGTTCGAAAATGGTTCCTTTCCGTTAAAAAACATGGCTGCCAGGGGGCCGAGCAGTTTTCCTTATATGGCTATAGTAAAAGCTTGTGAACATTCTAGGAGTCACATTTTTTGCCCAATCAACATGAAACTTAATCAGAACATTTTTTTTTATGATATCTCAGCCGAGTTCGAAAATGGTTCCGGTCCGTTGAAAAACATGGCCGCCAGGGGGCGTCAGTTTTCCTTGTAGGAAAAGCTTGTGAACACTCTAGGAGTCACATTTTTTGCCCAATCAACATGAAACTTAATCAGAACATTTGTTCTTATGATAATGATATCTTGGCCGAATTCGAATCTGGGTCATTTGGAGTCAGAAACTAGGTCACTAGGTCAGATTGAAGAAAAACGCTTGTTAACACTCTAGAAGTCACATTTTTTGCCCAATCTTCATGAAACTTGGTCAGGAACATTTGTCCCAATGATATCTCGGCCGAGTTCAAATCTAGGTCATGTGGGGTGAAAAACTAGGTCACTAGGTCAATTTGAAGAGAAAGCTTGTTAATTCTCTAGAAGTGACATTTTTTGCCCAATCTTCATGAAACTTGATCAGAACATTTGTCCCAATGATATCTCGGCCAAGTTCGAATCTGGGTCATATGGGGTCAAAAACTAGGTCACTAGGTCAAATTGAAGAAAAAGCTTGTTAACACTCTCAAAGGCACATTTTTTGCCCAATCTTCATGAATATTGGTCAGAACATTTGTCCGAATGATATATCGACCGAGTTCGAATCTGGGTCATGTGGAATCAAAAACTAGGTCACTAGGTCAAATTGAAGAAAAACTTAAAAACACTCTAGAAGTCACATTTTTTGTCCAATCTTCATGAAACTTGGTCAGAACATTTGTCGCAATGATATCTCGGCTGAGTTCAATCTGGGTCATGTGGGGTCAAAAACTAGGTCATTAGGTCAAATTGAAGAAAAAGCTTGTTAACACTCTAGAAGTCACATTTTTTGCCCAATCTTCATGAAACTTGGTCAGAACATTTGTCTTAATGGTATCTCCGACGAGTTCCAATCTGGGTCCAATCTTCATGAAACTTGGTCAGCACATTGGTCTTAATGGTATCTCGGCCGAGTTTGAATCTGGGTCATGTGGGGTCAAAAACAAGCATTAATTTCAATATGTTCTTCAAAATTTTGAATGTGTGTTGTCACTTAAGTTCTTAAAACCATGATGAGTAGGGCCGCATTTCCATCTGTCTGTATCAGTATATCCATATCCGTATAAAAATCTAACACATGGAAAATTGTTCGACTAATGAAACTCAGGTGAGCGACCCATGGCCATTTGGCCCTCTTGTTTAAATAGCAAGATGTTTGAAATATGCAGGCATATTTAATGAATGATATATATTGTTATTCATAACCTTTAGACATACCAATGTTGGAAGAGGCATGCAAATCAAAACCTCTTGAAGGTTCTCTCTTGCGGTTCAGTCTAGTGCCAATTTCCAACTGCGTGCTTGTATCAAACATCAGTGATGCAGTGACTGAGGACATGGTTTCTCTGTACTTCGAGAATGCAAAAAGAAGCAATGGTGGAACTGTGGACAAAGTTGAAATGTTTCTTACTCAAAACTACTGTCTGGTGTACTTTGTCGACTATAAAGGTAAGAGGCATATCGTAAACATCCAAAGCTGTAATCAAAACGTGTTTGTTAAGCTCTCCGAAGATTTCTGGGAGTATATTGTCGCCGCTTTGACCGTCCGTCCGTCCTTCCATCCTTCCATCTGTCCATCCTTTCATCTCAGCTACTACTGGCTGGAATTCAACGAAACTTTATGGGAAGCTTCATTACCAAGAGGAGGTTTGCATATTACCAGGACGTTCCGCTTCAATGATGTTTCTTAGAGTTATGGGACTTTAAAAATGTAATATATTGTGAATCAATTCTTGTTCGGGCTATAGTGTTTTATCCAGACCCTTTCTGCGCGGCGCGGCTCCATGCCCCTTTTTTGAAGCGCCACTTTGCCGTTTTCAAAGGTAAAAGCCGCCACTCGCCCTAATCGATAAAGATCTTGATTGCCTCTTGACCACTTTTATCGGCCTTGTTGTTATTGTCGCTCTGACTGTGCTCGATTTACATGCATACATGCATTTCTAATCGATTTGAATAAATCGATTACTGTTCTCGATTTATTGCTGACACACGTTTCTAAGCAATTTGATTTAAGCGATTACTGTACTATTGATTGTCAGCTTGATTATTGAACCTGATTCTTAATCCGACTAAAGTGGTGACATTTAGGCCTAATTGATGATGCGTATTCGATTAACATACATAACGTCAACTCGTAGATGGGACATTCCCCCTCTTACTATCCATGTTCGTAACTGATTGATTTTTTGAATTAATACGATTCATTATATCAATTGGCAAAATTCTTTTAGCACTGCAAAAATGTAAAATTACAAATATTAACACCTGGAAAATGGACTTATAGTACGTATGTGTAGAAACGAATATATATTAAGTTGATATATTATTTTTATTTAAATGTATTGATTTGACAAAACCTTTAATAGCTTAACTTCGTGTCAAATAGTGGGGTTTTCTGTCTGGAGACTTGAGGTGTGAAAGGGAAACAAGTTGTATATTGGTATGTGTGCCAAATATGACTTACCTGTCAACACCTTATGTGCCCCAAATGTCAAGAAAATGATGGCCCCTACTAAATATCCCCGGACGTGTCATTTAAGAAGTTTTTATTACAGATTCTATTTTATTTTCAAACTTTCCTAATCAAAACCTTACATACGTAGAGCAGTTCTGATCAGTGCATTGGACATACAGTAAATTATCTTATTGTATATTATTTTTGTACTTGTGTGTTAAATCCTTGGACAATAATTTGTGAAACAGATATTTTGATCAATTTGTTTTTAACTCACCTGAGCACGAAGTGCTCGGTGAGCTATTGGTACAGGGGACCTGTCTGGCGTTGTCCGGCGTCAAGGTGCCGTCAACAATTTGGACCGTTATCGCGATATCACTTTTTTTTCAATCTTGACCAAAATTGCACAGTTTGTGTATGGCCATAAAATCTTGGACGAGTTCGATAATGGGACCAAACGTACCAGGAACACCAGAGTTATTGACCCCTTTTCATGCAAAAAAATGCAAAAGTGCCCTTTTCCAACGTATAGACTTTATTTTCCATCCAATCTTAACCAAACTTTCACAGTTTGTGACCATCAGATCTCAGCAGACATCAAAAATGGGCCAGGTCTTGTTTCAAACACCAGAGATATTGCCCTTTGTTATTTAAAAATATGTACACAAATTGACATTATTCAGGATAGAGAGAGACATTTTTCATCGAATCTTCACCAATCTTGCACAGTTTGTCTATTACCATGAGATTACAGTTGAAGTCGAATATAAGCAAGATCGGACCAGAAACACCAGAGTTATTGCCCTTTGCTTGTGAAAAAAATATGCAAAAATGGACTCATTCGGGATAGAGACTTCATTTTTCATCCAATCTTTACCAATCTTGCACAGTTTGTCTATGACGATAAGATTAAAGGTGAAGTCGAATATAAACAAGATTGGACCAGAAACACCAGAGTTATTGCCCTTTGAGAAAAAAATAAGCAAAAATGGATATTATTCAGGATAGATACTTCATTTTTCATCCAATCTTCACCAATCGTGTACAGTTTGTCTATGAACGTTAGACTTCAGGTGAAGTAGAATATAAGCAGAGTTATTGGCCCTTGTGTTAAGAAAAACAAATCAACAAGTTATCAATGATTAGCTTGCACACACGATTTTTGATTCAATGTTGACCAAACTTACACAGTTTACGCATGACCATAAACATGGATTGATAAAATTTGATTTCCAACAGTTGCAAGACTTGCATGCAGTTATTTGTACATGCAACTTTGATGTCTTCAGAGCCTGCATTAACATCATTTATCATCATTGGAAAGAAAATTATCAAAGAAAAAGCAAAACTTTACCTTATAGCACAGCCATCGCAATTATCGCATTGCAACTAGTTCTCCAAAACTGTTTGCGAAAAAGACATCAAAATCTACTGTTTGTGCATTTTCCAGAATTGTCAATGACTTAATTAAAAAGGATCAGGTAAGAATAATGAGAAAAGTGATTTGAGAACCATTAGCAAAAAAATGCATATCCACTATCTAACTCATACTTAGTTAGCCCATTGCACTTACAGTACAGCTCGTAACCATTATACAATTTCCGCGCGGCCACCGCGGTCGCGATTTTGTGCAAAAATGCAGCGTCCTGCGGCAGTCTGTGGTCCGCGGTGGTCGTCGTGTTGGGCCACCGCGGTGTCTTCCGCTGTGATCCGCGGTGACGTTTCACGGCGTAACACCGCGACGTTATCTACTTTATCTAAACCAGATATTAAGAAATTATATTTTACATACAGTGTACATGCATTTACAAGTAAAAGTTGTCCCTAAATTTTCATTTAATAGATTATTATATAATTATAAACTTCATTTAGCCAAATTTCAGAAAATATATTTGTAGATTGTTTCAAAATTGTTAAAATATTCAGTAATGATTTGCCACATAAAGATTCGCTCCATTTTCATAAGTATTTACCACACTTGTTTTCTTGTTGTAAAACAACTAGATATTTAGAGTTATAATAAAAAAACATAAACAAATAGCTGTTAATTATTGATCATTAAAATTGGATTGAAGTGAAATTAAAAGAAAATTTTAGACGATAGCGTATTTAAAAACACTACTGTAGGTCACTGAATATGCAACGAACGGTGTGATTTTTAGAGGTACACTCAGAAAAACGATAACACAACTATATTTTTATTATATGAATACTTCTATACTAATAGTTATTGTCTTAAAAATCGTAGGAATCGACTTTTCATAAATGTATTTGCCATAGTTGGACACTGTTCTCGGATGACCTTATTTTTACATCCTCCGATAATGCATGTTTTGTTTACCTTGAAACCCTTTTGACACGTCAATCGGCTGCTTTTAACACCTTTACACATGTATATTGTTCGCGAGTATATTGCAAACATGATAAGTTCCACAGGACTATGGGGCATGGTGTCCAGGTAACATATGGTCTCTAGTCCCCAAAATCAGAAGTGACAATTTGCGATGTATTTTCACTCGTGTCACTCATGTCTATGTAATGTCCATCATCCCTTAATTTCTAAACACTCATTTGCTGAAGCTTCTGTGCGGTGATTCAAAATTATACGAATAAAAATTGAAATTATTCAAAATTTAATTGACTTTAATAGTTCTTTGTACTGGTAGTTGGCTCGAACAGTTAGCTTAAATCTGTTGTGTGATTGTTGTTGTTTGTGTCAGTAAAATGGCTTCAAGGAAAACAACAAAACAGGACTCACATTTCCTAGTTCAGTTTATTTGTGATTCGAAGCGTCAAGTGAGGAGTAAGGTATATATACGGACTGAGGAAGAGGCAAGTGTTTTTGTTTCTTCTTCATAAAACGTCCTATCGCCTAAGGTCCTAGTTATTATCCTTAAATGTGTATTTTAGAATCAATCGTTGTATTTAGTCATAGCATTTGAATATATAAATATGCTAAATATTCTACGGGATTTGATGAAGCTTCTTTATACTAGTAACCTTGAACTATAATGTAACAAAATGAATTATAATAATATATTTTTCATTTAAATAAACTAAATTACAATTTCGTAAGATGATGTCTTTCATCATTCAAGTTTTGGTGTTGTATTTAAGTTTAAAATTCTTTAAAAACACTAAAAATTACTGTGTACTATAATAACTATCAGCCATCTTTATTCGAAAGTTGTAAATGTCATGGTGACTGTCTCGGCATGTACATGTAGATCTTTATCGTTCAATGCATTACGCAACTGCATCGGATTAGTGATATTGTTCTAAGGGCACTATGATAAGATCCCGGCGGTTTGTGGCTATGGTATTTTTATGACCCCCTCTTTAGACAAATAACTAGTACAGGTGGTCACACTTTTTACTCAGAGCTAACAGTTTGCCGATTGTGGTCACAGTTTGCACCTAAAATGACAACACACGTCACCTTAATTGCGAATAGAACAATTGCTAAGATTACCGAACCAAGCCGATAGTGTTCACACATCATATCTATAAATATATATAATGTGTAAATAATTACTTAATTGTAAAGCAGCGACAATAAAAATTTATTCGAATTTTTGTGTGTGAGTAATACATGCTATCTCAAACTGATTCATGCAATTTAAAAAGTTAATATTAGCAAAATGACAATGTATATTTTAAGTTAATAGGAATTTTCCCAAATACACATGTCGTATCTTGCAAGAATCAACAACAACACAAAAACAACGTGTTTAAATATTATTTTTAAACAGGTGCAGATGTAAATGCAGATGTTAATACCCTGTATAGAAGTAGAATTTGAAACAGTTGTTTAAAATTAAACAACAATGTTTTTCGACGTATGTGGTTTTGTGAGAGATATTCGTGTTCATTTTAAGTTGACACGACAGGGTCACCATTTAAACTCCCTGATTATGAATTTGAAGCCCCTAATAAATGCTTAGGTACGGCATCAAAGACCTTTGAACTGTCACGGATTCATGAAACCTTACTAAATTGTACGTGGTGATTTATGTTAATGTTAGTATTCTGATATCGCAAATTAATAGTGCACGTTGCCATTATTGGTGGATTAAATAACATGGAATATATTTGTTAAACTGACAAAGGTAAGTTGCTTACACAGTATGGGCGTTAATATAAATTAATATAATTTTCACAGATGTTTATAGTGTGTAAAGTATGCTTGCATGTGCTTTTTAATTGATTTTTTAAGTTTTGCGTTTACATTTCCATACTCATGTACAATGTAGCTGTACTTGGATGTAGACAATAAATCGCCGCGGCCGACCACAAACGTCCACCGCGGCCCGCGGCGAACGTCCACTGCGGTCTGCGGCGATTTCTTATGGAGTCAGTGTCCGCGGCGTTTTCTGGGACCATGATAAATCACAGTGATTTGACCACGCTCTTAAAAGTAATTGCCGCGATTGTCCGCGTTACAGCGCGTTTGTCCGCGGTGGCAACGCTGGATTTGACAATGGCTACGAGCTGTACTGTACCGATGTTTTAAATCAAAATTGATCCTACCCCCACTGTGTATTATTCAGATACCTTAATTTTGTGAAAGACGGAAAATGCCGTCGTGCAAACGGTGATTGGCACAAATTCAAAAGGAGAATGTAAAAGTGTATGTGACACAAATGTTCCTTGGTTGACCCTCTATATGCATTGTGAAAATCAAAATCATGTAGGAAAAGCAACAGTAATAGTAGCTGCAGTATCCTCCTCCTCAACATCAAAATGAACTTCATCAAAATCATCAGTGGTCTCAAAAAAATACAAACAAGAGGCCACGGCCACGGCGACTATTTTGCTCAACAGACAACACCTATATTAAGAACCAGGTGTGTTTATGAGTACCGCCAATGTCCGCCATGTTCACAGTTTTTAAAGGGCCACCCAAAAAGCTTCTAAGCGAAACGACATTTAAATAAGTCTTATAGTTTCAGAAAACTTGATTTTAAAGTTTCTGTTTTTGTTTTTCACAATTTACATAGAGGGTCAACCAAGGAACATTTGTGTCACATACTTGTTCAAATTGGACCTGAAGTTTCTATGAAGATTTTTAAAGTTTCCCACATGGACATAAAATGAAAATAAGCCCCGTCCCTGTGGCAGCCATGTTTTTTCACTGATTGCAATTAATTTAATAATTTAGAGGGTCGCCCAAGGAGAACATTTGTGCCATTTTGGTTTTATATCAGTCGAGGGATTTCCATGAAAAGGATTTATGAAGGTTTTCCTTTCGTGTGCCATGGCAACCAGAGGTTTTAATGATATGTCAAATATAGTAGAGACCACCCAAAGATCAGTTCTGTGAAATGTCTTTCAATTTGGGTCAGTAGTAGTTTTAGAGGAGATGTCGTTTGAAATAATTTTGGTCGGACAGAAGGACGTACGGCGAACGCCGAACAAATAGGATACTAACAGCTCATGCTCATCCACAGCAGAATAATGACCCCCGTAACTTTGATAATGAAAGTTAATGTGATTGAAGGACGAATTAACAGTCGAACGGGCGTACCAACGGTCGGGCGGACGGATGGACGGACAGACAGACAGATACACTATTTATACTACTTCTAATACAGCAACAGCAACAACACTACTTCAAACATGCATTCGCAAGACTGTGTTCATGACAATGCTAATGCTGATGCTTTTGCTGACGACGATGGCGATAATTATGATGATCATCATCATTTTTTAGACATGAGCTGTATACGGCGATATGCAGCATCTTGACTTATACAGCTTACGGTGAGCTGTATTCGGTGTAAGCGTAAGCTGTATACGGCGTTAGCTTTATACGGTCTAACATGGCTCGCCCGCATGTAACGATTCGCCCCAGCTTGCGTCGACTACTCATCGTTTCTGTTATTGTACGTTTTGGAGCTACACTCAATAGTGTGTTTTATAAGACAAAAAAAGAAGATTTTATTACCTTTATAATATGTATTGTAATTATTGAAACTGACAGTCCTTGTGCCTTATTTCCAAGTTAGAAAATACTTTTTTTTTCAAACAATGTTTCAGTCAATCAATGCTGTGATGCGTGGTGCGTAAAATGTGTTAATCATGTTTTTCGTTAGTAATACATTAGAATGGAAATAAGAGACGTGGTTACAATTTTAATAACTAATGGCGTCTGGTCGAAGATCGATTTTACGTCGCTACGACTTGGTGACGATTTTAACTTTATATTGAGTGTTAAGCTGTTTTGTTTCTTGAAAATGTGTAAACGCCAAAAAAACAATGGTTTCAAAAACATAAATATTTTCCATATATTTACAATATAATTAAGTAAGGGCTTGTTCTGGAATTTCTGTCTGTTTTTACAAAGGTGTATGTGTATGTGTGCATTTGAAAATACATAAATCACTTAAATTAATTAAATTAACTTTATTGCCAAGAGGAGTTATGCATATTAGCAGGATGTTTCGCTTCAATGATTTTTCTTGGAGTTTTGGGACTTTGAAAATTTCTGAAATAAAGAGTTCACAATTCGAAGAAAAAAAGTCAATTTATTGTTGTCGCTCTGTCGTCTGCGTCAGCGTGCGTGTTAGTTAAGTTTTTCAGTTAAGTTTTTGGTTAAGTGTTTTTGTCAGAGTCCATTTCTCAAAAACTATGAAAGGTATCCGTTTGAAACTTTCAATACCTGTTCACAACCAAAAGAGTAATTCATTACACCAAGGCAGATACCCCTGTGATTTGTATTTCTATTTATCTGCCCTTATTTGGACAACATATTTTGACATTTTTTGTTAAATAAAAAAAAATTCTTAATAACTATCAAAGACATTAAATTGAAACACAAGATACTTGTTTATGGTGCTGACCCCATTTAGCAGACATGAGGAGGTAACTCTTTCAAGGGTTTTGTTGGAGTAATTGCCATTTTTCAACTTGGAATTTTCGCTCTAGGTCAAATTTTCCAATAACTATTAAGAGGAACTATTCTGGAAGAAGTATTGACTTGAAATTAAGCACACCTCATCACAGTGAAGAATCCATTCTATTAACAAAAAGGCCAGAATACTATCAAATACGAGACAGTCGAGCGTCCAGCGCCCGTAGGCGGTGCTCTTGTTTTGGAGTTATGGGACGTTGTAAATTTCTAAAATACAGTATATTGTGTGCAATTCTTGACTTGCTTGTCCGGGCTTTTTCTCATCAACTACTGGCGGGAATTCAACAAAACTTTATGTAAAGCTTCATTACCAAGAGAAGATTTGCATATTACCGTCTTTCAGTGATTTTTCTCAGAGTTATGAGACTTTGAAAATTTGTGAAATTTGTATATAGTGCATTATTTTCTGGGCTTTTTATCAGCAACTATTGGCCATAAAGTCAATACAACGTTATGGGAAGCTTCACTGCAATGAAGAGGTATGCATATTACCAGGACGTTCTGGCAACATTTGTTTCAATGAGTTATGGGACTTTGACTGTTTCATTTGTATCATGTCTATTTCTCTGGAACTGCTGTATGAAATTAAATAACTGGGATGAAGGTGTCAGATTTGGTCCTGCAGTTCTAGTGATTTTTAAGTCATTTAAATATCTCTGCCCGTCTCATTGCATTTATATTGCTGGACAAAGCGCATATGGGAGCATCCATCAGTTTTACTGATATTCTTGTTAAAAGTTGTATTCATTTGTATGCTATAGTATTAATGATAATTTGAAATCATAACCCGATGTTAGAAATTGGATCCCCAACAAAACCAATTGTTTGTCCCAAAAATTGTTTTTACTGCGACAATGTGTTAATGACCTTTACATGTAAATTTACATTACATTTGCATTTGAACTTGTGTTTAGTTTATATAGTGCGTAGCCTAAATGACACAATTTATTTTGTGACAAGATATAATACTGTATTTGTTTTCAGTTGTGGATAATGTACTGTCAAAAGAGCAGATGCTTGATGGAAAACAGCTTGAAGTTAGAAGATACTTCCCATGCATTGGACGGGCAGAAGGGGACACAGTTGAAAGGCGATTCAAAAAACCAGCCCCTTTGACAGTGAAGGCAAATGTCCAAAAGATAAAATTTCTGCATCGTTCTAATGCCAACAAAGAAGCTGTTGAAAAACAGTTGGCTATGTGCCACGCCACAATTAATTGGCCTGTAGCAAAAGACGTCGAAGATGTTGACATATGTTGTACTTTATCGGAAGATGTAAAGGACTGTGTTAAACTGGCCAAGGACTGGATAACTCGAGCAAGAACAAGTTTTGAAGACTTTATGAACACGCTTGAAGTTGAAAATGTTGTTGTTGTTCAAGATATTTTGAACAAAGTGACTGAAGAACTTGGCAAACTCTCTATTGATAATCCCGAAGCTGTAGCAATTTTGATACAAAGGCAAGAAAACAAAATATATATAGTAGGAATTAAAGGAACAGTTTCAGGGTTAAAGACAGAAGTTGGACGAATTGTGAAAGACGTACAAGATGCTTCGGAGAAGGAAAAAACATGGACAAAAACAACATTAACCAATTTGAAACCCATCGAAATAAAAATGCTGCTGGCGGATAAATTTCCTAGTCAAATGGGAGAGAAGTTTCCTGAGGTGAAAGTAAACATTAATAAAAATAAAAATGAAATAGAAATTGAAGGTGTTTATTCTTTGGTGAATGCAATCCAGATTGAGATGTACAAGATAAAAGATACTTTTGTCAGAAATGAATCCATCATCCCAAATGAAACAACGGAAATGTATATGAGCAGGCCTGTCAAAGACAACATTGTAAAGAAGTTGAAACATAACAAAGTTGTTGCAGTTTGGGAAACTGTGAACGGCAAGTTATTTGTGATGAGCAAACATGAAACAATGCTTAGTCAAGCAGTAGAAATTGTTAGTAAATCAGTTTCTATAGGCAAAGTTCAACTTACTCCACAAAGTAGACCTTCAGTACAGACAGACAAGTGGGCAAACGTAGAAAAAAGGTTACTCACAGATCATCAAGACAAGTTGTCCATTAACATTACCTTAGACGCAATTCTCGTTGTTTGCACAGAAGACATTTACAATTCAGTGCTGGAAAGCATTAATGAATTTCTGGAAAAAAATACAGTATATGTTGATAAGTGGTCCTTCGCGAAGTATATTCATCAACTTTTGAAAAAGAATCATTCTCAGAGTGTTGCAGACATTGCTCAAAGTAAAAATGTTCATGTGCGAATGGACGAAAGTGAATTTGAAATATCTGGTACACAGAATGACGTCAAAATTGTGCGACAAGAACTCGAGTCTTTAGCCACTAGAGTGAAGAAAAAAGAACATTTGGTTTCGAAACCGGGCATTTCTGACTTCATGCACACTGACAAAGGTCGCGGAATAATGAAGACTGTTGAAAGCACGCTTCCAGTTATTGTAAGATCGAGTGATGACGACAGTGGTGATGATGAATACGGAATATACAGCCCAGGTGCTAACGCTTTGAGCCTTCCGCCAGGATGTTCTATTGTTGCTTCATGTATGGGATACAGCACGAGGAACATACACGTAATGTGTGGCGATATGACTGATTTGAATGTTGATGCGATTGTTAATGCTGCAGATGAAAAATTAAGCCTGTGTGGTGGACTGGGAAAAGCAATATTGAGAAAAGGTAATCAAACTCAAAAATCATGTTAATTTATTTCGAATCGTGTATGCTAAATTTGACATAAGGGACATCTTGTATTTGTAATTAATTTAAGCTCAATTGCTCCTGTACATACTTCGCTGATTTTGAGTTACAAGATTAACATTATTTCTTCGAATATTCAACTAACACAAGTCTGTTTCTATTATGCGCTTACACCTACACGTGGTTGACTCGGGATAGTTGTGTAGTATTACTACTCAACAATCTTTTGGCGAAGAAAATGGTTTGAATTTTTTATCAGCAACTTAAAATTTGATTATAATTTATGAATAAATGAAACATATGAGACATTTTCATAAGGTGAATTTATTGCATGGACCCAGATACTGTGGGAAATACACCAACATGTCTATGTGTCCGTTCACGATTTTTAATATAGTTTATTTAAAAAAAGCATGATTTTCTAATGCATTAGCTGTAAGTGTTAATTCCAACTTTACCAAGCGACTGACGTTTAAATCAGCTCTTATTATACCACCCCTGCATACTGAACATGGAACCAATAAATAACATACCTCACAGGAATTGTGTGATGTACACGATAATAAGAAAATAGTTAGAATGCCGAGTGTTGCGTTGGCGCTTCATTGTATGGACCAATAATACAGTGCTTATTGTATGGGCTAATAATACAGTGCGAGTGTAAAGGAATTGTTTGCCTTCTTGTTCCATTTACATAATTCAGATTCTTATTTATGCGAACGCGTTTACAGGTGGCGATGCTATTGGACGAGATTGCAAGCAGTATATAGATGCACATAGAAAGCTCGGCGAAGCTGCAGTGTTTGTGTCTACAGCAGGCAATTTAAATGCGAAGAGTATTATCCACATCGTGGGACCTGTGTGGAAAGACGGAATGCAAGAAGAGGATGATAAACTTACCGAGGTAGTGTTTAAGGCCATGCATCAAGCCTCCGGGAAGGGCTACAAATCTTTGGCAATGCCTGCAATTAGTTGTGGGGCATATGGGTATGTATATACTTAACCAAATGCGTTTATATTCTTCTTAAATTTGTCGCATGACTATGGAGTTAGTGAATCTGCAGATAGTTTGTGGTGTGTTTGTGGTTGCTAATTTTACAGTATTTTAACATAATAGCTACCCGGTAAAAAGGGCAACAGGAGTGATCGTCGCCTCTGTCAAGAATTTCTTCCGAGAAGTTCAAGAGTCAGAACTGACAGAAATCTATCTATGCGACACGAAAGAGGACACAGTCGGTGGATTCATTGAAGGACTCGAAAAGGAATGGGGCGCTTCGAGTGTTCGCCGCTTTAACCGTAAACAGTTGTCGTCAGGTTGGTCTTGCGATACTTGTTGAGTTGTAAGATTTTAAAACAGTGATAGTGCTTGGTGTTTCTATAACTGTACTGTTATATCTTACTCTGTCGAAAAGATTTAAACGCAGTGTACGTCTTCGTCAAGATACATTATGGAGCGCATTGTAGCTGTAATGTAATTCTATGGTGGGTTGTAATGTTATGTAAAATGTGAATGCCAAATGGCTGAAGTATCTGTATGAACTGCGTCATTGTACAACTGTATGAATGCAGATGTTATACTTAGCTGCCTACTGTTCTGTGTTTTGTGATATCTTGAGACCATTTTATGCCTCCATTTCTCATATCCATACCATTGAGTTACGGCATTTATTTCAAGCATCGGCCTATTGCATTATGCATCAAGAAAAACACAAACACACACAAAACATGATGAATATTAGGGTCATTGCCTTGATATGGACTGTTAATTCAGCATGGAAGGTTTTAAATGGTTTAAATGCGCGTCATTCTTGTTTTTCTTCGTTGGAGAAATGGACCGTCTAGTTTTTTTATGCCCCCCCATCAAAGATGGCGGGGTATATTGGTTTGCCTATGTCGGTCGGTCAGTAGACAACTTTTCCGCTCTCTATGGTCAACAGATTTTATCCGATATTCACCAGTCTTCATGAAAATGTTTGTTGGCATAATATCTAGGTCAAGTTTGATTATCAGCCAAATCGCCCCAGGAATTGTGGAGTTATGGCATTTCCATTCTCAAAGTTCAACAGTTCATAGCCGATCTTCACCAAACTTGGTCGAAATCGTTGCGGGCGTATTATTTCGGTTAAGTGCGATAATCAACCAAATCGTCCAAGTAAGTGTGGGGTTATGGCCTTTGATTATCTAAAATTATATTTTAGCTAGTTCAACCTAGAGGATGCATAACCGTTTTACAAACAGCTCGTGTTAAATATTATACATTTTCAGCAACTACATTGCCGCCTGGCTCAATAACCCCAATGGACAGTTCGGACGAAGAAAAAATTGGTACATACTCCTCAATGTTGCGCAAAGGCTTTGATTATTGTAAGTGTATTAATGGCATTGTTACCAAAATACTGAATATTTTAGTGTATGTTGTGTTTTACAATACCGAGCTAATAGATACTAAAATTACACTTACGTCACTTAGTCAATGGATGGATGTTTCATATAAATTGTCATCCACTTAACACAACTCAAAGTGTTTGTTTAGTAGGTTTAGTACTGTTTTCAGTTCATTGTGCTGCATACTTTAAGATAAAAATAAGGTTGATGATATTTAAATTAAATATACGAAGACCATTGGCGGTACTGAGATAAATGTAAGCACTGTTTCTGAGATACATTGTAAATGGCGCATTTTTTTTTTGTATTTCCTCTGGTGTATTGTAGCCCGACCTCAACCTCCAAGTAGGACGCTACCAGTCAAGCTAGGAAACATCACTGTTGAAGTAAAGAAGGCGGAAATTGCCAAGCATAACGTAAGCATTTATATTCTTGTTGGCTTGAGGTCGTTTGTAAAAATATCCACTTAGTAATGGTATGATTACGAATCTTAAAATGTTGTCTCATAAAAACACATAGGATAAGAAAATGACGCAATGTCCCATTTCTTTTGTATACGACACAACCAAAAGTAAATACGACAAACAACTGGTCCGACAACTCCCGAAGTCCCATAACAATCCCTTTTTAGTCTATATACACACAATACAAATACTGTTGTGTGTGCAACATGTTGTGGTAGACAAACAATATATGTACATTGTGATTGGACAGTTTCTTTCCTATAACCTCATAATTCTGTTCTGTTTAAGATTCCGGTTATAGTCAACACTACTTCGAGAAAACTTGATCTTAATAATGGCGCCGTGTCGAAAACAATTCTTAAGCAAGCTGGTCCTGAAATACAAAATGAGCTTAAACAAAGTTGTCCAAATGGAATCGCTGAGGGGGAGGTTGCTGTGACAAAAGGATACAAACTGAAGTGTACCAATGTCATACATGGTGCTGTTTCCAATTGGGATGGACAACCGAAAACTCTCAATGTAAGTGTCATTTTGTAATTAGGTAAAGATCTGGCCACTTGACTTCAATAGTTGTTAAACCCAACCTTTGTCAGAATCAAATAGAATTTAAAGAGCATTTATTGAAGTTAAGACTTTGTTTCAAATTGAGATCTTACGTAGTCAGGGTGCCTGGTGTTAATTAAAACATTTTGGTTTTATGATAAACATTGTTGGACTATTTAGTTACCTTTTAAGAACACTTATATTTCCATCAGGAGCTGAAAAACTTTGTAAAGCTTTGCATGGAGGAGACACAGAAACGTAACCATAGTGGCATAGCATTCCCAGCGATTGGCACTGGCAATCTTGGCTACCCGAGGGATGTTGTTGCGACAGAAATGTTAACGGCTGTCTCGGAATTTGCGGCCAAATATCCACAGTCATCCATCAATAATGTGGATTTCATACTGTATCCCAAGGATGAAGGAACTATAAAGGTAATTGTTGTATAGATTTTCAATATGGTTTTTAAGCATTGTTTTCCTTTTTGTTTATTTTGTTTATGAAATGTGCATTATATTACAATAATGTTTTTCTACTTAGTATATTGTAAGCATTTATTGTATTACCTAATTGTCAGTTATTGGCATATTTCTTCTGACTTACAGGCATTTGAATATGAGATAACTAATTGGGCAAAGGGTGGTCGTAAAGGTCGTGCACGGGACTACGATCCCTATGAAAACTTGCGTTCAAGAACCACCGAAGGTAATTGGCCTTCCTTCTAACAGGATCAGTTTTGGACACGCGTGCTCTTAAATTAAATACACTGTTAGTGTAATATGTTTCATAACTGTCATCTTTTTTCGATATCCTTATTGTATTGTTTATTATTTTTATATGGTGTGTATTACGTTTCCTTAGTAATCAAATTGCAAAAAAGAAATCCATGTTGGCAAAGATCCTCTAGGCATAAAGTACATGTTTTTAGTTTTTATAACTATTACAAAACATATAAGTAAACCTATTTTGAATTCAATAGTGCAAAAAAATTAGCATATGTTATATGTGTTGCTGTTGTTCATTTCGTGTTGTGTTAAAACTTGATGTAAACTGGTGTTTTGCCATATACGTTTAAACAAAAACTATTAGAACGTTTCTGTATTTTTATTTTAAAATAACTTTGTGTGTATTTATTATTGTATGGCTGTATGCATTATTGCAATGCTATGCGATTGAAAGCGATTAACGTGCATGTGCATATTAAAAATTTTTGTTGATAAAGGCAGGTAATAGCGAATTGTATATTGCAAGCCATCAAATGGATACTATAAAATAACATTTGACATGCCAATATAGTTACTACAATAACCGAAGCTAGGCATGCAATAACCGAAAATAGTCACGTGACCAGTCTTTCCATACGCATTGTAATAATGGTGATTGGTCGATTTTACCAATCATCTTTCGACATTTGTTTTATTTTCGGAACACCAGTACATTTCTACCGAAAAGGGGATATGAGTAATTAAGCTTAAATTATTTTATGCATAATTTATTGTGTCATAGCAATTCTGTATAAATACCTCCTTTTTTGGTAGAATTGTACTGGCGTGACGAAGAGGACACGTTGCCAATCGAAATTCTTTCACCGAAATCCGATCAAGAAATGTATTTTACCGAACGGAAAGGCCTGGACAAAATAAATGACCCTAAATACTGGCTCGAGGATGAAGAAATTGACAATGCTTCGAAACTAATTGCAAAGACATACCCAGATATAAATGGATTACAAAACGTTTGTGTTGTGATGGCAGGGCAGGGGAACATATCTGGGAATCCAATGCTTCAGATTTTACATTCGCATAGGCAGCACTGGGTCACTGCTACAACAATAGGTTGTTTGCCAGGGACCATTAAAATCTACGACAGTATGTACAAAGAACCAGATCAGGCATGCTTAAACTGTATCAAGAAACTAATGGGTCGTGATATGGATGTTAAAATACGCGTTATTGTGCCTAAATTTCAGTGGCAAAGACAAAAATCAGACTGCGGACTGTTTGCAATTGCTGCCGCGTTTGCGTTAGCTGCTGGTAAAAATCCGTCCGATATGTCATTTGATGATATGCGAATGCGCAAACATCTATACGTGTGTTTAGTGAAACAGGTGCTAAGTGATTTTCCACATTACAGCAGAAAAGTTATCTATAAACAGGAAAGTGTACATGACTACTAATAGCATTGTACATGAAGTAATTTTATGCTGTATTACATGCGTGTGTGTAAGTGTGTGTACCTTTATAATTTGAGTCAATAAATGGTGCGCACTATAGTTTTATACTTCATACTATATTATCAAATTAATGCGATAGAAAATTCAAGCTATTCTACTTGCCCCGGCGTCGGTGTATTAGTCGGTGTCGGCGTCCCGGCTAGGTAATATAAGCTGTTCGGTAAGCTAGTTTCTCAAGAATGTCTTGAAGAATTTCATTCAAACTTAAAACACATTGATAATTAGAAAAAGATCAATCCTGCGGATAGTGTGGCGGCGTTAACTTTTATTTCCACTCTCTAACTCTAGAATGAATCTCCATCCATAGATAGCCTCAAGCAATACTTCACTTGGGGTTGCATTTGGGGTGGGTTGGGTGGTGTTAAGGTCAAGGTCAATGTTACCAAAAATAGAAAAACAGTTTTTGCCCAATAACAAATATTGGAATGAAACTCAGTTTATTAATACAGTGTAGCGAGATATTGCATGAGATTGCATATGGGGTTGGTGAGGTAAAGTTCACTGTTTGAAAATTATAAAAATGGTTTCCTCTCAGTAATTTAAGAAACCAATTAACTTTGTTTAATTGGCACCTACTATCCAAACAGTTTGTTATATATTTTAAAAAATGCCAGTTACTGTGAAAACTACAATAACAGTCGAGTGTGCTGTCCTCCTACAGCTCTTGTTAGCTCAGCTGAGCACAATGTGCTCATGGTGAGCTTTTGTGATCGCCTTTTGTCCATCGTTCTACGTGTATCATTAGTCGTCAACATTTACCATGTGAACACTGTGGACGAACGTTATTGCCCAATCTTCATGAAACTTGCCCTGAACATGTGTTATATCTCGGATGAGTTCGAAACTGGGTCATGCGGTGTCAAAAACAATGTCACTAGGGCAAATTGAAGAAAGGCTTGCGAGCACTCAATATTTCACCTTTTTTTGCCCATCATCATGAAGCTGCTCAGAATATTTGTTCTTATTATATCTAATGTCACCTGAAGGCACCGACCGAAAGTGCCTACAAATACGTTAGAAACTAGTCGTAATTCCTACAGAGCTAAAATGTTACTATGTATGTATTATACACAATTTTATTAGACTATATAAAATATTCACTTGTTTTGTTGTCTATTAAACGTACAAATTGGCAAATGGCATCTCGAGAGCAGATTTCTAACTTCATGTACCTTACACATTACGGAAGGGCAGATGTTATAAATTTTCTAAATATTATGTTTTTACGTTCGTACGTAACAAGCTTGTCCACTTCTTATGTCAAGCATTGCATCATAGCATTTAAACTTTAGTATTTAACAGTTTTTTAAACAGAACCTGAACAGACTCTCATGTTTGTGTATATTAAACATAAACGTAACCGGACTGTCTCTATGATAATTGGTAATTTGTAGTATAGTTTAAGAAAATAAGTCTTTGTAAAGCGGGATTAAAACACAGATTCTGACGTAGACGCACATCTATATAGAAATGTAGTACATTTCTCAAACGTAATTGTGATTGATTTATTTCGTAAATCGTGGCGTTATTGAAAATACTTAACATTTATTTTGCTGTTCATCCTTGGTATGTTACTTAACTCAAGTCGCTGAATAGCTTTATACTACTAAAATGAGACTATTCTCCTTAATGTTGTCATTAACTGGGATCACATTATTGTATGCCAAATGCGTTGATTGTGTTCATATTGTGATCGTTTTTTTTAATATGAAAACCCCCACTTTGTAGGCCTATCGTTAATTATTGTATATGCATGTAATATCGCTTTAAACAATTGCTTCGAGACATACGATAAATATGACGAGTGCCAATTATTTAGAGTTGCTAAATTTACTGAAACAATCGTAATATATAGGTAAATTCTGAGTACGTACCGGTATACACTATGGTACGATTACGAGTAAGCCGGGTAAATACTAAATAATAGTCATCATTAATTTCTATTGAAAAGGAAGGAAACATCAAAATGAAAAACGTATATCAAAAGACTTATTCTTTAAATAATGTTTACATGCAGAGTGGGAAATTTCAACACATACATGCCGAAAATCGTGGAATGGTTCTTACTATCTTTTTGATATTTTTACATTTGATAAACTTAGCTTAATCGTAACGCCCTAGTATCTTCATAAACAGAACGCCGATAAACTATTTTGATAAGTGCCAACTTTCTTGTAATCATGTTGTTTTGTTTGATCTTCAACGGGACAAGGGCCTTTGAAGTGTCGCCGACAACCGTTTGATGCGTTACAGCTCAAACTGTCAAATGCGACGTCAGGGTTCCTGTTACGATTATGTTGGCTGTTAGTTTACGTGTGCCGTAATATGGATGCGGTTCTTGATTATATTTCTGTGCATTTTATTCGCTAAGGAATTTGTTGTTATACATTTTATATTTGGATATTAATTATTTTAGTTTCTTCAAGATGAGATCACAAATCAATTAATTTGTTTTAATAGATTTCCGTGGTAAGATTCACAATTCTGAATATTAAAAAAAATCACGGGAATGAGCGCATTGCTATTGTAGTTTGTCGATCGTGATACATACATGTCAAATATTATTCTACAGTTTTACGATAATATGACGTGAATTTGACATGTGTACCATGTAAATAAATATAATGAAGGAAATGCGGATAACCACTTAGTTTAGCATTTAAAATCCCTAAATCTCGGCAGCTTACCTACGAGGGGCCCTAGCGGCACCCTGGCCCCCAGTCATTACTTCCGGATTTTGATTTCCTCAAACTTTCACCCATGTATCTTGGTTGAGTTCGAAACTGGGTCAAATGGGATCAAAAACTAGGTCACCAGGGCAAATTAAAGAAAAAGTTTGTGAACGCTCTTTTGTTGTCCAATCAATATGAAACTTGCTTAGTCCCTCAGGTGAGCGACCGAGGACCACGGAGGGCCTTACGGCCCTCTAGTTTAAACCACATGCTGCATTTATGCTCTTTTCGGATGCAAAACGTCCAATCCATAGAAAAAAAGAATTGTTTTCATAAGTTTTTGTATCAAGCCATGTTTGTGTATGTTCAGAAATGTGCGTACGTTTTATATGGCAAGCTAAAATACTGAAAAATAAAGTTGGTTCAAATGTATCTTAATAAAGCATTTGCGCTTGTCACCGGTAAGTGTATTGTTTATTTAGGTATATGTGTCTATTTTATAACACGAATTTTAATGACAGATTATCGTATCGAAAAATGGTTATTGTGTTTCAACGAAATTATGAAATAACTGATTTAAATGTTGTGTTCTATTATTTGTCGCGAATAATTCGAAGCTTTCAGTATTTTATCGTTCTCGATATACAGTGTCTGATAGAGCTGTCGGAATAAATATGTAAAGTATCTCTGTATTGAAAGCTATTTTAACGTCAGTATGGCAATATATTATATGTGTTTGTACCATGAGCTGTATGGAAATCTTTGTGGGCATTATATTTTGGTCAAGTTTGATAATCAACCAAATCGCCATAGGAACTGTTGAGTTATTGCCCGTATACTATCTAGAATAAGTTTTTACCCGTTTCTGCTCTCTTGGTCCACAATTTTCATCCTATCTTCACCAAACTTGATAAAAATGTTTGAGGGCATAATATCTCAGTTAAGTTCGGTAATCAACAAAACCGACTCATAAACTTCAGAGTTATGGCCCTTGATTTATCTAAGTTTTGATTTTTTAGCACTTTCTGCTTTCTATGCCAACAGTTTTCATCCAATCATCCTTAAACTTGCTTGTAATCAAGATCGGACATACTTGTTTTTCTTGTTGAATTATGCAACTATTGTGCCATGTCTGTCGCTGTAATTATTTTAGCTGATTTATTTTCCTGAAATATGTGATGACTTGTAGCAGGAGCCGATACAAGGAATTTGAGATAGAGGGTGCGGTAAAATCAGAATCTACCAATCTGTACATGTATAAAATATATAGCAAAATAATGAAGATTACATTTTGCGATATCATTTTCAAGTTATTAAGATCGATTCTACTCATATAATTAAGTTCTGTGCAACATAACCTGATAAGAAATGTGATAAGCTTATCATTCTTCCCAGAGACAATGTTTCCGTTGTTCAAAAATATAATTTGAGACAAATTACCAATGGGGGTACATACTCCGCTTTCGCCACACACTCTAAACCCCCCTATGTGTACGGTCTGTTGTATGGTTATTTACCTTTACCGGTTGTGAATTTGAAATTTGTACATTTTTAAGTTTGTTATATGCTCGTATGAGTTATTGATAATATATTGTGTTTAAAATATAAACAGAGACTAATAATATTGGAATAAGTTGTAATTACGGTTGTGCTTAGTTCATTTTTAAGGAAAGTTTCAATAGAATACCTGCTTTTTTTTACAGTCATGTGTAAACCATTGTGCATAATTGGTCAACAATTTGGTATGCTGACGCGATATAAACTTCAATTTTCATTTAATTTTAACCAAACTTTGACAGTGTATAGACATAAAATCTCGAATGTGTTCGATAACGGACCAGGTCGCCCACAGAAAAACAACCTATTAAGGTTTGCGTACCAGTATATATTTCAACTGCTACATATATTCAGTATATTCGATTGAAAATTCACACATGTCTTCACAAATGTCTTTCAACCCTATGTAAGGTCACTCACCAAGGCCCACAACTCTTATATGCAAATTAGCAGAATTAAACGCCTTTTTTGTATTTGTACTTGGAAAATTCAGGTTAATGTTTGCGTGCATCAAGTTCATATCTCTTTTATCTACTTCAGGCATTCAATTAAAACTTCACACATGTCTTCATGGTCATTGTATAAGGTCATTAGGCCCATAACTGTGACCTGCATTTTAGGTGAATTATGCCCCTTCTGGTAATTTTTAGTTTAAAGTTTACATGCAAGTACATATCGTCGTAACACTTAGAGTCAATTCAAACTTCTTATCCCTCTTGGGGGTCATTATGTAAGGTCATTGACCAAGGCTCTTAACTCTGACAAAGAGGTATGAATAGTTGAGCCTGCTGTCCTGAGAAAGCTCTTGATCATCTTATCTTGACTTAACTTGCACAGCTTGTATATAGTCGTCAAAGCTAAAAAAGATTACTAAGAATTGCTCTGATCAGGGCACAAAAATCTTAGTAAAGTCCCTTCGTTCGGAGAAAAAAAGGACTAAATGCAGGATAGAGACAGCATTTTTCATCCAATCTCTGCCAAACATGCACACTATTTGAATAACCGCATAAACAAACTTAAAAGTGGCCCGGAACGGTTCTTAAGCACCTGATTTATCGCCCCATTTTCATATAAAGCAATTCATGTCTTTGATTTCTAAATGAATCCTTCTTACACAAACCTTATCCATACTGTCTATGCTTGTGTTCTTAATTTGAACCCGATATCCATCCTGTGTGCCCAATTTCTAGTCCGTAACATGTCGGCATAAAGAGATTTGAGAAGATTCCACTGATATCACAGAAGGCATTTACTGGTCCATGTGATGGTTAGCTGACATAATTCTGGCGATTTAACAAGAAATTTGCCAATTTCTTAGCCAGTTTTTGGCCGCTATGTCATTTGGCTTTCGCCCAATGTCTTGGTGGTGCCCCTGCGACATGTAGTATGTGTTATGGTCCTAACTTATTTAACGAGACCTGCATGTGTATTGCCGATTGCCAGGTGAAAAACAGAAGTAGTCTAGACATAAATCTATATTGCGCCTGTCCATTGCCAGATCATCTGCAGTATTAGACTGGAAAGCTACAGAAATAGACCTGGCAGGCATCCGCATTGTGCCTGTCGATTGCCAATGCTATGAAGTAATCTGGTTGACATGGTTGACATCAAATGGTATGCGATAACATTTAGATGTCAGAGCTGATCTCTCATTGCCAGTACTTAGGTGAGCGCTTTCGGCCATCATGGCGCTCTTGTCTATGTGTAATGTTATTGAATTTTGTGCTAGCGTTTTCAACAATGTGTGTGTAATGTGAGAACTAGTGTGTGCACTTTGTAAAACAATCCAAACGTTCCTGTGTGAACATAACGTACCAAATATCAGAAATGACTTAAATTCATAGTTGTCTTTAACTGCATTTAGTAACATAATGGAATTTTATTATTTGACAGATTTTTTCAGGTATTGATTGAGACAATTCAAAGTATGGTACATTTTTGTTAGCGTTTTTAATAATGTGTCTGCAATGTGAGAACTATTGTCTGCACTTTGTAACAATCCAAGCTAAAACGTTCCTGTGTGGACATATCGTAACAAATATTAGAAATGACTTAAATTCATAGTTGTCTTTTAATATACATGTATTGGGGTTCACGATATCTAATAATTATGTTCACTATTATAGAGCTGCTGAAATGAGTGTATAGTTTGATGTTTATTAAGACATTAACACAACAGTGTCATTAAACATTCTGACGCTTACGTTCAAATTCTTGTTTCTGTTTACATGGACAGGTCGTGTTCTAATGAATTTCCGAGCCACAAAACTGTGCCTTTCTTCGTCCAATAAAATAACATTATCTCACAGCAAGCGAAGTTGGTATTTGGTATTAAAACGAATGACGCATATTCCAGTGATCATGTGGAACAAATCATTATTACATCATTACAGTTAATTATCACTAATAAACAATAGATCCAATATCATTTGGTGCGATTAGACATCGTACTGCACGGGATGTTCGTGCATAGGTTTGCTAGTTTCTAAATAAAGTTACACCACAGTATTTTGAAAGCATCACTTTCGGATAAGGTCAGCTGAACACGGCCCTAATGGGAGCTGATCATAATGTAGCGTCAGAATAGAGATGGTTTTAATATATACATAACTGTTTCTGGTTAGACATGTTAAATCGGTTTATAACTTGTGATGTATTTAGTTTGCTAATACATTTTTATAAACTTGTATAGTCCGTATATATATGTTAGGTAATGTAAAACTTTTGTTATTGTATGTGTTAGTGAATAAATCTTTAGTGAAAATGTACACCGTTTTCTCTTCCATAACTGTTAATTTGGTACGTTCTTTTGTTGGCGATATATATTACAAATTATGTGGTTCGTTTTGTACTTATGACATATGTTATTATATGAGCAACGCCATTTAAGTGTTATGGATATTTTGTGCACTCGTCGGTAGAGAAACTTTAAGGATCAGTTAGCCCTCCAATGATAGAATTAATTGGCTGGATGCAATTTAGGTAATGTTCAATAACGGTTTAGTAAGATGAAAAACATAGAAATTCGCCTTTACCTCTGATGATCTAAATTTTGAAAAAATAAATAGGAAATGTGTGTCGTGAAATCTAAGTTTAGTTTGAATATGTGCTGAAGTACCAGGTAACTAGGTCAAATAACATACAATCTTGCACACACTGTACAGATGTTTTTCATCAAATAAGAATTAAACTTTGCCATAAAAAGTGTCACAGTTACAATTTCGAGCCTCTATTGGCCTTAGTATTTTTAGGTTTAACTTCATATAATGAACTTTATAAAGTCTTGACCATGACGAAAAACGCTTGTTTGTTGTTTATTTTATGTGTAATAAGCTGTCATATTCATAATCCTGAAATGTTCATGTTTTAAGCAACACTCTTGTAAATGTTTTGGTCAATATTCACCAACCCATCCTTAGTCTTGTGAATTAAAATATAGCATATTCTTGAAACTATCATGTTCTGTGAGTGCTGTAAATTTGAATCTTACTTGGTTTTTACCCACTCTAATGACAACATTCTTTATTAAGCATGATTTATTTATGAATTAAGTGACATTGGTACTCTGTATAAATGCAGTCTTACAAGTATATTTTTAGAGTCTTAAGTCCTTTCTTTTTTTGAAGTCTGGGTATGGGTTGGTGATTACGGGTCTGAAGTTACGAGTTGTTTTAGTATCGCCATTTATTGGGAAATTAAATCACGCGATTGTAACGGGTGAACTGCTAAGAGCCTTCTCAGTTCTTTTGTGTAAAGAATACATGGTTATTATTACACTCGCCTTGTGCGAAGTGCCAAGTGCTACCCAATGTTTCGTTTTTCTAACTACGTTGCGAAGAACCGCTAACGGAGTCTCCAAGACATAAGGCTTCCATTAAAGTAAAATAATAGCTTCCGAATAACTTAATGTATTGTAGATATTGTCCTTTAATTGCTTATGATAGTTTTATAAAGTATATGTTAACTAAACCATTGTTTTATATCTCAAATTTGATGATGTTATTTGTTGTTCTGTGTGTTTTAACCGGAATAAATCTACCAATCTATCTAGGAAAAGTACTTACAGCAATTAAACATTCAAAGTATATATTTGATCTGACGCTGACATCCGCTGTCCATTACTTATACTTATATAAAGCATTTTTAAAATGCTTCAAATCTGTAAAACTTGACAAAACAAATTGTACTACACATTCATTATTGTTTAATTTTAATCTTCCTTTTCTGTTCACAAAATAAATACTGATACAAAAACATGTATTTATAAGATTTAAATACATAATTCGTAATTTTAATCAATGCACCAACCTTTAAATACAGAACGTTATTTGTTCTGCCAGACGGCGATGAAGAACACCTTTACGAAGAGTTGCCTTGTATGACGTCGGGCAAGGAATCAAATGACTTTTGTATCGGCAATGTACGAATAACAGTCAGACAGGGTGACCTTACTAGAGACGATGTGGATTGCATTATAAACAGTTCAAACGAGACTCTAGATCTCAAAAGAGGTACACTTTGTACATGTCTGAAGTATATATTATTGTTAATGTAAAGTACCAATACGACTTTGTCAATTACATGTATTTGTTACATAATCTTCATTGTAACAATACATTCTTGTTCATGTGAACATCTCTCCTGTTTTTAGGAAAAGTGTCCCTAGCCCTTGTAAAATTGTGCGGAGAAAAGCTTGTGAAGGAGGCCCAATCCAAACGTATGTTCCGTTATTTGCTATGTTTCCACTTATTGCTACAACGTGTATATTGGTTATTATGCTTTGCAATTTCAGTTTTGTGCTTGGACCAACCTGTTTTTAGCTCACCTGAGCACAAAGTGCTCGTGAGCTTTTGTGATCGCCCGTTGTCCGTCATGCGTGCGTGCGCCGGCAACTTTTCATTTAAACAGCATCTCCTCCTAAACCACTTAGCAGATTTTCACCAAACTTCACAGGAATGATCCTTGGGTGGACCTCTTTTAAATTTGTTCAGATTTTTCCGGTCCGCTGCATATGTAGGTCACCAGAGCTAAAAATAGATTTAAAAAGTAAAAACTTAAAAAAACTCCTATGAAACCACAAGGCTCAGAGCTTTCATATTTAATATGTGACATCCTCGAGTGGTCCTCTACAAAGATTGTTCAAATGATGCTCCTGGGGTCAAAACTGGCCACGCCCTGGGGGTCACATGGTTTATATAGACTTGTATAGCAAAATGACTTTAAAAATCTTCTCCTCTGAAACAGCAAAGTCTAGAGGTTTCATATTTGGTATGTAACATTGTATAGTGGTCCTCTACAAAGATTGTTGAAATAATGCCCCTGAAGTCAAAACTGGCCACGCCCCAGAGGTCACATTGTTTATATTGACTTATATATTAAAATGACTTTTAAAATCTTCTCCTCTGAAACCGCAAGGCCCAGAGGTTTCATACTTGGTATGTAACATTGTATTGTTAGCCTCTACAGAGATTGTTCAAATTATGCCCCTGGGGTAAAAACTGGCCACTACCCCGGGGGTCACATGGTTTATGTAGACTTAAATAGCAAAATGACTTTAAAAATCTTCTCCTTTGAAACAGCAAGGCCCAGAGGTTTCATATTTGGTACGGAACATTGTGTAGTGGTACTATACAAAGATTGTTCAAATAATGCCCTTGGGGTCAAAACTGTCCACGCCCCGGGGGTCACATTGTTAGTATAAACTTATATAGCAAAATGACTTTATAAATCTTCTGCTCTGAAACTGCAAGGGCTAGAGGATTCATATTTGGTATGTAACATTGTATAGTGGTCCTCTACCAAGGTTGTTCAAATGATGCCCCTGGGGTCAAAACTTTCCACACCCCAGGGGTCACATGGTTTTTAAAGACTTAAATAGCATATTGACTTTCAAAATCTTTTTCTCGTAAACCATAAGGCCCAGAGGTTTCATATTTGGTATTTAACATTGTATGGTGGTCCTCTACAAAGAATGTTCAAATGATGCTCCTGGGGTCAAAATTGGCCACACCCCGGGGTCACATGGTTTATATAGACTTTAATAGCAAAACGACTTTTTAAATCTTCTCCTCTGAAACTTCAAGGCCTAGAGGTTTCATATTTGGTTGGTTACATTGTATAGTGAAATGAGAAATCACTGCCTTGGCCTCTTTGACAGGTCTTGATGTAGACAAAAACGGGTTCCAGCCAGTTTAATTAGCAATATGCTATACACGAAAATCATGGGTTTTGTCTGCACGTTTATTGATTTTGTATTGGTGGCTGATGGTCTTGCTGGGGCCTAAGGTGGGGAAGTAAATTAACATAGAGTAGATAGTTTCATTCACAGTTTGCATCTTATTTAATAATGAAACAGTTATGCGTTTTGTCTTAATTGTCGGTAATTAATAGAAAGGGCAAACTGTGATAATTCTGAATGGATTATAGTGTGTCGATTAGCAAATATGCAGGTAAGAAATAATATGCATTTCACAAATATTTCAATATATGCTAAGATTTTTTGTAAACTGCCTCAAAAGTCAAATGTACTTTATAATTACGATTTTAGAGGCTTAAAATCTCGACTTATGACTGAGTATTTACGGTAGTGGTCCTGTGCAAAGATTGTTAAAATGATGCCCCTGGGGTCAAAACTGTGCACACCCCGGGGGTCACATGGTTTATATAGACTTAAATAGCAAAATGACTTTAAAAATCTTCTGAAACTGCAAGGCCCAGAGGTTTTATATTTGGTATGTAACGTTGTATAGTGGTCCTCTACAAAGATTGTTCAAATGATGCCACTGGGGTCAAACTGGGCTACCCTGGGGGTCACATGGTTTATATAGACTTAAATAGCAAAATGACTTTTAAAATCTTCTCTGAAACCGTATGGCCCAGGGATTTCATATTTGGTATGTAACATTGTATGGTGGTCCTCTACAAAGATTGTTCAAATGATGCCCCTGGGGTCAAAACTGGGCACACCCCGGAGGTCACGTGGTTTATATAGACTTAACAGTTAAAGAGCAAAATGCCTTTAAAAATCTTCTCCTCTGAAACTGCTAGGCCCAGAGGTTTTGTATTTGGTATGTGACATTGTATACTTGTCATCTACAAAGATTGTTTAAATGATGTCTCAGGGGTCAAAACTGGCCCTGCCCTGGGGGTCACACTGTTTATATGTAGACTTAAATAGCAAAATGACTTTAAAATCTCCTCTGACATTATATAGTAGTCCTTAACAAAGATGTTCAAAGTATGCTCCTGGGGTAAAAGGTGGCCATGACCCGGGTGTCACATATTTTATATAGACTTATATGGCAAGTGGACCTTTAAAATCTTCCTTTTTGAAACTGTAAGGTCCAGAGGTTTTATATTTTGCGTGAAACATTGTGGAGTGGTCCTCTGCAAAGATTGTTCCAATGATGCCCCTGGAGGTCACATGGTTTATATACATTAAGATAGCAAAATGACTTTAAAAATCCTCTCTGCAACCGCAGGGTCCAGTGGTTTCATATTTGGTATGTAACATTTAATTGTGGTCCACTACAAATATTTTTCATATTATGCCCCTAACGTAGAAAGTGGCTACGCCCTGTGGGTCACATGGTTTATATAGACTAAAAAACTTCTGAACCTGCAAGGCCCAGATTTTTATGCTCAGGTAAGGGGTTTAGTGCCATTTTGTCCTCTTGTTATTAGCTATTATGATGCCTTAAACTCAGGTGAGCGACCTAGGGCCATCATGGCCCTTTGTTTTCCAATAAATCTTTGATCATTTGATTTGATGGAATATTGACGATGCATAGGGTGTCGAAATGCGTAACTCATAGCAGGGCATTTGTAAAATAAGTTTCACATCACAGCAACAGATACGAAGTTTATAAGCATAATGCCAATTATCAGATGTATACATCGGAATCTTATTTCCTTGGAACACGCACTTATTGTGATATATTTTTATCTATTGACAGATGGAGAAATGAAAAAGGAAGGATTAGCCATAACCAACGCTCATAAACTTAAGTGTAAAAAGATCATGCATGTTGTAGCCAAAGAGACAGCATCAGAATGGAAACATGTTGTTGGACTATGCCTCAGGAAGGCCAAAACTGAAGGCTATCGAAGCATTGCTTTCCCGGCATTAGGAACAGGTTTGAATGCATCATTTTCATAAGTATCTTAAAATAATTAATAACACAGTCCAACCCAAACGGAATATAGGATCTGGCACATGTTGTCGTTTAATACAAGATTTTGTTGAACATTTTCAGGAAATTTGTTAGCAAGTGAGCTGTGACGAATTCAATAAATTCTTGTATTAAATGACAACGAATGTCGACTCCGTTTTTGCTCATGCTCAAACAGCGTTAAATTGCAGTTACATTATCTGACCCAAATAATTTGACAGCCGAATTACTACACCAGAAATGTAATCTGCGCTTAAAGATGTTAACATTTCCTCATATATGTATTTAATTTCGCGATTGGCCGTAACACTATTAATGGATAAAACAAATGCATTCAAATATCAAACAACACTACTAATGGCAATTTCAACCAAAATGCCATTTGTATGCTGGTGTAGTCATACAAAATAATACTTGCAATCATGAAGGTTGCACATAATTGCTCGATAGATTTTCTTATTGTGCGATTTTATTGACCTAGCCTTCATTAATCTCTGGTGGCACTCGA